>CM060834.1:87022500-87357500 GCA_030762175.1 Metallyticus violacea
GATGGTAAATATAAGGGAATAATTGAAAAAAAAAAAAAAGATTCAGTCCCAAATAAAGATAAAGAACCTACAATGCAGGAAATTTCCAAGCTATTCTTAAGACCTCTACATTATTACCCCCTTATAATAATATAGCGTAATGGGTATGTGTGTGCAGTCTATAGCTCCCAAAACTCCAGGAAATTAGCGAAGGTTGTAGAAACCTATTATCACTTTCCTTACATTACCCTCTTCGGTTGACATTTTAATGAAATTGCTCTAGAACTTTATGAATGGTTCTATTGTATTCTATTCTATTTCCCTACTTTGAATATACCTCCAATAATTATTTAGAATTTCCCTGTCGCATTGAAAGGTAGTAGTATCGTGAACTTAGAATTCAAAGCATGATTTCGCTTAGTTTATGATAGTAATCGGGGACGAAACCTTTATTCCAGTTCTTCAACATCTTTTATTATAAGCCAAATATCATTTTCAATTGTTTGTCATTCGCTATAGAGTGGATTATTTCTCTAGTGAACACCCCGGGAGCACGGTGAAATTCAGATGGTGGAATAATCAGAAATCTGTATAATGTTGTGCCTGTAAGGTTAGTCTAACATAACCTAAAATTGAACGAAACTCTTATCTGTTGTTATTAGGCGGAAATGAAAAGAGAAATATTGAAGAAACTTTATTTACATGAAATTAAAATACATGTATTTCAGCATTTTATATATAAATGAAGTTTTTATGCTTCTGTATTCTGGGAAATGTTTTATTTAACAATTACTAAACTCTAGTTAGAGCTTTAACGCCAGTTAGATTTAATTTGAGGTTAAAACAAAATAATCTTAGATTAATGTTTGTACAACCAACATTTCCAAGTTAAATAACATTTATGTTTATTTATGTGCCCTAAACTCAAGTTTACTCTATGCAACTGCTAAAGCTATTAGAAAAGCAAATTAAAACTTTTTTTTTTAATTCCCATACACTTCTGAGTTTTTTCCGATACTGATGATCATAGAATCTTCACAAACTTTACAGAGGAACAGTTTAATATTTCATATATTAGCTAATTGGAGATAGATAATCACACAGGTTTCTTTGCGTTCCCCAATATTTTAAAAACACTTAAATACAAAAACACTTAAAACGTCTGACTGTAAATAGTTGCAAGCTCAGAAACTATAGAAATGAGCAGTTTGTCCTTCTTTTATATAATATTTATGTATAATATATGATATGATTTAATGTAAAAAGTAAGGTTGGCAGCATACGCTACAACTTACATTTGACTTTTCTAAGCTGTGAATTTGTAATGACCTCTAATGACAAAGGACTCTTCAAGCACGTAGCAGAGACAATTTTATATTGGCTACCAGAATTAGCAGAAAGAAAAGTTAGTTAATATAGTACAATGTTGTTGGAGGGTTTGTGGGCCATAATCTAACCGATGAACCATCTCACCTCACGAAGCAGCAATTGGTTCATATTCAAAAATAATTTTACTTATCGTATTTATATTACTGTATGGGTGCCAAACATAGTCAATAACAGAAAAACAAAAGAAAAAAATTCAAATATGCCAAAGAAATATGCAACGCAAGATCCTGGGAATAACTTTGAAGAAAAAATATCTACAGTATTAATAAATCAGTTATTTCAGACAACAGAAATTGCACAAACAGCTAGCAGAAGCAAATGGCAATGGGGCGGTCACGTCGGACAATAGATGGACCTGTAAGATCTTCATGCGGGACCCGACACAAGACAGACCCAGAAGGAGATGGACACACCTCTACAAGGAACATGCAGGTACAGATTGGTTAAGAGTAGCAAGAGGAGGAGAAAAATGGAAATCTCTCGAGAAGCAACTGGTGCAGTGAGAAATGGAGTAACCAAAGAACAAATCAGTCAGTGTCTTAAACAGCATACGAACAACTAGCGTGGAATAGCTCACCACGTTAGGAAAAAGTGAACTTTCCCTACTTTTTAGGAGGCCTTTGCCCTTAAGGGATAGAATAGTCTATCTTTTAACTTTTTATATATTTTGAAATTATTAATTTGTAATAAAGGGTTCTAGACCATTTAATTTGCATTCAGTTGCTTTCTTAATCACGCCATCCTACCGTCTATCTTTCTACTAGTTTTATCAAATGGGCAATAGATTGGTTTCACAATTGGTTTTTGCTTAGATGAAAGTGGACTGACTAACAGTTATGCTAGTGAATTTATTTACCATCTCGGTCTGTATTCAAAGAAACAAACTAGAGCCATGCCGGTAAACAAACATTTTTCCTTCGTCTTACCATAGTGCCAAGATTTTCCTGAAACATATGTTTTGGAAATTCGCCAGTGCAAAGTAACGATTTCTCCTTACATCCCCTTGACCCAGACATAGCCAATTTCTGAACCATTGTTACAATACAGCATTGTGAAAATATACAGGGAAATTATTAAATGCTTTGAATTTTAATATTATTAAGTCCATATAGTAGTTTTTAATTTGGTAAATATTTATAGCGTTTTAGTTTTAAATTGAGTGGAAAAATAAAACATTATACATTAAAAATGAAATTTCAGGAACAATATTTAAAAAAGTTGTTTAATCGAAGCAATAGGAAAGGTAACACAAAGCTTTGTTGTTTTTTTTTAAACCGACTATAGTGTCAAAATAAACCTAGCTTTTTTAGTGAATTGAAAATCTGCAAGAATTAGTTGCTGCATACTCTATAGCATATATGTTTAGAAATAGCAATAAATACACATCTGCAAAATGAGTACTACATAAATTGTCACATGTATGGCCGAGGAGGGCATTAGTTTGATAAATAGTCAAAATTATTATGAGAACAGTTAATTTTATTTGCTTGAAATTTTATACTTTTACACAGCTTAGTTGAGTAAGAAAGTACTAAATTTTTAAATCCAGTTACTACTTCCGTTGATGACTTAGAGGATGTTACCGTGACGCAATCGTCCGCTTAGCAACAAGCAGAATCACGTTGAATTTCGGTTCTTCCTAATACCTGCCTACTCCTTTTTCATTGGTCACTATAATTCAAACTTAGGACGTTGGTATATCAGAGTTGGTGAATAAAAGAAACAGCTCCCTAGACGGTTATGAACTTGTATTAGAGGGCAGCAGGTCCTTAAGACGCGCCTCTTCTTTACACGTCGCCTATGCTACCCTGTGGTACTCCTGGCCGCTCTGCACCATCGGCTCTTTGCGGCATCACCCCTAAGGTAAGCGACCTGATGACATGACGGTTTACTTTTACCTATCTAATGGCTACGCCTAACGTAAGCCTTCAGCGACTGAGGAAGCTTTAATGTGTGTATTTTACATTAATATCCAATAACAGAAGTAGCAATGCCAGTAATATTCTTCTTATTATATCTGTGAGTGCTTCTACCGCAACGTTCCCCTAGTTAAGTGTGACAAGTGGTGGAGGCGCCGGCTCTTTTGTGCTCTTTTACAGGAGTAAGATCTCGACCTCGATTCCTTTTAGAGATAGCAATAAAAACAAAATTGGAAAATGTATAGTTAGCGGTATTTGTTTTTACTATATTCTGTGCTATAGCGTACTGTAATAACCTTCCCAAATTAAACTTGCTAAGGAATTTGCGTAGTTTAAGCAGTTGCTGTTTGGCGGACTTTTGAAAGTATAATATATTAATTTTTAATTTTTTTAAAGTTTAATACAGAATATTTTGACACAATATGGCATTTTGTTTATATCATCTTACTCCTTATAAGCATTTTGCTTTTCTCATATTAATGTACATTGTATTTTATTTTAGAGTAAATTTCTCTATTCAAAGGTTATGAGATATATTAATAATGGCAAAATTTCTTTTTGTTGATAATATATATGTACCAGGACATATTTTATAATAAACCTTAATTTTTGTTTCATTATTAATTTTATATATAATTTTATAAGAATTTGCATAATATCTAACAATTTTGAATTATAAAAATAATGACAAATAAATAATTTTAATAACATAATTTGAAGCTTAAAACGGAATTTAAATCTTTATATAAATTCTAATGAGACTCCTGTAAAATATTTATTTATTACATAAACCTTTAGGTTTAGACGAAATGAATATCATTTCAACATAGTTCGGAATGGTATAGCCATTGGCTGTAGATCATTCCCCTGT
Organism: Metallyticus violacea; assembly: GCA_030762175.1. NCBI lineage: Eukaryota > Metazoa > Arthropoda > Insecta > Mantodea > Metallyticidae > Metallyticus > Metallyticus violacea. Next base: position 87,026,659 of record CM060834.1, read on the forward strand.
TATAACTTGATAGGAGTAATATGAAACTCTACGTCCTATGGGGAAATCGGGAATACAAATTGAGATTGGAGAGCAAAAGACATTGTATAAACTTAGCTGTATTTGCCACTTGTCCAGGCAAATACTCCGATGTCCGTACTGAAAGTAGAAGTACAAATCGACAGTTGCCTTTAGGCAAAACCAGATGCAGATGTTCAGAGTGAAATCCCCGAAAATGTTTATGACAGTTTAGCTTATAGGGGTTAAGGGAAATATCAAAACCATCTTGCTCTCTCTCCCTCTGCCTTCCTATCTCTCTCACACTAACGCGCGCGCGCGCGCACGCACACACACACACTTATTTGTGTGTATTCTGATTTGATTTTTGTTTGTTCCAAATTAGGTAGCCAATTTTTGTTTCCGCTTTGTGATGTGATCTCTGTAAACATTGTTTTTCTGTTCTAAAATCTCCACTGCTGACTTTTCTGTTTTATTTCTCCCCCCACATCTCCTTGCATGTCTGCGTGTGTGTATGTCTGTGGAGGGTTCGAATCTAACGAACTTCATTAACAAACGTAGACTTAATCAAGTTTATCAACTTAAATACCCGACTGTGCTTTCAACTTCAGTGTCAACATTACGTTGAATATTAGAACGAGAGCATAGTTGAGAAAATAAATGCATATAGCTTTAGGATTTTACAGCTTTGATTACAGAAACTATATATTCATGCATGGAATAAAAGGGCAAGTTTAATTTTTTTCCCCTCATTTTATAATTAATTACAAGATTATAATTTTTATATTATTCGAGTACATTGTGATTTACATGTTAAAATTTTTGCAGATAAAATAATTCAAATACACAGACGTAATATGACAAATAATATAACTCTCGTTTATTAAATTTTACTTACTATTTTCAAATAAGTTGTATTGGTTAGTTTTTATTATACAGATACGGAGAACATTATACTTAATAGGCTAACTTTAGTAGAAGTAAATGTAGAGAAAATTAAAATATTAATATAGGCATGATATTAAAATAAATCACATCTAGCGCATTATATAAGGAAAGCAATCCACAGGACCAAAGCAGAATAGAAGTCCAAAATAATGCAAACTGTCTAAAAGTAATCCTCAACTTTAGAGAGAATTGATTTTAGTGTATATTTATGTCACGTAATGGAATGAACAAACAAGCCTTTTGAAGTCGATGAAATATCAAAACTTCAGAGGTTTTTCGACCAACTCTTTCCCTCAGTAATCTTTAACATGCTATAGAAGACACTAAAATGGTATTCAGAAAGGTTTAAGTGAAGTTACTAATGGATTTGACCAGAGCAAAACATCAAAGACATATTTAATCTGCACTAGAGGACTTTAGGAAACAAAGTGACAATACATTTCGTGAAAAACGGTTTGAAGCCTCTCAGTTCTAAATAGAACATTTAATAATGTTGATTTCTCTACCCCCTTCCTAAACTTATTCATTTAAGGTATAAACAGTGTTGCTGACCAAATTATATAAATTTGGTATCTTCCCATTAATGCCCACAAGATTTTTGATGTGATGTGATCAAGTAAAGGTAACTTTACAATATACGTAGAAGAGTTATTCATAAATGTAATAAATTTTATTCAACAATGTAATAATGTATAATTTACATGTTAAATGAAGGTCATCCTTAAAATAACAGTGTGTATAAAAGCATAATACAAGAATATAGATTTGAAACAACAATAAAATCTGTAGAGAATGCCACACTTAATGTACAACCATTCATGAAATTCTTGGCAAATAACAAACAGCCCATAAACATTTTATAAATGACATTGTTTAGCTAATTAATAAAGCATTTAAATGCAGCATTTGAATTACAATAAATTTAACGCAATAGAAATGTAAGGCATGTTTCCTTGCTAAATCACAAAACTATAACAGGATACTTTAAATCAGAGTGCTAGACATGTATTAATATAAATAATTACTAATAACCAAATGGTAAAAAGCGCCACAATACCTGGGTCACTGTGTATGAACTGAGGGAAAAGGCTTCGAACCTAATTCAGTGTTTAATATAAGGCCGAATCGTCTTTGTGACCCCAACATTTCAAAACTGACTCGATTCTCACACGGAGACAGAGCAGAGAAAGTCAAAACAGTTATGTTATGATCGATATAGAAAGTTCTATAGCTATTCAAGTTAACAAAACCATTGGCGAACCATTTGGCCATAACAGGTAGGAAAAGGATGGGACGTGGGAAGAAAGGAATTGGTTTATGTGCAATAACGGCACAAAATCCAGCTGCATTCCCAAATGTCAAAAATCAAATTCTTCATCAAGGCTTCAATCAAGATTCAAACGTTTGGCGAGAAATTTTCGGTAATTTCTTTGTCTATCGAATTGGTGCTGACACGCTGAATAACATTTGGTTTGGTTTATTTATAGACGCTCTTTAACATATCAGACCATCAGTATTCCATTCAATTCAGGGCGTGAAACGGCCAGTAAATATTGCTCAGGGGTTCCTTCTTTCAAGATTGAGGTTCTTTTAAGTGCTGTAAATTTATGACACGATACCCTTTACTTTCCTTCCAAAGGAAGCCATATTTAGGAATTTTATGCGCAAAACAATCACATCCATGGCCGAGGTGGAGCTAGCAGTCTTGGGTCTATGAGGCAAGTACAGTTCTCACTAGACCACGCTGGAGAACGCAATTAAATGCTGCTGTATATTCAGCTACCATTTTCAAGATATAAACACCATGCTCAGTGCTCTTTAAATGAGTTATAACTACAGCCCTGCATTTAGACACCGAGAAGCACTCTGAAAAAGTGCAGCTGTGCATGGAGTATTGCTGGCGGCAACTCACCACAATTTCACAGTAGAGGAGAGGGTCTTCACTGTAGTTTGAACCGTTTTAACTCACCATCCTCTCCGTAAACGACTGACAAACACTTAATGTATCTCCTAAGTGACGAAAGGCAAGGTTCTAGTTATAACGAAGTGCATATCCCAGTTGTTGTTTCCGCTCTGAAAGAAACGGCATTAGGGAATTTTAATGAACTTCATTCATACTTACTGTTCTTTAATATACACTTCACATACCTGTATGTACTTTAGACTACTGAGAAGCTCTTGTACCATAAATTGAACATCTCAAAACGATGAAGAACAACATACCGAAGGTTTCAGATATTGTTAGAGTACTTGAAAGTGCTTTATAGAAAGAAAGCATTGTTGGAGTGTTGTATCGCGGCTGGTATTTTAAAAAACCAATCGTGCAGCATTAGAATTCGCCACTTATGTTTTTCTAACTTTACACAGTAACTTCTGTTAAATAGGTAAGCTTGATATTTTTATTTTACAGTAATTCAGAGTAACAAATATCTTAGCTTAACAGGTGGTGATTTAAAAAAAAAAATACAATGAAGTTAATTGTAGAAAGGAAGTGCAGAATGATTTAGTTTTTTAATTGCACAGACTCACTAACACTTTATAATTATTATTAACTTATTGATTAAGAAAGTGTGGGATTGAAAGAAAAATAAATTAAGGAAAAGTTAGATTTCCATTTATTAAATCGAAGAAAAAATTTACATGTGATATTTTGTTACTGTTTATTTGGGGAGAGGTTATTTGCGGTTAATATAGCCAATTTAAAATAGTGCAGTTCTATTTTAGATACCTAAATCAGACACTTTAGATAAAAAATTTTAAAATTAAAAAAGCTGTAATAATGAAAATATATTTCTACTTTTAGGTGAGAAGAAATATTGTTTTTTTTAATCGTATAATATATATCTTTTGCTATTCTTGTTTTGCAAGCAAACGCATATATTAGTCGAACTTACATACAAATAAACAAATAAAATATGTAATATTATATAATTTTATAATTTCCTTTATCAACTAGAAACTGAATAACTATTGGCTATTCTCTGATTACACAATACTGATTACTGGAATTATAATCAGTATATATTTAATAAAGTACACCCACATACTAAAATATATACACACTAGCTGATTATACTGCAATTTCTTAGTACTGCTACGGATGGCCGAGGTCGTTAAGGCACGGACTCGTGAGCGGGAGATCTAGGATTCGAATCCCACCAGGACCGTCTTCCCTGACTGAGGTTTTTTTTTCCAGGTTTTCCCCAGTCCTCATAAATGGCAAATGCCGGGGAGGTACCCTAAACTTAGGCCTTGAACGATTCCTTCCTTAAAAATAAATCCTTTCCCAATATATCATTTCATCTCATGTATCACCAGTGTTCACAGTGTTCACTCTTAATAATTTCTGCCGATAAAAAAATGCTTCAAACACCTTTGCATATTTAATTACACAATTTTAATTTTTATTTTCCGCATAACAGATAAAACACAATATAAACCTCTCTTTGGGTGGACACCATTCAGTGGTTTAAATAGGCTGATGTTAGACTCATTAGTGTCTACTAGCGTTCTACTCAGCCAGTGCCATAGTCTAACGTTAGTGTTATCCTAGAAATTGAGTTCGGTAGTTCTTGTCAGAGCTGTTTCTTTTTATTTCTGTATTACAAAGACATGCACTAGAATTCTAGTAGCAACGTTACCAAAATATTTGTTCTTAAACGAATTCTTATATTATGTTTGATAGAAGTATGTAATATATATTCATTAAAATAAATTTTTATTTCTTTGAACAAAATGACAGGAGTAAGAGATTTAATTGATCTATAACGTTTCAAATATATTCCTTAACCAGGTATGTGTTTTGTTCTTCGCAAATTCCTACGTTACCATATTTACTCATTTAATTAAATTTATCTTGCAAATATTACCGTTATTCAATCTACATTGACTGCAAGCGTTGCAGGAACACTAGCCTAAGGTAAAAGAAACAGAATGATAGTATGATAAGCTTGTAATAACAGCTTAAATACCAGTTCATAATTAAAAGCTTTACATATTTACTAGTTTAGCAGGATAAGTTAAAGTTCCGATATATTATATACAGATAACAGGCGAATAATTTTATATTTTTGGTTTGACATTAACCTCGGGAACTTTCACTTATTATAGGCAGAAACCACATCTTATGGTAGCTAATCGTATGTTAGAATGCCGGATGAACTTGCACATAATTTATTCTTATTTTTTGGCATAAATGCATTATTTGTTACATATATGTATTACACAGTTCTGAAGACCGGATAAAGACTGAAAATGGGGGAAAAAATCAATTGGATTTCCAATTTATCGAACATTTCATATGCTTATTACATAAACGGCACAGTTACGTCATAACGCATGCTATTAAATATAGTCTCGTGTAAGATATGTTTTGTGACTCTTAAGTTAATTTCAATGTTTTGCAATTAAACCTAAAATTTCTTTACTAAATAAATTCTTATAGTGCCATAGAGCTCCATTTTAGAGCAGCTACCTTGTTTCCAAATTTCCCTTTTGAGATAATTGTATTTCTGAAATTATTATTCTTTCTGTAAGAAAGTATTTTGTAATTAGCGTTAATGACTACAGTATTTTAAGTGTAATTAACAAAATATTTATTTATGAACGTATTTAATCATAGTCCTTAACGTGTTTCCCATGTAATTGAAGTACATTAATTGCGTATATCTATAAAGCATACATTAGTACTAAATTAAGTTATGTGCCTCTGGACCATTTATTGGATTATATAACTTCATGCTCATTTAATAATCTACCTGTGCGTGAGGGTAGTGTGTGTTTGTGTCAGAGAGGGAGAGAGATGTTATTGAATGTAAATTCCAATTAGGAAATGTTTTGATCGAATAATTGCCTCCTGACTTATTATTTAATTTAAAACATTTTCGGTTTCACCATCATATTTATAATTCAATCAATACGAGAGAGTAAAAAAAGAAATTTTCTCTGAATTATTACTAAGACTTGGAATATAGCAAGACCCTGTAATTGAATTGCTTATACACAGCGAACTAAATCGTCCACGATTTTTGAACCCGAATAATTTTTTAATTAAATTTCTCAAGCAAACGAGTCAAAGGAACAAATTATTTTAAAGGTCTGCAGAATAAATCGATTATTGCCTCTAATACATTGAGCTGAGAGTTGAAATACTTTTTCCCTTTGAGATAAGCGTTTTCCTTATTATTATCTCATTTGAATTAAATACTCGTTCAAAGAAAAGCATCAACTTTCGTTTCCATGCCTATTTCAGTACAAGCCCTCTTATATTTTTGAAAAATAATCAATAAAATATTATTGCCCAAGGAAGTTTCACATATAAAATAGAAAAGGGCTAAATACTTAATTCCATTATAAAATCATACAACTCTTAATAACAAGAATAATTGACATGTCAATACTTTTTGAATGCAAATAAATGTTATAATTAACTTTATCTTGCATTGGAATGCAGAGGGAGCCGAGGAGTTGCTCTGAACCTTAATGGAAACCTCAGAAGTCTTGGAAATTAATTTCCTGTTCCACAGTGGGGAAGCCATACTGTGTATCTTTGGTAAGCATTTGTTCATTCGTGTAACTAATTCTAACTTTATGGTTAGGCTTAGGGAGAATAATATTATCTCTCTGCACTTAAGATATGTATATAGTTTGGGTAAAGAGAATGGAATATAAGAAAACTGTTTTTTTTTTTCAAAACATGCCTTTATATATCTTCTTAAAACTTATAATCTTTCTCAAAGTTGGATATAATGTACCTCTCCCAGCGTTTATACCAGTCATTAAAGGCACATTGCAAATCATTTTTACACAGGTCCTTCGGAATCACCTCCGCCGCTTTCACCATTGCTTCTGATAATGGAAAATGCCTCCCACGAAGGTGTTTCTTCAATTTTGGAAAAAGAAAAAAGTCACGCAGGGCTAAATCTGCGCTATAGGAACGGGAAGGTACACAATCCACATAGATTTTATGAGGTATTATGGCAATTGTAAACATAATGCACTGACAAAGCTACAGAGTATTGTGTATGTGGTTTAAGAGCATTGTCAATGCATCATTGCGGATGAATGTTTATCTTGACAGTTAAAGAAGGGAAATCACAGTCTGCCTGATAACAAATAGGTAAAGGGCAGAGAGAGGAAATAGGGAAGAGTGCTTGGCGACTTCACGCTGATAGCACACCGTGTCTTCACTGAGGAAAGTGAAGTGCTAGAAGAAACATGCAACTGCATATTCACTCCCGGGGAACATTACAAAAGAATAGGATGATAATCATGTAGATGGTACTTTAAAAGGTGAAGGTTTCATCAGCATTGGTTAACTTGGGAGGAAAATTCGCATCTTCCTGTAAAACATTTTCAACTGCATGCAAACGTTCTTTTATTCGGGAGTCAGCAGTCTTGGAATTCACAGTGCACAAACACGTCTCATGTGCAACTATCAGTTACCAACTTGTGGGTGATACCAGATGAAATTTCACAGTTTCTGAAAATGTATTTAATATTATTCCACGATTCTCTCTTGCGGCAGTATTAACTTTTTCTTCCTTTGGGGTACAACTTGGAGTCCCGGGTCCCTTATTTTAAAATTGATTGCTCCCTTTTTAAATATTTTAAACCATATTCAAGCTGTGTAATAGAGAAGAACTAATTCCCAATAGATCTCCTGTAATATTGCATAATATTATATTACTTAATATAATGTTAAATTTATCCAGAAATGTTCCTTACCGAGGTACATAAATTATAGATAATGAATAAAATTGTGTTGTAATCTCATTGAGTACTACAGAACTGACACAGTATATACTGAAACAATTGTTATAAGAGGTATTAAATTGGCGATGTTCGTGCTATAAAACAAGGAACTAGTTCAGCACTCATGCGCCTATATGGCATTGAGTACGTAAGCAGCGGAAGCCCATACTGATGGATTTTTTCGTTTATAAGGAATCCTCTTTCTATTTGTTTCCCAGTAAAATTTAAACAATTATTTCTTGAGAAAATAGCACAATAATCAAATTGAAATCTTTGAATTTTGATTAGAAAGCCACTTTCTGTCGAATTATGAATATTTGAACCAAGAATTAGATTTAGTAGGCTTGGAGCCAAGAACTAGTGCCTGGAAGCAAATGTTTAATCAGATAAACGTATTTGTAGGGTATATGCATCATTCTCAATGCAATGTGATAACTTCTAGAATGTCTGAAAAAAAAATTTTATCTTTTTTCTTCGAGATTTCCCGAATACTCACCTTAGGGAATACAAGTCAGGCGTTCTCGGTTCATTGCTGGCCACGAGAACATGACTTAAGAAGTGAGATTTAATGCTGACGCTTTAAAGAAACAGTCAATTAGTACTGCATGTTAAAGGATACCTTTGGTTGAAAATTCCATGTCAGGTAGGCAGAAATTATTAGCTCTCAACCCAAAAGAAATCATGATTAACATATTAATTAATGACATGTAATTCCTATATCCAGATAGTTGAACGCAGTTTTCAGGAGTCAGCAATCTTTCGTGATAGCGTTGCGTCAGTTGTAACAGTTTTACAGAATTAACAGCAGGCAGTGTCGGAGGTATCAGTTTTCCATCATTATATCAGTTCTAATAGGAGAGTTATCAGTCATTGGATCAGTATTACTCAAAGAGTGCGAAGACATCAGTATCGTTACTGTCAGTGTCAATAGTGAACAGTGAAGTTTGTCTAGATAGTTTCTGTTCAATCTGCATAGTTATTTCACATTAACCGTGCATAGAACGTCAGTGGGAAAGGAATTTCTAACGTCTGATCAACTCGAGAAACTTCTAAAAACAAGCAAGAATAAAAATCTTCCAAACACAATATAAAAGTACCCAAACATGCCCTCTTATGTTTTTTACACTTGTAAACAAAGTCTATGAAAACAATATACCTACATTTGACGCAATGTTACTGAATCTCATCCACTAGTGCTGTCTCTCTTTCATAATGTTAAATATAAGTGATGTGTGTTCCATTCAAACAGCTACAAGCGAATCGATGACAGCTGAATTTTTGAGATCGGCTGCCGACCATTTCGTGAGTGGCTAGCAGATGGTTGATTGGAACGCATGGTATATTTCACTAAGTATATTAGAAAAATCAACTAAAGCATTTCAGACATTTAAAATTATTTTGGTTCTCTTGTAACAATAGCAATAGTCATGTGTTAAAAGGAAGTATACTTGTCTTAGTTACGCCCAATTTTAATAGATACAGTAATCGAACAAACGTGTGGTTTTTGACTGCATGAAACGCGCCACCTAATGAAGTTAGTAACAAAGATATACATTTAAAGCCCATATTTAATAAATATGAAATGAGTGAGAAAATATACGAGAGAATAACAGTTAAAATTTGAATTTAAAATATTATGAAAAATGTTGACAAAACTACATATTAACTATAGAAGTAAAATTCTTAGTTACATTTATGGATTGTATTTTGGCAATCCAAAGGTATGAACTAGAGAAACTTAAATTAATGAAATATAAAAATAAATTAATGAAAATAATGAAGAATAACGTATAGATAATATAAATATATAATTAAATACATATTTAATAAATATGAAATCATTTAGAAAATGTACCAGCGAATAGCAGTTGAAATTTGAATTTAAAATATTATGACAAATGTTGACAAAACCACGTATAAACTTCAGAAGTGAATTTCTGGGTTATATTTATGGGCTGTATTTTGGCAATCCAAAGGTATGAACTAGAGAAACTTAAATTAAATAAAATATAAAAAACAAACTAATTAACATAATGAAGGGTGTTTAACGCCCGTTTTTGCTACAGAGGCACCACAGGCGATGGACACTGATGATACATGAGATGAAATGATATATTGGGAAAGGATTTATTTTTATGGAAGGATTCGTTCCAGGGTTCCAGGCCTAAGTTTAGGGTACCTCCCCGGCATTTGCCATTTAAGAGGACTGAGGAAAACCTGGAAAAAACCTCAGTCAGGAAGGACGGTCCTGGCGGTGTTCGAACCCAGACCTCCCGCTCACGAGTCCGAGATTTAACGACCTCGGCCACCCGTGGCGGTTGAAGAATAACGTATGAGTTATCGTGCATATATATAAATGACATTTTACACAGAAGTTCAGGAATCTTAGACTTTACATGAGACTACAAGAAAACAAGATTATCAAAAAAAGATGTTGATAATGTTTAAAACGCTTTAAAAATTTAAATACCTAGTGCCAAATTAAAAATGAAGGTACAAATTCATGCATAGGAAACACTTTTCTTTATAGTTGTAACTGCTTAATTCTAAATTGCCAGCTATCATGTTTTCCTCCATGAATCATATGCCCGAAATTATTTCTTATTCTTCTGATTGCCATGGCTGAAATAACCACAGGAAGAGTTCTCCTTTGACCCATGGGACTCCTCTAGATTGATACAGAAAATAAACTTGTAATATAAGCAAACTGTTCAGTTACTTTTCAAGCTTAGCATGTACGAATATATTAACAATTTTTGTAGTACAAATATTAACAATTTTTGTTTATTTGTTACCTTGATTTGTGCGTGAGGGGTGTGATGTATCAGAATTCGCTCAGGAAAACAACATTGACACGTCTCTGCAATCATTAATTCTTAAAAGAAATAATTAAATTTAAAAATTTAATAAACATAGCTCCTTTCCTAGGATTTTGATACGTGAATTACTATTCAATTAATATCACAAAAAGCCATTACCTATTATCTCTTTTAGTGCTAATAGAGGTCGGTTGCAAAAATGAGGGCAAATTATTTACTCACTTATTCGTTATTTATTAATTAAAGCACTTTGAAATATTCTTAATAAAATGAGGAAAGAAAATATTTCTGTTTCTGCTCAATCTTTGATGTAGTGACAGCGCTCGAGAATTTCCAGTTATCTTGTGGCAGTGTTTAAACCAGGGATGATGAACGCCATGTTAAACTAGAGGTTTGCAAACGCATCGCTTCATTTTTAGTGACGGACAGTAAACCAGAGTCGTCATAATACAGAGCCATTGGTCGATAACGCATTGCGATCCTTCGCTGCTGTGCTTTGCAGGCATAGTTTAACTTGGATGTGACTCGGCGCGGTCATTCTGGTTTAGGCTGAAACACCAACGTCGGGGCTCAGTTAGATGGGGCGAGGATGTAATGGTTTGTCCCGCACTTTATTCCGTTATTTCAAAATAAGTAGCAAACTTGGCCTCACACTATTTACAAGTATATTGAATAGGATTGTTTGGGGCAAAGAAGGTTACATGGTTACTTTAGCGTTCCTCATGACTGGCTGATTGTGCCTACGCATTTAATGGTTGCCCCAACCACTAAAAGTGGCTACTGATATTATGTAGTAATTGCATTTGCTTTGTTTCGTAGTTTTTTTACAATAAACGATATACATATTTTCTATTGGGAATCCATACCAGTAAATATTATACGACATGTGTGCAATATAACTCCATTTAACCAATCGCATGCGTTCATAATTTAAAATATTATAATTACTCTATTTTCATTAGTAATACCGTTGTAAGAAAGCGTAAATATTAGATTGATTATGTGGTTTAATGGTTTATTTGTTTGTTTTTTCAAACACATTGTTTATCAGCATATTTATCACTTAGTTGATATGTATCTTGCTTTGTATTAGAAGTTATTTTTTTCACCAACATTTTGGTCTCATTCTTGGCATTTTCCGATGTAGAGTTATGCACTGACACTAACAGCAAGACGTTCGTATTTGCACGACATGTTCGCCCGGAAACACACCGGATCCTGGAACATTGGCTTCATGTTTCACTTCCTCCTGCCATGGCTAATTTTAGCTGCTCTTATTTTAATGGCGCAGCAAACTCCTGATGTCACTGTATTGTCATACAGCTCTTGTATTTTTTGCTGAGTGTAGCCGTTTTCGAAGTTATCCCCCAAGTCCTGTTAGAACTGCTCCTTGGCCTGTGCTTTATACAAGTCGTCCTTATATCTGGGAGGTATCGATTTTAAGGCGCAATTTCTAAAAATAGAATAAAACTTTTGAGCCAAATGTAATAGCACTGCGTTCTTTGGATATAACTGTTAAAAGTAACAAGATGTTTACTTAAAGTGATCTTAGCAATTCTTAAGGCGACAACATTTAAATTAAAAGAGAGGGGAAAAGGAGGAGGGACTTTTCTCTGAAAAAAATCAGCAGATTGTATACATGCAACTTGGCTTACTATCTTTAAAAACTTAACTTTAACGGGTAAAAATTAAATCTGAAAAAGACGTAATACAATACAATTGAATACACTGTAATTTCAGTATTTGAACGTTTATATTTACCCAAATATGAATGTAAAATAAATAAATTTAAAAATATACTCATATATACAACGTTCTGGGTAAAAATATCTAATTTCACGTATAGTGTCGAAGAATGAGCTCAGATTATATTGAATAAATAAATAATAACGTAAAACGTTTCAGTTGCGCAAGCAAATGAACGTACCCACTCGAACGATTCATACTCGTATTGTAATTCGTCAGAAGTGGCATGAAGCGTCTGAATATGCGCAGAAGAAAATACTACCGAATATGTAGCTTATAATTACAACTACCAAGATAAACTCATATATTTTAATATCCACATTACGCCATAAATTCTATGGCGCGGGGCATGAACTTGATAAACCACACGTGTACGTTTCCAAGTTTTGAATTACAATTTATACAATTTCAGACCTTATGCTAAAATTTGTATCCGTGTTCTTTAAATATAAGAATGTGCGTTTATTTTGTGTTGCCGATCCCAGTCGCACTCTCGTCTGCTGTTTGCCGGGGTCACTCCGATACTTACACTCAGTTCGAACAAATAATTCGTATGGCAATATATACTTTTTACATGAATAAAAGAGATTTGCTTTTGGACACTGATTATCTGGGAGAAATATTTGTAATTTCTTCCAATTTCCTAATCATTACCTCGACCACTTTGTTTTCATGGTTTCTCTCGCAGGTTCTAAAGAGAAAGAGAGGAAAATTATATTTTACATAAAAATCTTTATCAACAGAAGTAGTGATAAACATAACAGCGGTGCATTTATTTACAAAATATGTTACAAATATAACTCAAACATATCATACCAGTCCTGGGACCGCACATACTTTTACAAAACAATAAGAAAGACATGTAATTGCAGATGTCGATATTTTACTCTTAAGAAACAAACAATATATATACTAAAATTTAAAAAATAACCAAAAAATGGAAAATACAAAAATACACAAATAAAATTAAAAGAAAAGCAAAAATAGAAAAATATTTTACACCCCCATAAATATAGGTATTAATATCTCCAAAATAATGTGTCTAAAGTTACTCTACCCCCTTCCCGGTTGACCACCTTTTATGATCTGAACTGGCTCACTTTGTTTATAAAAAAACTACCTCCTCCTCCTACCTATCTGCAGGCAAAACTCATTGCCCTCCTACAGATAACTTTTTCTCTAATGTTCCCAAGATTCTTTCTCTCACATACAGCGCTGATTCTCGTTATCTCCTTTTCGTTACTTTCGTCATCAGTCAAGGACCTAACCTGAACTAAGTAGCCGCTGATTGCTGAGTTTGGTCCTTAGCTCCATGTCCCTTCCGAAGTTAAGCTCTGACTGTATCTCCAGCGAAACTTTTTCTGTACATTCCGAAAGAGGCAACTGTCTTACCTGCGATTCAAATGTTACCCATTCCTGTGGTATCCAGAGAAACACAGGTCTTCCCCCCCCCCCCCGTTCTCAACTACTCCCAGAACCAGGTCGCTCTAGTTAGTGTCGATCTTTGTCAGTAATATTATTCCTTGTCACTATTTGTTACGTTTGAACATTGTGCCTGCAGTTAAGGCATCTGCACTATAAGTGACGCATACTTTCAGATTTATTTGATATAATTCTGTGCTGGTCAAAGGTGACTAAAGCTTTGTAGCGAGAGCTCATGATGGAATTGAGAAATCAGCGTTTACTGATTTGCTTTAAAATGAATTGTATTAGAGCGAGAAACCTTATAATGAGATGATTATAGTTTTATTTATTTAATTTTTAACTTTTAGTTTCCGTGTTAGTTTCCATTGATCTTCGAACGACAAAATTATTTAATAAAAGTGTAAAAAATTAGCGTCTCAGTCTAAAGGATAGCCCCAGAAAAAAACATCAGTCAGAAAAGGGTCATAACTGGGTATAGAACGAGCGCGATGCTGGTAAATATCTGCACCAATCATAATGGTGTATTTTCAGTGCTTTCATTACCATTTACACAAATGTACATTTGCGTTTTCCAATTAAATTCAGATTATGACAATCAGCACGTACAATTTGGATGTGCTTTCCAAATGAGACATATTTATGAGTTTTAACAAACAAAAAAAAGAACATTGTTTTTATTTCCATGTAAACATTCCCCAAAGCGCATCAGAAATTAATCTGAATATCCCAAAATTATAATTTATAAGCTGATTTTAATTCATGAAAATATTCATTCAAATGCATAAATGTACAAATATCCTTTTCTTATACATTAGTAGGCTGAATTCTGTACTTCTTCTACAAAGTTTGCTTATGTTATAGATACAGTTATCATAGACTATTAATAAATTATTTGTATATTACAAAGAACAAAAGATCGATTTTCTTAGACGGCAATAAATGGAAATGTTTCTTGTGAATTTTTATTTTGTACACAACATGCCAACTTTAAATGACTCTAAAAACCAAAACAGTAATGAAGCTAATTTTTTTACATAAAAATCTGTGATTGTTACGGCAAATTCTGAATGGAAGCAATATTAAATAATATAAAAATGGTTGTTGTGCTATCTTTACGTCATGATAATAGTAATACTAACGAAGAAGGGAAAGAGAAAGCTAATATTACCTATATTTCAAGAATATGTCCACATTTCTTCTTAAAAACTGCACACTTGTTTAATCTTTCTCGAAAGATGCATCATATCTCTGGATATTTCAGTTTTATAATCTTTTATCATTGAAATGACTTGTTCTTCTTGTTTATCACCCACAGCGCTATGCTATGCAAGAAAGAAAGAACATAAAATAGAAGTTTCAACATTGTATGTTTGTCTGTTTCAAACCATGTGATCTTGGTTTATTTAATAACCTTCTCTAACCAGAACTCACTTACTACCACTACCACCACTACTACTTATAGTTTATAAAAATATTATCCTACTTTTATTAAAAATAAATATAATTTAAAAAAATAAATTGTGTATTCCGACAACTTACGATAAACACAATTAAAGTACGGCAAAATAACATAAAAGTACTGGTAGCTTTGTTGATGAGCACAACAGAAATTTCAGAAATTATTATTAATAGTACAGGAAACGCCTATGCCCGTAAATACTATAGAAGATAGTTCTGATGACCTGTGTATTTTTCCTTAACGTGATAAAAATTATATTTCCCAGCATAAGATTGTCATATTTAAATTGGGAGATATGAGATCGTCAAAGGAAAAAAAAAAAAAAAAAAAAAAAAAAAAAAAAAAAAAAAAAAACATTGTTCTATATCTACTATTTATAAGCGGTTCTATAATTCCCAATAAACACGTGGTTTATGTCTTTATATTTGTAGATGAACTTTATACCTCCAATTTGCCTGCAAGAAAGTAAGCAGTGAGTGATCTTTTACTACCAGACCCGTTTCGTTCAGAACGTGAGGGAACCACACGTAAAGAGCATCTTCCCCTTTAATACTGCTGCTAACTGCGGCTGGATCCAAAGAAAATACGAACTTCTTCAGCATTCTCCTATAAATCAACAGGATAGCTTTAATGTTCTGTGAATGCAAACTCTAGAAACGACGATGCCTTCCAAAAATCTTTAATATTATTTTTTCTCTATTCTTCTTTCTAAGAAATTTCTAGAAGTACATCACAACAAAGGAACAACCCCTGGGTGTATGGAAGATATGAAATGCAGCACCGGTTAAAGTTGCATTTTGTTTTTCCAATTCTTTAGCTTTAATGCAGATACTATACATCAAATGCTGATATTTTTGTACACAATAGCTCTATTACGTTTTTTACACCTCGTGAAACTCTTTTTCCAATGGTGGCCAATTCTCAAACTCTCTTCAAACTAGCTAAAATGCTAGTTTGGCATTTACGAATACGAGAAGCGCAATTAAAAACAAGAGACAGATATAAATGTTCTACTAAATATTTCTATTCAGTTGAATACTGCATTAATAACACACATATAAGTAATAAATTGCTCAAACTAAACAGAAACAAAGACAATGTAACTAAAATATGTTACCAAAACTAAAGTATAGAAAAATTTTGATGAAGAAAATCAAGTGTAATTGTTTGCAGATATAAGTGCTTTATATAAGCTTTTGCCATTTCAAAATACAATATGGCGAAACCGTTCAATCACTTTAGAACCAACGCCAAGGGTGGCCGAAGTCGTTAAGGCGCGGACTCGTGACCTGGAGGTCTGGGGTTCGAATCCCACTAGCACCGTCCTCCCTGAGTAGATTTTTTTCCTTTTTCCTAAGTCCTCATAACTGGCAAATGCCGGGGGGACCCTATACTTAGGCCTGGAACGCTTCCCGCCTTAAAACATATCCTTTCCTAATATATCATTTCGTGTATCATCAGTGTCCACCGCCTGTGGTGTCTCAGTAGTAAAAACGGGCGTTAAACACTACTTAAAAAAAAAATTAAAACCATTCAGACCAATGTCGCAGATGGTTTTGGAAGTGTCCTCTACCGTCATCCAAAGGCAGCTGTTGCATAAGTCACATTCATTCTGGAATGTTCACTAAACGTCAGTGATGTTGACCTCATTCCTGATGTTATCCAAGAGCTGAGCGAACATTCTTGGACGATTTATGTTTGGGTAGCCCCAAAGGAAAATGTCTGGTTGTGGCAAAACAGGCCACCCGTTCTAACTTTCTCAGCTGCCGTCTGACATTTGATGTATGAGTAAATATGTCTCTTAGTTTAACGGACCCACCAATTTCAATGGTGAGTTCATATTAGCCCTCACTGAAGACAGGCCTGTTACATCCAGTTTTCTTACTAGTAGCAAAATTGTAGGTTGTTCCTTGTAGCCCGAATTAAAGGCCGTCTTTGATTAAACTAACATTGTTATAATTAAGGCTAGTAATAATTAACATAAATATGATCTGATACATGTATGTAGTTTGTAGTCATTAGACAGCACCTGTGCTAAACAGTAATAAAGGTCCATTGTGTATTTATGTGAATGGAAAACGGTTCGGGTCGTTAACCTTGGATGTGTTAAAAGTTTTGACCTTGGGGAAAAGGGTTATGTCCTGAAAAGAGGCAATTCTCTTTTCAGAGGGTTTAAATAAAACCATTTACCGAGACGAAGATAAAAGCAGAGAAACATATTCTTTCAATAACTAAGGGTAAAGGCACTAATGACTTTACGGGTGGATTTCTTTCGAAGAAGGAACAAATGTCAATCTCAGATGACAGTTCAAGTTTATAACCCCTCATGACAATAACATTCAAACGTCGACAGATTTTGACATGACTTTGCAAAACAAATAGATGTTCCTTATTTATGGCCCAGGTTTCATTGTGAGCAAATTTGAAAGGACAGAAAAGTGAAAGGATATGTCAGATTATAAAAATTTCCCAACATTTAGGGCAGGAATGTCCGTTCTTAGAAATATTATAACGTGAGAGGTATTTCCAGAAATTGGTCCCACACAACCAATAGAAATCTTACAAAATTGAACGAATCGGAGCAGGCCTGCATAATTATAGATATTAAGGAAGGACCAATAACGCAGATAGAATCGAACTGAGCTCCATAAATTTCACGGATTTAATTTTCACGATGGGAGGTTCCTAATAAACAATAAACTTTACATCTGATATATAATGTAAGGGACACAGAACAGGAGGGACTTGGAGAGAGAGAGAGCAGCAGGACTTCGACAGCAGTGAGACTTAGAGAGAGAGCAGCAGGACTTCGACAGCAGTGAAAAGTTAGCGGTCCGGGATTCGAGGCTAAGAGCTACAGGTTGGATAGTCGGAGAACGGAACTGTAAGAATCAATTTAAATAAGCGGGCAAAAGAATAGACAATCAAAATCAAAGTGAGCGAAGTCGGTAGGAGAAGAACAATAGTCAGTCAGTTCGACACATTTCCAAGCTTACGCGAACCATCCAGTATTCTGTTAAGTTAAATAAATGACGCCAGATAAGAACTCCAGTGTTTCCGTGTAGCTTTATAGATTTCCTTCCCTTCCCTCTGACTCAGACGAGTCACAAAATTCCATAAGTTCCCTGAGGTAAAGGTTCCTGATCCCGACATTAGGGGCATCAAAACCAGAACTCAAAGAAACACAATTAATCCACGACACCTCTTCCCGCGAGCGGACTGCTACCAGCCTAATCCACAAACGGTCCCATCCTAACATCATGCATACCAACTTTTCTTCAAGGTCCTTTGCTCATCAATAGGAATTATTTATATAGTAACTTATAATAATAATAATAATAATAATAATATATGCGATCGAATACAATATTCCCTGTTTGCTGATTTATCACTGATCACTTTTCGACACTTTCAGCATTGCACAACAAAGGACCGATTATCATTATCCATTTCATCCTTGAAAACTTTTCCCGGACACTGTATAAATATATAGATTCGCCCAAGCTATCTCAGCAACTAAATTAATCTAATATCAAGTATTTTCACCAATTCTGCAAAAAGTAAAAGTAATTGAAATGGTAAAGTATTATATGAGTCATACTGTTTAACGCACGAACTTCTAATTTGAAAGGTAATAGGAAACGATTTATAGCCCAATAATGGAGTTTCATAGT
Organism: Metallyticus violacea; assembly: GCA_030762175.1. Taxonomy (NCBI): domain Eukaryota; kingdom Metazoa; phylum Arthropoda; class Insecta; order Mantodea; family Metallyticidae; genus Metallyticus; species Metallyticus violacea. Next base: position 87,045,480 of record CM060834.1, read on the forward strand.
ATTTAAAAGTTTCTAAAATATTTAAAGTATTTCATGTTGTAAGGAACAAGAATTGCGCACGAAAAACTTGTCCAAAATCATTCAGTAGCTTCTTTGTAGTAATTTCTGAAAGACAGTAGACAACAAGCTTACCGCACGGGTTGCCGAGGTCGGTAAGGCGCGGGATCGTAAGCGGGAAGTCTTGGGTTCGATTCCCACAAGGACCGTCCTCCCTGAGGTACCCTAAACTTAGGTCTGCAACGCTTCCTTCCTTAAAAAAAAAATCTTTTCTCAATATATCATTTAATCTCATGTATCACCCGTGTCCACTGCCTATGGTACCTCAGTAGTAAAAACGGGCGTTAAATACTATTATATAAAATGAACAAACTTGAACTAAAATATACAAATTTCAATTGAGCAACTTAGTGATTTAAAAGCATGTTATTTTATTTGTGCAACATATTTCATTATTTGAGTAAAAAATAAAGACAGTTACCTACATAAATACATAAATGTAAATAAAAATCTGAAATACTCCATCCTGGTAACTGGTTTTCTACACCGTGACCTTTATTGCAAACTCTTACACTTTATTTCTAAATTACAAAATTACATTCATACGTTATTATTTTTCAGATAATACTTACACCTAGATTACAATTAGAAATTTACTAAAATTATACAAAACTGATAAATAACAAAATTTGATTCCCCCTCAACTACTTTAGAGTTAATCTTTAACTCTAAATTATTAAACCACTATTCACCGGTATTAGGTGCAAGCTGTACTGGTAACCAGAACAAATCTTACATACTTTTACTTTACTATTTAAAAGTATATTTTTTTTTTTTTTTTGAGTAGTGTTTAACGCCCGTTTTTACTACTGAGGCACCACAGGCGGTGGACACTGATGATACATGAGATGAAATGATATATTGGGAAAGGATATTTTTTTTTTTTTAAGGAAGGAAGCGTTCCAGGCCTAGGTTTAGGTACCTCCCCGGCATTTGCCAGTTATGAAGACTGAGGAAAACCTGGAAAAAACCCCAGTCAGGGAGGACGGTCCTGGCGGGATTCGAACCGCAGACCTCCCGCTCACGAGTCCGTGCCTTAACGACCTCGGCCACCCGTGGCGGTAAAAAAGTATATATTATATATCTATTGATCATATGTTTCTTTATTTCCATATTATATCATCTTTATAAATACATTCATGTAAATTTCACATTTATATCTTATTTATTATATTATATTATATTTATTATATTTTTTCAACACTAATTATATTCTTTGTTTACGAATCTACTTGACATTTATCAATGCATCATTTACCCTATCAATTCATTACTTTAACATCATTAACATTACCAATAATAATCACTAATCATATTAGTTATAATGTAATACTATTTTTATATTTTAGTTTACTTCCTCTTTATCTTCTTATTCTTCTTTTCTTCTTCACTCTTTCACCATACCCGTTTTCCACAATCACTTTACCCTCCTCTCATTCTATATACACAATATTGTTTAATGTCCTATTAAACGTTTTCTTTCGCTACTCCACTACACTTTACCACTCCTCTATTGTCCTTTATACTCACATTATTACACGTTTTCAAACTATTCTTACAATTTTCACCGCTAATTTCACTTCACCCATATCTGCTATCCATAACTCTGCAATATGTTATACCCCTCCCAAACTTTATTATACTTTTCTTCCATTCTTTCTAAACGAGCTTCTCTAACTCCCATCCTCTACACCTTCACTAAAGCCCCCAACAGCTAAATACATAAATGTTATCAAAATCAGCTTCTTATAAGTATAGTGTGTTACAAATTAAACATTTCTTCTTCAAACCTTGAAATTGTGGCGATGTGACTGCCTTGGTTACAGTGGAAAAGTTGTAAACCCCTCTTCTTCTTTGTCGCACATTCGAGAACTTCCCAAGTGAAGACATAGTTTTGAAATCTGCACCTATCCTAGCCGCGCGCTTTCGACCGAGATAGTCCCGAAATTTGTAAACTTGTTTTCGGCTCGTGGGCCTATACGCACTATGCAGCATGTTTCAGTTCAGGTAACGTTTTTATCATTTCTTTCCTCTAGATGTTATTGTGATATGTATGCTATCTTCGAAATCTGTGTGTAGCTTCGATATTCTCTCCAATTTGCATAATTATTACTATATGAATGTCATTTTATTAGCTTTTCTAGTATATCTTAACTTATTTTTATATTATATAATGGCATTAATAATCTTGGTAAACTGTAGGTTTTAAAGTTGTTTTATGCTAGTTTTTTGCTTGGTATTAGCTAATTAGCTGCTGTCTGTGTACTCTTTTATTTACATTGTGCTGCGGAAAATTTTAATTTCACACTCACATTTGCTCACATTTTCATGCTTTATTATTATACAGGGAGTCTGGGAAAAGTCTACTGCAATAGAAAATATAACATCTCAAAAACAAATGCAGTTATTGAATCACTGTTAGCCTCTTCAGAAAGAGGGACTCAGAAAGATTTGTTTGCGCTCGAGTACATCTCGATATGAACGTCATTTGTGGCAACTTACGTCTAGGCGAAAGTCAAATCTCTTGCCATTTGCGCCGGAAGCGTTTGAAAGCGACGTTACACTCTTTCACTGACTACATTTCAGTCAGTCACAAATATCAGTTGTGCTTTTAGTACATGATTGAAACAAGATTTAATAGCAATATATTTTTATTATTCTATTTTCAATCAATGCAGTTCAATTATTCACTAATTAAAAGGACGCTCTACATTATTTATTTGGTTGTCTTAGTGCTCTCTGCAATTTCTAAATTTGAAACTGTAATTATTTTCTAAGTTATTAACTCTGTATTTTTATTTAAAATTAATAATTTTTCTCCATTATCCACGATATTTGAAGGTTTTAATTCAGTAAAATTTCCCTCTCCTTCACCTGTTTGATTATAACATACTCATGCATTGAGACATCTGTATTTTAAACGCTAAATTATGTTTAAATAGACAGTATTTTGTTAAGGCTTTAGACGCGGTACTTCTCCAGGTGTACGCCACTCCATTGATTCTCTTTTGGACAAGAGATCATTGTAGAGGGGCATAATTTCATCTCCTGTAACAACGGTTTGCAGAACTTCTCTCTCGTTGCCACGGCAGAGCTCCAAAAATGCCTGACAACACACAACATACTCGTTGCTGCTTTTGAATTGAGGAAAGACTCTAGGTACCCATTTTGCACTAATCTTATGCTTGTTTAAATGTTCATGAATAATTCTAAGGACTGTTGTTTTAAAAAGGCCCAACTTTGCCGTTATTTCTGCAAATTTGAGCCGCTGGTCTCCCATAATTTCTCCTTCCACAAGAGCGATATTTTCAGGAGTGAGCACCTCCAAGGGCCAACCTGCATGCTGTTCGTCTTCAATGCTTTCTCGACCCATTCGAAAAAGTTTGGCCCATTCTTTTATGGTAGAATATGGGGGGGTTACTTCCCCATATACGCCGTCTGTTTACTTTCATTTGGAGTAAGCCCTTCCTTTGGAAGAACTTAATAACAGCTCGAAACTCCATTTTGAACATGTCACAATCATCTACACATAGCGTTCTTTATGCACTATATCTGAACAACTGATTATAGGGAGCGGAAGTTACAGATGCAATTATTCACTTAAAAAATAAGGTATGACACCAGATAAGCCGATAATCCTTATCGGCGAGGCCGGAAACTTATGGATCTACCCTCGTACAACCCAGCATTCGCCTAAACAATCAGCATGACCGGCCCCCGGTTTGAATCCGGGACCTTCTTAATATGAAACATTACTGCCTCAGCTACCTCGCTCTGTAGTGCCATACTTTTTGAATAAATAAAGTGAAGGTCCATACTATAAGGACCTTCTGATTCTTTCTATGACCTTATTGACAAAATTTTTCTCTTTTGGTAGGATAAGTTTTTACAAAGCAAGTTTGAAGTACGTCTGTATTTGATTAAGTGGATATACGGAAATACTGAATTATAACACAAAAACAAAAACAGCTAATGGACTAACCAAACAGAGATAAAAAGTGTTAATTAAATGTTGAGTTTTGAAAAAAAAAAAAAAAAAAGAAATTAAAAAAGCCGTTTTAATTAAATGACTCATTTCAACACGATTGCTTGTGTTTGGGAGGCCTGGGGCGCAAATGAATCGCCAGTTTATGCTACAGCGGTCTTCACGGTCTCGCGAATTGCTCCAAAATTGAGACTTCTCTCATAACGTCATAATGCTGAACTAGCATTATGTTTACAGAGTGTTAGTGAAATGAATGTATGCAGAAATGTGTCATCTGTTGGTTCAAAAGTCGTAGAACTTCAAAATGCCAAATTTGGTTTATCATCATCTCTTCTGTCCCAGTATTTGGATTTATTGAGTACTAAGAAAAAAATTGTAAATCTATTACTATTTTGAAAACAAACACATAAAAGTTAATAACAAACTGTAACAAAAGAAACAACCAACTCAGGAGTTAACGCTTCAGACCCGCATATAGGAAGTCGCGGGTTCAAATCCCTTGGGACCAGTCATTCCCATTTCGGTTTTTTCGTGATTTTTCTCAGTCAATTAAGCGAATGCTGAGAGTGATATTTGAGATATTTCCTTTTCACAATTTTTTATTTCGATCCGTTTGTTTTTACAGGATTGGGTGAGCTGTGCGGTGTGACCGCGGCTTGCACTTATAATCTGCTCCGGTCACTTCTTGGGCTTGGAGCTCCCCATGTGCCGGGTTGTTCTTTCTGGAAGCAATGTTAGGGAACCGGTCTTACAGTCCGTGGGTCCTGGCCCAGAGGTACTTCTATTGAGGGCGTGGACACAAATGACTTGCCATCGAACACTAGCCTCCTACGAAACAATCCAATCTATTCTAAACAAAAGTAACTAATAATTGCCAATATTTACAACGTTCATTCTAATGTACCTACCACTACTTAAACATTATTTGAACAAGAAAGTTTTGACTAAATTTTATTACTCTTTCTCTATTTTTGTAGACTATAGACTTTTTTTTTTTTTACTTTAAACAGATGTAACCCTACTCTTACAATCTTTATAAAAAGTTTTATTTCCATTTTTTTTAATTTATAATTCATATTTTTTTGCTCCAAACCACTTTAGTTTCCTTACATCCAAACAATATGTATTTAAAATCTTTTTTACTACTACATATTGGACATATATCCTGTGTTCTTTAAACCTTCACACTCCTAGTCTAACTCATGCAGTGTCCTCTCTTTCTTTTCATGTACTTCAGTAATATATTTCTCTCTTTCCCAAACCTCTTCATTGAAACATAAGAGGTCAATAATCTCTTCTTCTTGACTCATTCCAAAAATATTTATTTGTTATTTGTTTCTGTCTTTCTCCTAAAATGGCTTAAACCAGTACATTCTAGATTATTTCCTAGATTCATTTATTCGTCTATTATTTTTAATCTCATTTCTAGTAATTTTAATATTGTTTTAAAGGATTTTAATCTAAATTCAGAAACCTACTCCAATATTTAAAAGCTCTGTTCATCATTAAATATTTTCTTGCTGCTAGTATCATTTAAATTTCAACAACTTCTTTCAATGTCGCAATAGCAAACCAAGAATTTATTTTCAAATTATGGTGTGTTCCGTATCTACGATTTTTCACCCACATTCACGCTCCAATATTTCTATATAATATAACTAGATATAGAACAACTCCTTTCGCTAGCAATATATAAGTATAAGCTTAACTGAAATAATGGTGCATTGTTAGAGGGAGGGGGTTGAAGAGTGTGGCTGCAATGCAGAAACCTGTTGTAGCACAAAGACAGGACGTTCGGCTAAGATCAGAGTCTAGCTATATTTATGTCGAGTTTAGGCAGCTCTAGCCCATGTTCTTTTTAACCATTTAACATCCGGTTTTAATGTTCTGTATAAGAAACTTCTAAAAGCTGAAGTAACTGCCTTCTCTTTTGCTAATGTAAACGCTTATCTCTGTTGTTTTACCCATTTCCTCCATTAATTTTGATTACTAGATAAATGCAACCTCGTATCACCTTATTATCTTCCATTTTTAATATTTATTCAACTTTTCTCCTTTTTTAAGTACCACAACGTGTGTCTTTTGTTGGTTTACATTTATACTATATTTAGCACAATATTTGTCAGTTTCATGCTCTGAAATACTTCGATTAAATTGTTCGGAATAGAAAAGGAGTCAGGCTCATGACAGGCCCTTTGTGTCAACTCCCCTAATCAAGGTACCTCCTGAAGGAAGGAATGAGATGTATAAGATACTATACTAGGATTTTGAAACCCCAGTATGTCCATTTTCATACTAGACACCGGGGCAGAAGCATTAACAAAGCGCAAGCCACCGTCACACCGCGCCATCCCACCTCTCAATAACACTTTCTATCTTAAGGAATGAAATGAAAGGAAATGGAAGTACAGAAAATTCGTGGAACGTAAATATCCATTCCAGAATTCACCTAAATGACTATCGAAAAGTACGAAAAAAAAAAAAAAAAACAATCCGGAATACTAGACTCTTTTGTTAGTCATTCGGTAAAGGCTAAGTTTAGTTCAGTATTTGTAATTGAACCAACAATACAAAAATAAAGCTGGAACATGAATGCTATTTATTACTGGCAAATTATTATTATTTTAATTATATTCTGTAGCATGTCATCAATAAATCAATTGATCTATATTTAAACCCTTATCTAATTTTTATCTGCTTATTATTTAGTTCTCAACTTCTTATATCTCTTTATATAAGAGATGTTCAGTAAGTGTTGTGGCTCTATACTGGAGTTGAAATTTCATTTCTGAAAAAAAAAAAAAAGTAAAAATATAATGCGGTAGGTAAATGGTAGTCTTGATATATAAGCTGAACTTCCACAATGTTAACTAAACAATCCATTTGGCGACGCTAAATAAACTTACAACTTTTCACTATTCCAAAATATTTGCTCTAGTACGTGTATGACTCAATCCAGGTTCCCCAACTTAGGAGGATGGAATCACGAGACAAGCGTGTTGAAATGACACCACATAAAACGCCGCTTTTGGTAGTGTTTTCTTCACGTTTCTAATCTCAGAAAGTTTGTGCGAAACATGTCCTATACACCGTCTTTGAGTAACACTTGTAGTTGCTGCATTTCAATTCTCAGAACAACTGAATAGACTTATCGGAAACTTTCAGATGGATGCGTAACGTTCACCAAAACTTAGCTTATCGGCCGAAATGACGCTCTGTATTCTCTTCTAAAACGTGCAAATTATTTCTTAAAGTAAAGATATTCAATGTATGTACTGTTATCCAATTATCTAATAACTGGCGATGAGTACTATATCGGTCGATAAGCGAGGTTGGTAGGCGAGGCAACACAAGGGTTAGAAACACTAAATAGGCAGATCAATAAATTTTAATTCATATATTTACTGAGTTACTCGCTATGTAACGCAAGCAGGTTTTGAAACGGCCTGTCTTCGTTTTCAGCACATTTCTGGTGTCTCATCTTCTTTGCAAAATTTATTAATTAATTTATAACTTGCAATATTTGCGACTCTATCACCTGGGAATTTCTCTTCAATCATCTCCAGACAACATGAGCAGACTCGGTAGAGATATATGAATCATAAATGAATTATTGAGCCTAATACTTTACAGTAGGATTAAAAACGTATTCATTTTTATTCACCGACACTGACTAAGGTGACAAACAAGGCCAACGTAGCAGTTCGATAAATCCCGCCCACCCTCGGCCGGTTAGCTCTGGCCTTGAGCGATGACCAATTGATCCCTCGTTGCCGCATTGGATAACCAGGTACTTATTACCCGTTTCAGCTTAATTTACAATTAGCGAACTCAGTAACTAACTGTCTACTTATCATACATACTCTGCACAATGGCTGCTGAAAGATCAGTTTATTGAAGCAAGCACTTGATTATGACTGTTATCTCGTTAGGCACATTAAACAACCGACAAATATATTATATACACTTTTTAACATATTATGTAGTAAATTATTCGGTGGTAATGACTCCGTAATACTATTCAGAATAGCCACTGTTTATAACTGCTTTGGACCCGGCCATTCATCCAACTTCCTGCAATAACCAACATTTTCTTGTCAGCAAGTACACTAGCGGTCCCATTCTCAACAGAAAAGATATCTGAAACGGGCATTACTTGTACATTTTTGCATAAACTCTCGTATCTTGTCGTTATTGAACAGAGATGAAACTATATACCTTAAAGAAACGGTGAATGTTTTGAAGAATTTTGTCCAGGCAATAGCTCCTAGCTCTCTTGTTCTCGTCCTGTAATATTGAACCTACGGTTATGTTTATCTGTTGCATTAGAGAATCGCAGTTCCCCAGTTAGGTGTTCGTACGTTGGCAACCTCGGCCACTAAAGATATACCCCTGAGGTGCTATTGAAGTACACTTGCCGTTTTAGAAAGACAGTCAGTTACTGTTGAGAAGTAGGTTATGTTCGCACGAGGCATTCTTAATGCAACAATGATTTTCGTTGAAGTATTTCAGACACCTTGCTTACTGTCAGATGAAATGCATCTTCAGAGTAGCACAATCGTATGTGGAGACCTCAGAGATGACTGAAAAAAGAGAATTTTCCACTCAAGTACTTTAAAACAGAAGCCACTTACCACATGTTTATCTATTGAGCTCAGCTATAATACCCAACTGTTGTTAAATTGTTACATCAAATATACGTGTCATTTATTGCTATCGCGTGAGCGAGAAAAACACAGTGCTGCAAAACGGTGTGGATAATTCAGTTTAGTTGGGACAGCCTAGGAGCGTTTATTTTGGCGATATTTATCTACTGGGGCACGATGGTAACACCAACATTAGTGATATGCATTTTCAAAATAACAATTAAAAGGAAAAAATAGAAAAATGCATAATAGACACAATTAGAATCTGTAGGAGTGCAATAAAATATGTCATAAAACTTTAAAATGCTTAATTGTGAGAGCATTGGTTACAATGTTAAAGTCCCATAATATGCTTAGGGAATGCTGCCAAATTTCTCGGTTTTTCATTAAGTACGTTATAATAAATCGAGTAATATTAATGCTTCACCAAAAATAAAATGAAAGTTCATAAAAATTCTACCCCTACACACGATTTTTCATGAGCTTTCTTAAATTCTTACCTTTATTTTTAAAATCAAAGAAAAAAAAATGAAGTTATTGAATGCTTATTCATAGCTTTTGGCGGGTTAAGATACTTGAAATTTACTTTTTAATTCGAAAATATATAAACAGTTTATATGGGTTAATGTGTGGATTTTTATTTCTGTAACCATTTTTTTCGTCAAACATTAAGTATTGTATTTGTCTTGTATGTATTTTCTAATAATGTTGATCATATTTGTTGATAATGAGACACTAACCAAAAAATGGGAACTATAGAGACTGAAAGTCTTACCTAGATGCTGAACTAATTTTGACTGGCATAGGACCATTTGACTGGAATATTTAGAACAATAAATTGATAATTTTAGTAAGAGATTGAACACCCTGCATATTTCCTTGTCTCTGATCATCTATGCACTATAGAGACAGCTTATGTGAATATTATCTGCACATTTACAAGGTGTATTTCGTTTTCTTACCAGAAAAGCTTAAGTACACTATGGATTGTGACAATGACTCTGAAATAGCCCCAGAAAACAGTATAGACTTTCGCCAGGGTGGGCCATCATCCAGGTAGAAGTTCTGACACCCAAGAAAAACTATAGTGGAGTGTTTTAGTACGTCTAAAGCAGGCACAAAACTTAATGGCATATGAAAGCGGAGCATGCTACACCCGGCCTCCAATCATGTGTAATCTCCGCTCTAAAGTCTTGTCACTTACAGCATAAACATGTTCCCTGTAATAATTAAGAGAGCAGCATTAATATTCTACTCTCCTCCCAAATATTTAAAATAAAATTGCCGGAATATTACAATCCAACACCTTTTGAAATGTTTATACTTGTATGCATTGTTGGAGTCACGTAGCGGTGCTGTCTTAGCATTATTGCAGAAAATCGTCCATCGTCCTGGCGTAGAACTTAATGGAAACAGAAGACCTTAGTTTTAACAGACTGGTGGCTTGGAGTTCTCTGAATTACGCAGCAATTAAAGACAGCGTAACGCGTAAGAACAGTTCGAGACAGGCTCGCAAGTAGATCGGACCTATGGGTGCCACATTTTATCCCTTCTCCTTCTCGGAGGAACCAGTTTAAAAACATATGAAAATCATTTACATTTGGTAATCTGTGGTAATGTAAAATATTTATAATATGATTTAGCTATTTACAGGTGTCTAATTTAAGTATTTTTCCCCATCTTTCTACCCAAGGGAGTGTGATAATGGGAATGTATTTATTCTTTCAATTATTTAAACCCCGTAAGGTTTCTTGGATGTCGTATAACGTGATATATTTAGCAGAAATTTCTACGTCACTCTAGAAATGGACTTTTTTACTTAACGAACGATTTACCCACAATAATGATCAACTAAACAATATAATGACTCAAGCAATACACATGCCACAGTACTCATTAAACTAAACCCAAGCTAACCAAAGATGGTGATATAACGCTCTTTCAATATATATGTGGGTGTATGTGTGTGCGTACAAGAGTTCGTAAAGAAAATAGTTGCATTTGGATAGAGTTTTGTGTTTGTTAGTATATGTGTTTGTGTTTCATATATCACCAAATGCTTATCAAGTGATTTCTCATACATAAACATGGAGTTTTGCATACTCAAAATATAAAAAAAATTCATATAATGAGTTGAAACTTTTTAAAAATCTTATCTTGTCCAAAGTAAAGAGTAAGTGCGGACTTCTCCAAAATTCATCAATCATTGTTGAGTGCTCTGATGTGTTGTGACCTCGTCCGCGCAAACCCACTTTGGCAACGCCGCTACGCGCAGGTATTGACTAACCTTCACGTGGCATTAAGTTTGGTTTCCAGTATAACATGCGCCATGTGCGAGTTTTAACTGATTCCCAAATAGTACTTGCCGCAATATCCAATAAAATATAATCTCAGTGCAATTGATGTAGACATTAGGAAGGCCATGTTTCAACATAAGAATCTTTTTGTTTATGTTGGGTTCCATCATATGGAGTTAATATGAAACGAGCAACCTAACTAATTTGCAATGATAGATACACTTGTTAGGCGAAAATGAATACACTGAATATGTTATTTCACATTTTAATGTTATGGTGAAATAGTACGCATGAACACCTTACTAAGATTGTGTTCTTTCTAACAGCTACTAACAGACTACCTTTAAAAAACTAGGAACCATTCTTGATATTAACAGAGTAATATAAGATTTTATGGGAAATTTAAGTAATATTTTGAATGCTTCGTAATTGCTTCATTTTGAATAATTTTGCTAATTTATTGTTAATTTTACTGTCCAAAACTCGGCCTAGAAGACATTGGTTAGAAATACACCATGGAAGTTGCAATCTATATTTTTCTAAGCATGTGTGATTTATTGCTGATATTTTAAATGTCTATAAAACTCTCTACTAGCTTTAATTTAGTTGTTTAATATTTTAAAACTATAGTTTTGTATATATTGTTAATATAGGAATTTTTCTTTTAGAGATTCGATAATAATAGTTGTAGGCTACTAAAATTATTCTAAAGGGAATGCAGTTGTGTAAAGGACGGTGCGTATTATAAATCAGCAATGCTGTGTGTCCTACTGAAAACAAAGTGGCCACCAGGGACGTAGTATTATTTATTACGTACTTATAATCCCCAATGAAAGGGAGTTAAATACCATAGTGGGGGCACTAGTGGTAAGTTATTCATGTTGCCTCTGTCCTCCCAGGTACTTGAAACTGCGTCTCTTCTTGCAAGAGAGAAGTTGAAAAGGTCTACTACCTTTAGCCTTAATTACCCATTCCACCCGCCATCGTGTTGTAAGGCCGCTCTCAGGGATTTTCCTCTTGAGCTCCTGACTACGAATCGTTCACTTGGGAGGTTTCTTCCGTCGGTGATGAAGTTTATAATCCCTACTTTGTGTGACATGTTCTTTACTCAGGAACTTGGCATCTTATTCCTTGCTACTGCAAATGCTTGTTTTGTATATGTCAAATAGTTTGTTACAGAAGCCTTGTAAGATAAGAGTTCCAAATATAGTTAAAACCGTTTTAAGCCACAATTCCTTGCTACAAGAGCGCGTTTTAGAATCGCACACTGAACCTTTTACCTGTTAATAATACTCTAAAACTGGTACAACGTTAGTTTAATTTTCTTTTAGAACAATAAACTCAGTATATCCAATAATTTATTTACAGTAAACTAAAGGGTAAATTGATACTATAATGTTTAATAAAGAATAAATCCGTATTATTAAAGTAATTCTTCCTGCCCTTGTTCCAGCTTCACAGTTTGGCCCCAAAAAGCGGGGACAATGATTTCCTTGTGGATTATAAACCAATGCTGCTTTAGTCGCCCTGTATTTTTAATTTTAGAAAGTAGTTTTTTAACGCTAAGTTATTTTTGGATATTTATATTACTTTTTCCTCGTACTTTTCTAATCTGCGATATTGTATAGTTTCATTAGGTACTGTATTTTTTTTTTTTTTATGCATGTCTTAATATTTCTACTATAGAAATACCATTTCATTTTGAGGTCAAGCTTTATTTGTTTTATAAGATCGTTTGCTTTTTTTTTAACTGGGTTTTCTAAGTGATTGTTGTTGTTATACCTGTTGTTCCATTCCGAAACTACGCGTTCATGATTCGGTCACCAAGGATAGTTTTTCAACGATTATTATCCGACAGAGTGCAGGACAGTTGGAAAATACCTCGCTTCTAACACCAGCTCACAGGGAAAAACGGCCGGAGATTTAGACCAGGGACTTCCTTTTTACTGGTATGGAGTTCTTGAACGTGCCGTAAATCTATGACACGGAGCTTGCAAACCTTCTCATTGATACTAATTTGCATTTTTATTCCGAAATGCTCACGTTAAAATATTTGTCTTTACATTCAAGAGGCATGTAACTCTTCAATTTTAGTATACACAATTTGCCAGCTAATGAAATTGTTTATATGCATACATATCCTTACTTAATGTATGTTTAAGCTTGTTTTTCCACAATATTATTTTTATATTAAAATTGCAAATCAAATATACATATAAGAAATAATAATAACCTTAACATAAAATATTAAACTATTTAAATTTGAACCTAAAAAAATAATTCTTATCGATAATATTATAAATAAAATTCTAGAATACTCACTTAAAAAAATTAAAGCAAAATCCCCCCCCCCCAATGGACAACATCGTTCGAATCCTTCTGTGGGTAATATAACTGTTAATAAATCTTAATAATTTTCTTATACAGACTAATGCTTTTATTGAATATTTCCTATGGTTCAGTTGTTGATGCTTTGAAAAAACATTTATTATATTCCACAAATAAGAAGTGTGTTTGTCAATTAATTTTTTGGTTTTAGATTGTGCCAGACCTCCAACATGGTGTTCAAGGTTCAATACTCAATTGAAAAGTGTATTACCGGTGTCTGGTCCGGTTAATTTTCAATATTTCCATTGATGTAACTCATTCGCCTTGCTTTATGTAATGCGTTAACTAATACACCCAATTAAAAATTAGCATGTCACTACATATACCAACCGCTAAGGTGCCTAAGTCGTTAAGGTGCGGACTCATGAGGTATGGGGGTTCGATTTCACCAGGACCGTCCTCCCTGAAAGTTTTTTTTTTTTTTTTTTTTCAGGTTTACCTCAGACCTCATAAATTCAAATGTCGGGGAGATACCCTAAACTTAGGCTTGGAATGCTTCCTTCCTTAAAAAAAACATTTCTCAGTTTATCCTTTCATCTCATGTATCATCAGTGCTGACCGCCTGTGTTGCGTTAAACAAATGTTAATCAGAAGATGATAGATCCAGGCATAAATGGTGAATTTTGCAGTTTTTGTGTTATGTATGGGCACTGTTTATAGAACAACATCAAAACTTAACAATATTTGCATTTTGTTTCCTTTATTTTACGCAGTTGTTGTTGTACCCGAGAATACAACAGTTGATAGCGGAGCCATGTCCGAAAAATTTAATCAACAATTATCCATGAAAGACATTTAACGTTTCAGAAACGTGTCAAGTGCATAAATCACTGTACATGTAGCCAAATTCTAACACGCATTTCAGTTTTAAGATAGTTATTGATTTATTTTTATTTATGGACGCTCTTTAACAGCTCAGGTCATCAGCGTCCCATTCAACTCAGGGCGTGAAACGGCCGACAGATTTTGCTCAGAGGCCTCTCTTTCAGGCTTGAGGTTCTTTATCGTGCCGTAAATGTACGACACGGGACCCACGGCTTTACTTCCCTTCCGAAGGAAGCCATACTTAGGATTTTTACGCCCCGAAAGAATCTATCGGTCCTGGCCGGGTTCGAACCCGCGATCTTGGGTTTAGGAGGCAAGTATGGTAACCACTACACCACCAGGACCGACGTAATTGACGGTGGTATAAACAACTTTAGCTTATATTACTTGAAGCAAGTCCAAAAATACCAGCCGTCACTCAAGCACTGTATACTTAGATTCAATTTCCGAACAGATCATACCTTATCAGTTGTTGGTCATTAGTAATAAATTACCACAACATATTACAAACAATAACAATATAAAATTATTTACTCCAAATAATAAATATAATTCCATCTACCAAAATTTATTATTCAAGCAATTCTTATAAGAATATGGCTTGTGTTTCCTATTTAGAACATATTAATATGTTTCTATAACCATTTTGTTTTTTGTCGAAAAACTGCAACTTTAGTTTCTTAGTAAAAACATAAGTATGTAATGGAGTCAAATATTTTCAAAGTGAATACGCCTAATAATACATTTTTACGTCTAACTCATCCCAATATAAAAAGTACTTGCTTATAAAAATATAATTCTTCAGCAAGGATGACCCATAAATATGTATTTTTAAACTCGATAGAATCACTTAATAAATGTCTCTCCCTTTGCCTAAAATTAAATGCGAATATTTAGTAGAACATGACAAGCACAGAGAGATAAAAGCAAATTCCGCGTTGAGCAAATTTAAATACGCGGAATACCACAAAGATATGAATATTAATGTCAGTTTCCGGAAACTGTTATGAATACGTAAAGGAAGGTGCATGTTTTTTTTTTTAATTAAAGCAAATAAAACTGCGTTCTCTCATTAATCTCAAAGTTTAAGCAATGCGGCAGTCTTCAGAGAGAAATAGGCTGAAATGTATATAGTTAAGGTTGATAAAGAATGTACATGAAGTGTTAGCGAAAATGGTTAAAAGGGAATAAGTTACTAACTAATGTTTTGAGAAAATCATAAATTAAAAGCCATAATAGTATTCTGCATTTTTTCTTAGTTTTTATTTTAAAAAAATTTTGCTATACTTTTCTTAAGGTTATCAAACATCTAATATTAAAAGTCAAAATAAAAACTATTTGAATCTAAATAAATACCTGTCAACCTAATTAAATACATATCAAGTAATTAAATAATGGAAACGTTATTTGATATGTTTTAATTAAATACATTACCTTAATTAAATATATGCCACTCTAAGTACATGTAAGCCTAACTAAATACAAGTCAAATTAATTAAATATATGTGAACCTAATTAAACACATCTTAAAGAGTTTTAACATAATTTAATATATTTAAACCTATTTAAATACCTTTCAATCCGATTAAACAAATGTCAACATAATTATATACATATAAATCTAATTATACACATATTAACCTAATTAATATGTTAACATAAGTCAACACATTTCTACGCATTTAAATATGCCACCAATTTAAATATATTCAAATCAAATTAAGTATATTTTAACCCAATGAAATACTTGTCAACACCTAATCAAATGCATTTTAACCTAATTATATTCATGTCAACCTAATAAATATATGTTACCCATTTCATTGAATTTAATTTTAACATTTTAACTTTTAATTTTAATACTTTAACTTATATATATATATATATATCTGTGTGTGAACATAATAAAATATAGATCAATCTAAATAATACATTTAAACTAATTAAATACATTTCACTCTAATCCTATACATTTTACAATAATTAAATATATTTCAATATGCCTTTTTTTGTTCTACTTTTACATTCTATGTGACAAATAATGTTTTGGTATCTTGATTTTACATCAATATCAGTGAATGCGTCAGGTTTTAGTATTATATTGTTTGTTGCTTAGCGACTATTGAAAAATCTGAATATGAAATTGTTTGTACATAGAAATCAGTGGCAGTCATTTTTAAAGTGCGTGCTATTTATGATTTCATGTAAAGTAAATGAAACAACGAGTGCTATACGAGAAGTGTAAAAAGAGAATGATGTTATCATTTGTTTGTTGTTAAACCGTATTTTTTACTTATACTTTCCTTGGAGGAAAAGTTAACTTACCTCTCGTTGTCAATAGCAACTACCACCTTAAGGCAAAGAGTACTTATTTCCGTAAAGGTTATATCATTATAACGTAGGACTGGGAAAATATTATTAATGTTCAACGTTTTATTTTCAGATATAAACTTTGTGCATTTTAGCAGTTAAATTCCTACATTTATAAAAGTACTTAATGGACAAAAGAATGGTCCATTATACATCAAGCAAGCTAATTTTCTTTTAGAGAGGTGCAGTGTTTCTTTTGTTTTAGTGTTAAGTTGATTGTGTTGTATGCAAGCTGTTTAACGTAGGTTGCGTATGTAGCTAAGCCTAAGAGACCTGTACATACAGGCCTCCATGTTTTATATGCTACACGGATTCCCTTCTCGCGAAATACAATATTTACCTTCCCTTCGTCCTTAACTAAGGGTAAGAAAATGTCAACATGTGCTCTACACAGCAACAACATGAATAGTGTAAATAGAATCTCGCTCGTTGGCTCCAGGGTACAAAAACAAAACAAGAGTTAAAACTTCAAATATGTAAATAAAATAATTCAATGTACTTCTTGCTTTTGTGAGGAATGAACAACAAATCTTTTAGGTTATCGATATTATGTAGGGGGCTTTGGAGAAGTAAAGTTGTTATGTAGAGGTTAGTGAGATACACATGCATGTGTGCAATTAGTACGAATGAAACATCATTTTCCTCCCTACCTTTGTAGCTAGTATCATAAATTACATCACCAATTATATCTTTTAAATACTTTTCCTTTAAATTTTACTTATTTAACTAATTCCTGGCCCCTTGTATTCGGCTCGTCAGCAATTTCCTACTGGAATATCTGGAAAACTTGATTTTGGCTATTCTAATAAAATTTATGTTTATTACACATATACCCCTACAGACATCTACATACAATATATTTATAGCAAAACTATTATAAAAAGCCAATTTAAATATAACAAATAAGGTCATTGCCTTCGGCAATTCTAGAAAACACCAAGTCCACCAAATTTAATAACCCATGTATTAAGCAATTATAACTTATTTATTTTACTACCTGCAGTTGTCAAGTTTTCTGGAGCCCGATAGACCCAAACACTGCAGTTATCGGGCTAAAGGGTTCTTCCTGCTATTTAATTTATTTTCGCATTATGAATTTTTATTCCAATGATTTATTAAACATATGCGCTTTTCTAATGCAAAAACTTAAGAACAAAGGTACTTGATCCTTTAAATAAAATGGGAATTAAATAAAAAAAAAGGTTCCTTCTCTCCACCGCTTGCACACCCCAAACTCCCTAATATTGCTTGCTTATTAAATTTTTCAACCATTTTTCTTTCCCTTTAGCAAATAATGCCAATTTATACCATGTTATTTCTTGATTTAGCATTCAAAATAGTTTTCTCCCTGTAATTTATTTTGGTTGATTGGACCATCTCTGCATTCCCAGCATCTCCCTAATAACTTACTTTCCTCACATTCTAATAATACTCGTATATGCCAATTGTTGTTTTTCTGGTTATATTATGGACCTTTATCCAGCTCCCCACTTGCTGTTAAACCCTTCAATTTCACAACGCCTGTTCTTGCACATGCAAAACCTTCCTTTGCTGTTTTATCACATATTTCAATATAATTTTCCCTGTTCCAAACTCCTTTCACTTCTTAATGATGTTTTGAAATTAAAACTAGCAAATATTTCTTGCCTTTTAATGTCTTCGATTTTGAACCTAATTTCTTTCCAGAGACCTCTTCGTAATAATCCCATAATTCACCACATGTCCCCCAAATCATTTTTTTTTTTCAATTTAAGCCAAGTAGCATCTTGATTTAGCCTTTACTGAACCACCAAACACTGATATAAAACACTCTGTTGATCTGGATTTCTAATTCTAAACCAATATTTCAATATTCTCTCCCTGATTTTTCCTTTACTATTTATTCTTCCTATTTCTACTGGAGCAACGCCATTTGGCGAGGCTCTGGGTAAGCCTAGTATTATTAGAGTAATATACTAAACTAAAAACTATTAAAATTCTTACAGAATTTATAGTTCTAGATGGATCTAGCAATATTTGTATATTAATCGGTTTATTCTCCTATACACTCACCATTAATAAGAATATATACATAAATTAATAAAATAAATTTTTACTATGTTAACTCAGGATAACCATAAAGTAGTGCATGAAAGTCCAGCAGCATTTTTATTAATTTGAAGCATGAAAGGTTATCGTGCTTGGCGTAAGAAAATTGAAGCAACCTCTCTGTCTATGAGATTGCTTTCAGGGAACATGAGTGGGAAATTTGTCATAAAGCGTTAAATCAAAGGATTTCCTTATAATGAGAAATTGTGTGCTCAGCCACTGTTAAATGACAATTAATTCTTCCAGATAGGTTCCAACTGTTCGGAGTGAAACTACTGTAGATATTAAACCGAGGTAGGATGATTGAAAAGATTTGCAGGATAAAATGCAGACAACATTTTTGAAAGCATAGTTAGCAAACGATTTGATCATCAATAAATCATTTGCGAAAATATAGGTATTTATTACATTGGTGTGGATATGAATCTGGTGTTACAGCTGAAATAAAATACCTGTGAGGAAATACTTCAAGCTTAAGGGATGTTCTGAAGGAGAAAAAAATAGCCGGGTGCTGACAGATATGAGGGCCAGTTGTGTTTTCAGCTCCGCTAGCTAATGTTAGTGCTTCGAACCGCTGATTGCTTATGGTTTTTCGTAGTGTTTGTTGTTGTTTATGCCACACATTTATTTTGTGATAGTGAAATATAAATAAGTCAATTAGGAAGAACACTTTTAAATTTTTGTTTGCAAAAGATGGTCCTCGATCCATTGCGTTTAAAATACTTCGGTGGATGGACTCAGAACTAAAGTTATCAGCAGACAGCGCACTGTGTTTAATTTTTTTCATTAGGAAAATGCAATATCTATTAAATTTAAAGATGTGGATTTGGATTTATATGAATCTTTGTTCCTGCTATATGATGGTCAGAAATCCCGTCTGCCATTTAAACTGGGAAATGGTGACGAAACTATAATTGAAACAGATCTTCCGCTCCCGACCCCACAAGAAAACAAACTGCATAAATTATAGCAAATTTATATTGCATGATGTCTTGTGTCTTGAAAATGTCATGAAGTTTATTCTGCTATTAATATCTAGTATACATAAAACATTCAGAAGGGAAAGGGAGATAGAATGGCCAGAGGTCTGATGCAAATTATATAATTAACATCCGATATGTTATGATATGAAAATCCAGGGAAATTCTTTGTAAAAGCAAGTATCTGTAGAACATAATGCCATTTGGTGCCTCTGCTATCAAGCCTCTGGCAGCAGACCCCGAGCTAATACAATAGAAAGATACACATGGCGAGAATGGTTCAGAACAACACTTTTTGTATTCTAAAGAGGCGACAAAATCCTTTAGGTACTATTGGACATTCCTTGAGAAACGGTAAAACAGGTGAACGTGCCAGTTATAGCGTGGACGCGTGTTCAAACGCTCACCTATCAGGAACGAGTATTTTAAAATATTGAGTATGAGCGCTTTAACTTGAGCTTTGACTCACCAATAGAAGCCTTGGATTTTGAACGACTGGAGTCCATGGGTTCAGTTCTGAAGCCCTGGGTGATCTAATAAAACCACGTGATCTAGATTCCAAATTATATATTTGGGAAAACTTCCCCATAAAGGCATGCAGTTTGGGACGCAGCTTTGGGAAGTAAGGAGCAACCATCAAGCAGTTTAGAGAAAAAAAGCAATCTTAAGTAGTCGGGGCGATAAGTGTTCGTGGTTGCTTGGTGTCGTAGTTAATGGTTTTGCAGTAAGCAGTGCAGTGAATAGTTTTGCAGTTTTCGGCAGCTTCAGCTTTTGCTCTGGCTGCTGATTAGCGCTCAACCCTTTTCTCCAAAAAAATATAAGAAGATCGCGAGTTGCTCTGTGTCGTCGCATCTTCTTTAGAGAATGAATAGTGAATATACATAATGAAATAAACATGTTTAAACTAATCTAAAGCCATTCTTTATTTTTGTGCCGATTTTGAGAGTAATTATGCTCCTAATGCCTTTCTCCATCATTTTAACCCGGCTCTTTCTTCCAGGAAGCCCCCCCGATTAATACATTTTTGCCATTGGTTCCCCAGCCTATCGTAGGTAACTATTCTGACTGACACGATCTCTGTTACTTCTTTTAAGTGTTGGACGGTTGGTGAAACAACTTATTGACCTGTGTTCTAAATTGTTAGGCCCGGAGCCTTCTTCACGTGATAAGCCCTGAACCCAGTTAAAACGCTTCAATATATTTTATTTCGATGGTATGAATTGCATTTTGGTATATTGGCGTAAAGATTCTGTCTTGTCCTTTCTTAAAAGAGCAAGGAATAGAATCAAAGATGTTTTACTCATTACTCACGGTGGGTTTTATTAAATGATTTTACTCTAGTAATTCCGTGTTTATCATTTAATAAATTGTTGTATATTTATTGTAGTATTTCGAGGATTTACATTTACTTAAATTGTGTATTGTTATTCCATTTTATGCGACTTTCAATTTTAAAGTGTGAAATTAACTTATTATGTGCATTATATTAATATCTAATGTTGTTTAATAAAATATACTTCAACTGTAAATCATTCTACCAAAACTTGTGTAGACAGAGAGGAAGATATCGAACCCTGCATATCGATTTACAGATGTCACATGTAGTAATATCTGCAGGAAATATAAAGAAATCGTCCATCGCCTAGAAACTCCAAGACAAATGAAGAGATAAAGGGCGCAAATATACGAGCATTTGAATGTTAAGAAACTAAATTGCTGTACTTCAAAATAGAACACATGATAACCTAATGAGATGCAATGCAGATCGATCATGTATTATAATGCAGATTGATGGAGGACACCTTTTAAAAAAGATGCGTTCAGCGAAATGTCTCGAACAAGATGCAACATCGAAACTATGTCTAATGCTACTACCGTACTCATCTGGCATATACGTGGAGACTTCTCTTATGGAAATAGTTTTTGTGTCAATGTTTTCAACACTTGAGGAGGGGAAACAGAGTTTCACATCAGTTTCAGAAAGGCTTCGAACGCAACATCATTGTAGCAAATTTGTAAGTTCAAAGAGTTATTTTTTCTGGGGAGGTAGAAAAAACGAAAAAACACCTGATAAGAGGGTAAGTCCATAAGATTCCGGCCTCGCCGATAAGAAGTATCGCCTTCACAAAAGCCTTATCTGGTATCATATTTTATCTGTTAAGTAAATAATTGCAGCTGTAACTTCCGCTCAACTGTGTTCAGTTATTCAGATATAGTTGCATAAAGAAGGCTATGTGTAGAAGATTGTGACATGTTAAAAATGCAGTATCGAGGTGTTATTAAGTTCTTCACAAAAGAAGGACTTACTCCAAATGAAATCAAACAGCGATTGGACGATGTATACATGGGGAAGCATCCCTCTCATATTCTACCGTAAAAGAATGGGCCAAACTTTTTCAAATGGGTCGAGAAAGTATTGAAGACGAAGAGCGTGCAGGTCGGTCCTTGGAGGTGCTCACTCCTGAAAATATCGCTCTTGTGGAAGGAGAAATTGTAGAAGACCGGCGGCTTAAAATTGCAGAAATAGCAGCAAGGTTGGGCCTTTCTAAAACAACGGTCCTTCGAATTATTCATGAGCATTTAAACATGAATAAGGTTAGTGCTTAGACTTCTTTCCTCAGTCCAAAAGCAGCAACGAGTCATCTGTTGTCAGGCATTTTTGGAGCTCTGCCGTGGCAACGAGAGAGAAGTTCTGCAAACCATTGTTACAGGAGATGAAACTGTGGTCCTCTACTATGATTCCTTGTCCAACAGAGAATCAATGGAGTGGCGTAAACCTGGCGAAGCACCACCAAAGTCACTCAGTTAACCAAGATGATCATGACACCAATCTTTTCGGACTGTGAAGGAATACTCTTCATTGACTTCAGGAAAGAAACACCACAGTAAATGGGGAGTACTATGCTGACCTACTGCACAGACTACTTGCTTCCATCAAAGAGAAAAGGCGAGGAAAGCTGAGTGGTGGTGTGCGCCTTCTTCACAACACGTCTGTGGATACATCTCTTGTTGCAAAGGAAACTGTGAAGAAAGGTGACTTCAAGGAGATCGGCATTCCACCCTATAACCCAGATCTGGCTCTCAGTGACTATTTCTTCTCAAAACTCAAGAAGGACCTTCGAGAAAGCAAATGTAAGTGTGACGGAGAAGTGATGGATGCTGTTTATCCCCATTTTGTAGACAAGCCTTCTGATAATTTTAAGGGGGGATGAAAATGTTAATTCAAAGATGTGAAAAGTGTATTGCAATAAAGGATAACTATATTGAAAAGTGAAATATATTTTTTGTTTTTATCATACCTAGAAAATGGTTAGGGCGGAAACTTATGAACCTACCCTCATATATCGCTCAATCTCGGCACATTTTCTTGCATTGACATTCAGTAAACGAAACATTAGAGGCAGGGAACAAACTTAACATTGAAGGCTGAGGGTACCATCTGCTTTAATATATCAAAACCTGCAAATGTATTTTCTCTTATATCTGTATTTCCTTCCGTTCTTGGTTTCATCCATTATCTAAGCATCTATCCATCTGCTGTATATAGTTTTCTTCCGTGTTTAGCACCACGATAACTAAAATGAATACCTTGAGAAATTTGAGCGGAATATTACCGGCACACTGTCGGTCCTGTCTTACCTTTCTTTATAAACGAGATACACGCGAAAATAACGGAGCGGAAGGCATAATGGTTGGCTGCCTCTGTTTCCCTTTGCTTTTGTTTCATATTTCTCTAATAACGCTGCATTCTTCAGGCAGCGGGAAATTTGTATTTATGCTTCCTCTGGTAGTTCTTCCGCATAAGGAAAATAAAAATAACACGAATGCAAAATGGGGCAAATAATGTATATGTTGCTTCTCGTTATATTTTCATTAAAAGAAAAAATGTCCTTTGAAATTATATTGTTACACATAATTAAAATTCATTTAACTTGTGGTTCTAACGCTGGCAAGTGAATACTCTATTGCACTTCGCTGTTGAAACTTCAGGAATCCATATAATGTTTGCACGAATGAATGTAATATTTTAGTGTATAAGAGAAAGTACTTTGATTATATGGACAACTGCACTCATGTGACGTCATCTTAAAATGGACCAATGAAACGAAACAAAATTTTGAATTTTAACCAATTAAAGCCGGTTTACGCAGTGAAATTATCAAGAAAAAATTATCAAATCCTTTTTATCACGCGATGTGCATTTGTCTTGCGGTCAGTGTAGCCAACTCTATACCTCCACTATACTTTTTTTTTATAATGATTTATTTATGGACGCTCTTTAACAGCTCAGGTCATCAGCGTCCCATTCAACTCAGGGCGTGAAACGGCCGACAGATTTTGCTCAGAGGCCTCTCTTTCAGGTTTGAGGTTCTTTATCGTGTCGTAAATGTACGACACGGGACCCATGGCTTTACTTCCCTTCAAGCCATACTTAGGATTTTTACGCCCCGAAAGAATCCATCGGTCCTGGCCGGTTCGAACCCGCGATCTTGGGTTTAGGAGGCAAGTATGGTAACCACTACACTACCAGGACCGACACCTCCACTATATAATTCCTCAACATGCACCACTGACTACTTTTGCTAGAGGCGGTGGGGATCTATTGATAGCAACAAAAGCATAGACAATCGACAATCATAACGCAAAATGGAGGATTCTTCATAGCGTTTTGGTGTTACGTCAAATGTGCAAATTGATCTTATCATTAGGAATTCCAAAACACAGAATACAATGAAAAATAGAGACACTGTATATTATATCTTCTTTTTTTTTTTTTCACGGTTTCTAAATGTAATAGAGTATTTATAAGTATAACATTTTATACAGGTGCTAATATAATGTGCGCGAATTTCAATTATTTATCACTTTTATTCTTACTTATTCATGAAATAGTTCTAAGACCGTATTTTGCTCTTCTCTATTGGCACTACTAACAATCGGCATTCTTCTGTCACAAGACTTCAAAAGGTCAAGTACAAATATACAGTTATAACAATATTGCTAGCCAATATTAGAGGAATCGAATTTAAATTGTTATTTTATTCGTGAAATAGTTCTAATAAATTTCAGCTGAGGATTTGAGCTCACTACATTCGTGAATTTATGGGCAATCTCAAACCCTCTTGTGATATTATTTGTGATAATTGTAAACTGAGTGGATACTTGCTTTAAATAGTTATGTAGAACTTTGTACTAAAAGCAGACTTAAGATATGTGCTGTTAGTTCTGGATGACACCACTGAGATCTATAATATCAATACACATATTTAAAACATCTAGATGTTGGGTTATAGATCTTCATCCATTTATCACTTACCTAAACTATGGTTTTCAGGGTACTATGAGTTAAAGATGAAGAAATATAAAAAAAAAAAATAAAAAACATAAAGATAATATACGTGCTACAGATCGAACTGGAACTATATTTTTCCATGTTATTACCTTTTGTTTGAAGGTATATTACTAATTTTTTTTTAAATAGTGTTTAACGCCCGTTTTTACCACTTAGGCACCACAGGCGGTGGATACCGATGATATATGAAATGATAAATTGGGAAAGAATTTTTTTAAAGGAAGGAAACGTTCCAGGTCTTAGTTTAGGGTACCTCCCCGGAATTTGTCAGTTATGAGAACTGAGGAAAACCTGGAAAAACACTCATTCAGGGAGGACGGTCCTGGTGCGATTCGAACCTCAGACCTCCCGCTCACGAGTCTGCATCTTAACGACCTCGGCCACCCGTGGCGGCAACATTTTTTTCGTACATGAACACGGGTGAGTACCCTTACTTATATTTATACACTTATTACACATGTCTGCTTATGGAGGCTTTTCAAACTGCATTACAAGTTCTGATCGATCTACCATCTGTTAAAGGGAATCAAAAAAATAGTTTCACGATGTTTTCACATTCTCAGGTTTATCATTAGCTTTCCGCTTATGTTTTACAGCTAGCTGTACCATAATTGCAATCATTTAATTATTTTAAAAGTATGTGTTTTGAACAATTTGCTCCGCTAATCATAAATTACTTTGTAAACATTTTCCCTAGAGAGGATATCGTTTTCTAATTGTAAGGTAAATAAATTAATAAGCAAATATAAAAGACACCAAGATAAAGAGGAAGAGAAAGAGACTATAAGCCTGGAGGTATTTAAGGTTCCATTTCAGCAACAAATATGAATCTTCATAAAGTTTTTGTTTAATTGAAATTTCTGGAAAAAAAATGTACTTTAACATATAAATGACAAATTATTGCAGAATCTTGCAAGCATAAAAAACTTGCAAGATTTATCTATGTAAGTAATATTTATGAAAAAGTTTGAAAGCAATATAAAAGTTATTTTTAAAACAAATACATTTACTAAATTTTAAAGTTAAAAAAGTATAACTTGCTTACTATTCAATGCAAGTTATTTTCTCATCAATTACATGAAAGTTTTCGTAAGTGAAACATGCAAAAACCAGTTAACTCCTTAAATAAATTATGAGATGAGGTATGAATTTTATTAAATTCGAGACGGCCATGGGTGGCCGAAGTCATTAAGATGCGGAATCGTGAGCAAGAGGTCTGGGGCTCGATTCCTACTAGAACCTTCCTCCGTGACTGGGTTCCCCCCGCCCCCCCAGATTTTCCTCGGTTTTCATAAATAGTAAATGCTGGGAGCTACTAAGATCTGGAAATTTTTCTTCCTTAAAAAATATATATCCTTTCCCAATTTATGATTTGATCTCATGTATCATCACTGCCCACTGCCTGTGGTGTCTCAGTAGTTAAAATGGGCGTTAAACACTATTCAAAAAAAAATTACGCTGAACGTGAATGAGCATTTTAATTCCTTTTAAAGCGTAGGAAGTTGGTCTACACAGACAACTCGAGAAAAATGTACTGTGCTCAGGCCACTTTCTGGCTCAAGATACTGTGCTGTAGAACTCAGAACAGGAAACGCGATCAAATTTCACGCTCTTGTTTTCATAAATCTCTCAGGATAAATTTAGAGTTGCAGAAAATTAGTCAAATAAACAAAACTGGAAAATGCGTAGAGTTATTTCATTTGTTTCATCTGTGTTTCACGCATTTGGGACCCTATCTTCTTTGGGAGCGTAGATTTACTGAACATGTCCTAAGACAAATCCAGTCTCATTCTCGGAAGATACACATGCATTTCTGTGCTGCCCCCAAAGAGGAATTGAGAGAGACTGCGTCCGTATCTTCTCAGATGCCAACCAAGCTGGATTTGTACGGAAATGCCTTCAAATGCTGGTGGCTCTGTCACAGGACATCGAGGAACTGAAGGAAACGAACTAGCAGATAAGCTGGCCGAGAAGGTAGCAAATATTTCCTTTATCAAACCCAGACCTGTTTGTGGTGTTAATAAAATAAATGCAAAATCCATAAAGGAGTGGAGGGAGGATGATGTGGTACATAGAATATTTTGAAGAGAAGTTCTGGATGACCAAAATGTTCACCGAGGCGGGTGAGTTTGGCAGAATTAGGCAGAGCAGGAAGGGAAGATATAACAGCGGAGAGAATTTGGAAATACCGGCACAGTTGTCTCAAGTATGATAATAAGAATGTCTTATGTACCAAACAAAGTACTGGGAAGAGAGAGTTAGTTTGGGGAGGTGGGGTAACTATTGAAATGGGAATGGGGATGTCAGTAGATTTTGGAAAGGAAGTGAGGCAGAGGGTAGAAGGTATAGAAAAGCAAGAGGTTTGGGCTGCTTAGAAAATATAACGTTCTTTAGATTTATATAAAATAGTTAAAAGAAATTGGGGACGGGAGAAATATATAGATAATTGTGATCAATTCTGAAGTATAGATCTTGCATGGAGGCATACAGGAGTGTTATTTCCAAAAGGATTTAGAATAATTTTATAGAAGAATGTATTATGTGTGTTCCATTGTCTAATAGAACGTGAAATGGTAAACAAGTGGAGGAACACATTTGGAATAAAAAATGAGACAAACTACAACAACTTATAGTTGCAATTAAAATGTTATCAGACATGAGGGTACAGAAAATAAACAAGACTAGGGAAGTCTTAGATAAAGTAAGGGATAAGTGGAAGAGAAGTAAAAGTAAGAAGCATGAGGGCGCACACAGTTAGGAAAATTATTTTAGGGTTTCTTTATCATAAACATTACCAGGTGGTTAAGGTATGGGGAACTTTAATTTTGGTACTGCTAAATTTTTAGATATTTTGTTTGTTAAGTAGATTTAATTGTAATGCTGTTTGCTGGAATAAAATATAGACTTGGAGAGGTAAGAACAGCAAACACTGTGGTTTAAATACCCTTGTCAGTCACTTAGAAATTCTTGTCAAAAGTAATAACCAAGGTCTCTCTAAGTTAATTCTTCTCTTGAAAGGAAGAAATAGAGGAGAGCAATTGCTCTAATTACTGGACAAAGGCTGTTCGGAGACATTTGCATATTATGAAACCTTTTCAAGGAGATCATCATGAAACTGCTACAAATATACTGTTCGAATGTGAGGCTCAAGGAAAAGGAGATTTCAGCTCTTTGGAGCCTCCATACTGAGCAATATTGAAGAACTCTGTAGGGGCAGGACCGAACTAGAAGTCATATACAAGAAAAGGGTTCAGTTGGTCATGCATATGATCGGAAATCGATAATAGCGAACAATTTAACAAGAAAACGAGTCTAAAATGTACAATTAAATGTACTATTGAATTATAATTTCTATATGTTGTGTGTTTTTCAGCGAGAATTAAACACGCTTCTGTTTAAGTAGCACTGTGGCCTTTTATTTCTACGTTTCTACTTGATCAGCACTGTGAAAATCACTAAGTGATGGCTTTAATATATCCACGTGTCGCCTCGCTTTCTGTCCATATCCAGTTCGAATTTAAGAATGCAATATAGTTACGCCTCGAAAGTGATTCAGTGACATCTATTTCAAATCGTTAAATTGGATATAAAGATTTTTTATAGTTTGAGGATAGCTGACATTTCACCCCAGACCTGAATTTGATACCAGGAAGTGGATCTATCGATAGGCAAACTTTGGCATCATGGCTCACCGCTTGCACTTGAGTCAAGGAGTGAGTTTCCTGTTGGTTGAGTGTAATATAGCAACATTATCCGTAACTAATGGTAGCAAGCTTTGAATTAATTTACTACTTAATTATCTCCTTTGAGCTATAGACCAGTGTGTTTACTCCAGGATATAACTTATTCAGTAAAGCGCGAGTGAGGCTGTGTTTCGTCTTGACACTGTTGTCAAAATAGTCAACACCAGAGCAGTGAAGCAAAAATTAGTAACAAATGCACTTAGATTACCAGTATTGTAGTTTTGATACCTGCATGTTAAATTGTAAGCTTTTAATCTCAATAAGCATTGTGTCATACAATGGATTGGATTTTTAAGATGGGAGGATATTTCTGCATTGCCTTGCTCTGGGGCTGGCCGTTAGTATCTTTGTCCCTAGTAGGGGGCATTTCTGTAAGAAAGGGTTGACGTTAGGGATAGGCTGGGATGCAGGGCTGTAAAAGAGTTTCCAAGAATTTCGAGCCCCTCAGAAGGGCAGTTTCACACCAGACGCCGTGGCAGTAACCTTTCCAAAAACCCCAACACACCAGCCCACCTGCAACAGAATCAACGCAATGAAGTGAGATGAAATGAGAGAGCGCAAAATTCATGAATAGGAAAGATTCGCTTAAATGGCTGAGAAAAGCCAGAAAGAAACCAAAGAAGTATAGCCGGCTCCAAGGGATTAGAACCCGAGACCTTCCGAATTAGAATCCCAGGCGTTACTGCCTGAACCATATTGTTCCATTTATAAAATATATTTATTGATGTAACATATTTACCCACACCACTACTTTGAATGCATTCTATTACTCCGATAGGTACAAAAGAAAGCAGGGGATTTTGCAACTTTGTCCGCAGAATGGAATGTACATGGCTCTATAAAATAGGTGGCCACCTTACTAGTAAGTTGGTGCGAGACGTTTCTCTGCTGCAGGTTTCCGGATCAACTGCAGATGATAATTCTGAAATGTTAAGGCAAAGGGACAAGAACAGTGCAATCACGAACAAGGAAACCACTTATAATGAAAGAGAAGGACCGTCGAATGTTCAAGAGGGCAGTGCGGCGAAATCGCATATCATTAAATGAAATATTCCCCTTTGAGTTCCAAATTGCCAGTTGCCACAACTGTTCATCGAGAGCTGCACAAACTTTACATAAGTTACTTTACATAACCTTAGGTTTGCAACGCAGATTAAATTGGTGTAAGGCACGGCATCATTGGACTGCCGAACAGTAGAACCAGATTCTCTGGAGTGAGAGACCACTGCTCTACATGACAATCTGAGCAAGTAGTCTGAATTTGGAGGGTGCTAGTTGAACGCCATCTTCCCAAATGTTTGTACCAAATTGATGAAGAATCACGGCATGACTCCCTTTTTCATGATATGGCCTCGGCTCTCTAGTTGACGTCCCCGGAAATCTGAATCCTGAGGAATACAAAACCATTCTTGAAAATTCTGCACTTTCCACATTATGACAGTAGTTCTTCAATAGGTCGTTTCCTATTCCGTTGTCCTTGTTAGTGCAGCAATGCTTTGATAACATGGGAGTGAAATAACTTGACAGCTCTGTCGCAACGTCCAAAATCTATGTCTGATTGTTAAATTTGCTTGTGGAAGATATGAACATAATGCAAATACGTTTATATTTACAGCGACTAGCCTGCAAGGTTTGAACGTACTTACAGCCTCTTGTCAGCAACCATTGAATGAGTGAATATTGTTACATCGATAAAACTGGTGGGTATTATTGTTGTTAATAATATGAACAAATACTTGCACGATTAAGTTTGTTCCAGAATAACTTCTTTCCAATAAGTGACTGAGCCATCTGAAAGAGATACCAAATATTTTATCTTACATGTTGTTCTATTGGAAACTAGAGGAACATATAATTAGAGGAATCAAAAAAAGTTGCTGATTTGGAAGTTTTGCTAGTTTTACTAGTGTTCGTCAGATACAATGAAAATGTGCATTTGTATAAAACTTTGAAAGTTTTTGTATTTTTGAAAATTATTTGTTAATAAAAATTAAAAATAAAGATAGACTACTGTGGCTTCAATGCGGCAAAGGCCTCCTGACAAGTATGGAAAGCTCGCTTTTTCCTATCGTGGTCAGCTTTTCCACGCTAGTTGTTCGTATGCTGTTTAAGACACTGACTGATTTGTTCTTTGGTTACTCCATTTCTCACTGCACTAGTTGCTTCTCGAGAGATTTCTATTTTTCTCTTCCTCTTGCTACTCTAGACCAATCTTGACATGCATGTTCCTTGAAGAGATCAGTACATCTTCTTCGGGGTCTGCCTTATGCCTTTTTCCTATCCGGGGGTCTAACATGGAGATTTTGTCGGTTCACTTATTGTCCTGCATTCATGCGACGTGACCGTCCCATTGCCATTTGCTTCTGGTAGCCATTTGTGCAATGTCTGATGTCTGAGATAACTGATGTATTATTTACTGCAGGTATTTTGTGCTTCACAGTTATTCGCAGTATTTGCGTTGCTTTTACTTTGACAAATTTCAGTTTTGTTCTTTTGTTTTTCTGTTATTGGTACCCATATAGTAGTACAGGGTATACACAGGTTTCGAGCGTCTGGAATCTGATTTTCTTAGTTAGTGTTTGGTCTAACAATATAAACTTAAGGACTTAAAATTCTCTCCATGTTAATGAAAGTCTTCTTCATTTTATCTTGAACCGCCACGGGTGGCCGAGCTCACGTGCGGACACGTGAGCGGAGGTCTGGGATTCGAATCCCGCCAGGACCGTCCTCCCTGACTGGGTTTATTTCCAGGTTTTCCTCAGTCCTCATAACTGGCAAATGCCGGGCAGGTACCCTAAACTTAGGCCTAAATATCGTTTTACAATATATAATTTCATTTCATGTATCATCGGTGTCTACCGCCTGTGGTGGATCAGTAATAAAAATGAGCGTTAAATACTACTAAAAAAATATATCTTGGGAGAAAATCTGCTGTATTAGGCATGTATATTCGCTCACATATGTGAGGACTGTTCCATCTATTTGTATCAGAGTTTCAGGGCCGTTTGTTATTAACTGTGTCTTCAGTTTGTTTAGCAACAGCCCTGCATTTTTGCTACGTTCAGCATAGTTTGTATTGCTCTCGGTGTTTTAGCGAATAGGAGCACACCATCCGTAAATCTTAGATTTGTTAGCCCACTGTAAGTTATGTTGATTCCGAAATTATTATGCCAGTTAAATTTTTTGAACATATTATCCATGACACAAGTGAAGAGATTGGGAGAGATTGGATCGCCTTGGCGAACTCCTCTTTCTAGTCGGAATAGTTGACCTTCTTCTGTTTTTAGCTTCCCGAAAATTTGACTGTAGATTTCGCTTCTATTCCTTGTGATGCCAGAGGTGTAATATGCTTGTACATTCGCTGAGTCGAAGGCCTTGCCATAGTCAATAAAGGCGAGATTTGTGAATACTCAAACAAAATATACAACACTGTAACTAGCCGTGAAAACAGTATTATATTAATTTACACTGAACCAGGCGCTTTGGTATTTAATAATTCAGTAGAAAGATAGAGAATCATAACGATAACCGTTAAGACAAAAGTTATCCGTTTAATGAGAACAGTCACAGAATATACACAGAGATAAGCTCTTTTAATTACTCTGCTCAGAAGTTTGAATTGATCATGCTAGCTCGAGCATGAAATGCCACCGCTTAATCTCCTACAGCAATGGTTCAAAATCTGTCCCTTTCCACATTACGCACACTTTCATATGACAAGTGGAGCAGCACATTGAGTTTACTATAACAGCAGTGTAAACATGTTCGGTTTTTTTTTTCAGAGCAAAACTCAACAAAATGTTGTTGTGCTGTTTCAGGTACTCTTTAATTCTATTTTGTAGTTTTCATTAGTATCCAAACTTCGATTTAATGGGGCATTGTGCAGTAAATATTTAAAGTGGAACAGAGTGTAATCAAACTAACAAAACTGAGCAATGAACAACATGAACAGTAATGTCAGGAAGGTAAACAATTCTACAGGTACCGAAACTCCATAAAATCCTTTGGATTCATTCACTTAAAACTTGGGTTTGCTTAAAGTGTCAATTGGTTAAAAA
This sequence comes from Metallyticus violacea, assembly GCA_030762175.1. Taxonomy (NCBI): domain Eukaryota; kingdom Metazoa; phylum Arthropoda; class Insecta; order Mantodea; family Metallyticidae; genus Metallyticus; species Metallyticus violacea. The sequence continues at coordinate 87,078,270 of CM060834.1, forward strand.
AAAAAAAAAAAAAAAAATCAGACTACATACAATAACAATAGTTAAAAAAAGAAGGTTGAATATTTATTTTACATTTTATTTTTGTTGCTTGTGAATAGATTTTAATCTATCAAAGAACATCAATGTATCTATGAACTGATGCAATGTCATTTATTACACTGATCAACAATTGTGCCGAAATGATCCTATATTGGCCATGCTGAATCCAAAAAATATAACCCATTTTTCAGAACATCAGATGTTCAGTTCTGAAAAGTTCATAATGTCACATACACCGTTGAGGAGCATCATAAATTACTAAATTAATATACTTTTGGGATGTTTCTTATTTCATAAGGATAAATATTCTTGAGCTTAAATTAACACTGCTGGTCCAGAGAGCACAAAGATGTTGTAAGAAACAATTCGTTAACCACTTCCTATGGCACTCCCTAAGGGACTTTACCATGACATCAGCACCATGCAGAGTTATGCTGCACCCGGAGCCTGTCATGCGTCACTAGGAAGTATTCAGAACACCTACTCTGTGTTCTTGCATTGGTTGATACATTTTAAATCTAGGGCGTTGGTACACCATGCTTGGTAATGCCGACATGAAAATGTAGAGACTCCCCTAGGCGAGTATGTTTTATATAAAGAGCTGTAGAGTTCACTGACGGCGCTCTTAGACTACTCGACAACGTCCTTGCCCGCTAGTTGCCCGCTGCTGCGAGCTCTGCAGGATCGACGCCGCTGACGGCGACGTGATTCTACTCTTCCTCCTACAACGGCCGACACATCCCCTAAGGTGAGAACTCCGTCATGTAGGAACCTATACCAACATTACATAACCTGTAGTGTTCCAACTCAACACCCACAGGTGTAAAATGTAATCATATACTCATATAATTATTAATGAATCTGCCAAGAGTAAAGTATTTTCCATCATACCCTCACCACTACTTACCCCCACGTCACGAAATTGGTCATGACAATAATTATTAAACAGAAATCGTTCTAAAACATTCTGACTCTTATGTTTGCAACCTCTCTGTATGAACTAGCACCAATCTCTCCCCACCTCTCTCTTTATAACGCTGTTCCATCTGCAAAAGTTCTTGATGAAAGCGTTCTTCTTGTTTGTCTCTCAGTACATCCAAATTTTCAGGGAAAATATCAAAATGAGAACCCAGGAAGTGAACTTTGAGAAATATCCTGCACCTCCAAATTCTTGTAGATTTGAAGAGACTCTGAACTGGCGGTTCACTATTTTCTTTCATCTTGTTGCCGAGAAACTCATTCATAGCACTGTTAAACCGTTCCTTTGCTGTTCGTTTGAAGTCAGGTTTTCTGAAAAACGTTGGTCAATCATCACTTTACTAGGTCTAATGAATTTTCCTTCTTTTAATTTTGCAAACAGGGAGCATTCTTTGTACATATTTGAAACTCTCAGCTATTTTGTCCGTAACCTTTCACAAAGTTCTTCGTAAGTCCCAATTTAATGTGTAAAGAAGGAAGGAATATCGTGGTTCAAATTTTACGTTACAATTTTCGGGAGTGAAGTCTTCTCTTCTTGGACATTCCTTGACTATATAGTGCCACGCCTGACCCAAAGGTACAGAAAACAAGGATATGTTGAATCCACTGTGCATTCCAGATAGCAGACCAATAACTTTAACATCCAGGTTAATATGCAAATAACAATTTTCATATTTACTGGTTTCAAGAACATGATGTTTTCGTAAATGTTCTTCCTTGCTACTCAAGTGCAAAGGAAATTTATTGCCACTGCGGTAATACAAAGACCTCCAGCATGCTTTTAGAGGCATCTATAAATAAGCCTCTATAAATAGTGTGTGACCGAATTATTACACCAGTCCATCCACATCGCTGCATGCACAAACTCCAAAAGGTGTATTTGTGAAAAATGGTAATAAATCCTTATTTCTGTTACTAGATATTGAAACCTTAGCAACTTCCATTCCTTAAGACGAGATCATAGAAGCTCAGCCAGCTGTTTCGATAAGTACACATTGGCTACTTGATCGTTGAGTTCCACTTGTTACATAAATGTCATCATTTTGTCAGATTCCATTTCTTCTTGTCATGTATAAGGTAGGATGGGAAGAGGTTAATTTTCTTCTGGGGATATCTTACAGTCGAAGGGAGATTAGGACATTGAATTGTTGGATTATTTTTTTGAAGAAAACCCAGTTACCTTAGTTAAACAGAAATAACAATCATTGTTCACGTCATACCATTGGTGCACCAAAAGGTAAGTGTTATTCCTTGCCCTTTAACCACTGACTCAGTCTTGTATTCCATATTTTACAACACACACGGCGCGCACAGACACGATCGTGGTCTCCAAAGTGGCAATTGAAATAAAAATGATTTGTCGATCTTAACAAGTTTAGAAATTGACGCCTTTGAGATTTCGGAATAAATTATTTGCACAGCTTTACTGTGAGAACAGGTTCATAACTAGCATTTTCTAATCTTTGATGACACAAACGCTACAAAAACAATATTAAGCTCAGCGATACCAAATGCACTTTTGCGAACTCAAACGATTCACATAAGACTTTTAATATAAATTTACGTCCAAACTCTTCGAGTTATAAAACAGAAAAGTACGTTGTTTGTTCTATTTTCGTTTATCCATTATTATAATCGGACTATAGAAGTTTCGCCCCGTTAATTTATTAATCATATCAAAAAATAATAACGCAGAAATTAAAACTTTTGTTATACAACACGTCAACGGTAAGTGGTATTAGCAAATGTTTCATTTGCAGCACGAAGTCACCTCATTGGGCGATAGTCACCTTCCATTCCATATATAAGAGAGAGAGTAAATATACCTAATAGAATCAGAGAATAAATGGTAGCATTATGAAGGTGTGTTAAAAATCAATTTAGAAGAATTATTAATTTAAAAACTTTAAAAAAAATGTAGTTTCAGAACAAATTTTGCAACGCTTCGCAACGTTCATTTCAATGCACTGTTCATCATAAACATTTGAGTTCTTTTAGCATTGTAGAGTAATTAAGACGTATCTATGACATTGTAATGGATCAATCACAGGATTCGAACCACGGATTAGCTTTATTCTAATGGTGCCACTAAAATAAATACACATCTCCTCATACATTTAAGTAAAACCTTCTCTACCCCAATGTTTCTAGAAATTTTATATTTAACATGACATTAAACATGCTATAATTATCAAATGGCAGATACATTTTAAATCCTTCTTTATAGTTAAAGGCCCACATCTTTGTAATACAGACTATAAAAAAAATAAACAATTTTATTTCTTTAAACATCACAAGTACAGAAATTATAAGTGTATGCAAGAGTTCAGGAAAAGGTATTCAAATTTTGCAAGTTGTCATGGTGGTCAATGAGAGCAACATGTGCGTTGAAACAAAACATATTACACAGCATCACAGGTCCAATAATGTATTACCCTAATAGAATCCTCTTATGTTAACAGGCCAAAGAAGCAACCTTTCATTATTTACCCTTCTCTGGCTCTTATCCACACACACAAGTACATGCGTCACACTTTTATGTTACTTTGCATGTTCTGCAAGAAGTTTCAACAAAGCCTTTGTGTATATAACGCCTCGGTAAAAAAGTTTAAAAAAATGTTCGGGTATTCTATGTACAACAGAAAGTCATTGGTGCAAAACTTTCTTGATTAAAGAATAACACAGCTTCCTGTAGTGAATTCTACGGAGGTCCTGTGCAAAGTTAATGATAAAATCACACAAATTTTGAACCAGAATAATAAAAAGATCCTTTAGCGTCATTTTAAGAAATTATTATTATTATTATTATTATTATTATTATTATTATTATTAATCCTATAATGACCCTTGGTCTCCGTAAAAATTTGTCTAGCTTATAAAGTCATGTATTTCCAAAAAAATAAAATAAAAACAATTCCCAAGTTCATATGCCCCCTAGCAATTGGTGTACTGAACACATTTTCTTGATCAAAATGTTGCTTTTTAGAAGTTAACAAGAGCATTTAGATAAAATACTGATTCGCTCTTGATTTAATACTCTAGTTTTCTGTAAACAGAATAGAGGATTTTAAGCCATATTCATCACTTAACTACTATAACCTTCAGGCACTGTTCTCTAATAGAACTCAATTATACAAAGTGCAATATTCAAGCGGGTTTTCCAATATACAGTGCGTAAGTAAACTTTCTCCGCAATGAGCTAAGTATTTAGCTTCCATTACAACATTCCACCTCACCAATGGCATGAATTTGTTTACACATCGCTTGACGGAGGTAGTGGCCGAGAACAGTACAGTGCTGTATGGTTTGAGTCAGTTCTGATCATTATGTTGGCGTTGTAGAATTAATAGTTAATAATGCTCATGAAATCCAGCCAATTCACGATGCACGAAAAAGAGACAGACCTACGATTTTCACAAATGGCATACTCGACCCGTTTTTGGATATACTGTTGCGAAGTGCAGCAAAATCAATGTGAAAATTAGCGAAAAGGAACCCATTTCACCCGTAAATAGCACATAAAGCTCTAATTAAAGTATGTATAAATTTATATTATTCAAAAAGAAACTGGGCGTAAAAAGCTGTTGTGTTCAAGATATTCATAAATTCATACGAACTTAAGAGTTTTGTTGATAAACGAAGAATAATAATTCTTAAAACTTAGTAATTTTGTCACAGTTCCTATGCAATGAGATTACTAGAACCAACATGGTAGTTAGTAGTTGTGCGATGTAAAGTAAGCATTATTTTTTGTTACATTTTATGATGTATAATACTAATAATAAGGATAATTATAATAATTTTTATTATATTTATCTGAAATTAATTAATACTGAAATTCACTCGTGCTAATCTTATTATAAAGATGTAGAACTGAACAACGTAACTTTCCGAAATTATTCAGCATGAGTTATTACGAAATATACATAGAAGTTGCCTGCTTGGAGCTAAGTTTGTTAGATCGAATAAGAATAGGTTAACATGTTGAGGTTTGTTTGTATAGGAAGACAACTGCCAAAACTTGGTTATTTACTATGAAAAATGCATGAAATTAGGAGCGTTTTGTTGGATTAGGTAGGCCGTTTGAGACCGAATGTATGTGTGTGTGTGGGGGGGGGGGGGGCGCACTTATTTATCAAAAGACCTTGGAACGATGTTGTATAAATATGTTAGCAAAGAATGAGCACTAATACACATTTAACGTAATCATGCGCGCGAGTAATTGCTAATCTGAAATACGTTAGAATTTTCTATCCTCGTGCAAAACTGTGTGCAACAAATATATTTTCTGCTTATCTTGGAACGTGGAATCACAAGTTTGAAAGCATATTCGACTAAAAAAATAAAAAATAAAAACATTAAATAAGCTCAGCAAGAATAGGAAAGCTATTATAAGAACACGATTGCAATAAAGAGACGAAAGTGGACGAAAGATGAAGGCAGTTTCAATAATTACCTGCCTCCAATGACAGAAGCTCAGTCAATAGCTAAGAAAACACACTTTCCTTGCCTTTTTCAACCTCTCGTCTGAAGCAGTAATTGAGTTTCCGTGTATCTCTCTATGTGGGCAATAGCTCCGATGCGAAAGGGCTGTAGCTGTTCCCACAAAGAAGGATCTTAGAAGCCAGAAGGAAGATGAACATCGCTGGTGCATTATAACCTCGCCTCACAAGTGCTGACAGCTACATGAATTTACACAGAGAGTTAATTGGAACCTCTCCTGGCTTCACGGCCGGCCTTTGTTCTTCTCGACCTGCACTTAATTAAAAACTACTGGGGTCATTCCCGGAAATGGAGAAACCCCATTAAGCAATAAAATATCATGGATTAGGAAAACAAAGGGTTTTCAAATACCACACAATAGAGCAGACATCGTTCTATAAGTCCCAAATTCTTTAAGGGTAAACATTTGGATATTGATATTGGATAGACCTTAAAAGTATTTTATCAAATCCTTTTGAAAGATTGCACATTTAACTGAGGACAATGAATTCACTTTGAGCTTTAAAAAATTCGAATTTTTTTAGATGCCTGTTCCTCCCCTTGTTTACAAAAATAATCTTAATTCAAGACAATAAAACTGAATAAAATAATCATGTAATTTACAATAACAGGATTTAAAGTTTATTTGAGTCATTTCATATATTTATGGCTTAGAATGATTCAGCGACTCTAAGATAACAATATTTTATTTAAACAGCTGGCTTAAACATCAGCACCTTAAACGTTTATTAAATCCATTACTTTTATAGTTTTATACTCATAATTTTGGTATCAATTCGTTAAAAGCTAAAAATCATCTTTGTTAAGCAGAAAATGTGCTATTTCCGTAACAGCTCTCTAGTTTATTAAAACCTTTGTAAGAATTAGTTAAATCCGAGTTAGTGAAATATACCTCTAGGGTTTTGCAATGTAACTGCATATCCACCCATGAAGCTATCATAACAAAGTGAGCACCGACATACACAGCAGCTATACATACTGAAAGGACTGTTTAGAACTACGTTGATAGTAGTGGCGGCTCGTGGAAATTTTAGTTGGTGGGGCACAAATTATAAAAATAATATTACATAGATTCCACGGACATGAATTTGTCATACTGATGTGCAAAAATATAAAGCCAGGAAGAAAAAAGAGCAACAATTTCACTTTTCTCGAAAATATAGTCAAAAGTAATCTTATGTACCAGTGTTAAATTTTTATTTGACGTAAAATAATCACTGCACGTTTACTAACACAAATAATTCACATTCCATTAAGTTTATTGTGCATTTTTCTAATAGTTTCGCTACGAACTGTTATTCAGAAACAAGAATTAATGTCAGCAGTAAATATAAATGCTTAGGATGAAGCAGTATATTTAAATAACTGTCCATTACGTCGCATTTTTTGTGTATTTTGTTTGTTTGATTTTTGTTTTAAACATCTTGTGTGTTAACATGTTCAATAAATTGGTGAGAGGCAGAAGTACCTCCTCTCACTAATCGTTTATGTTTACTCTTAGTTATGATAATGCTGGTTCTTTTTAAAATGTAATGTTAAATTAGGGTATGTTAGTTTAGTTCCCTTTATCGTGGATGAGTTTCTTATAGTTTACATTTCTCATAAGCCATTGGCGTGAAAGAGCAAACAGCTGATGCGAAATAATAACGTTAACCTCAGGACAAATTTTTTACGGTAGAATCTCTTGCAGGCACTGATAGGAAACACAGGCTCAGTGCGTATTTGAGTTGCAAGTCCACAGATTCTGTGTACCCCTTATGAAGCTGTACTGTGACACGCCTCTCATCCCTTTGCACGCAAGCTTCACACAACTCCATTTAAAAACCAAAACATTCTGCCGTGCTAACCCTGGGCACAAGAAGAAAGTGCCTTAGCCCGTTCTCTTCACACATACACATACCAAGTTGTCTGCATACGCAGAAGCCGTTTAAACAACACGCCTCTTTTGAATAGTACAATGCAGGTGCTGAAACGTTCAGGGTTTGCGTCTATGAAATTCTGTAATCTTTTTTGAGTTGACAGTTTATGCAGAAATTGTTTAAAGATATTTATGGTTCAAAATTAAAGTGTGGCATCCCGTGCTTAATTACACTATAGAATCTCTCTCCCCATACTGTTGAGTACGAGTCAACAAAATAGCAGAATACACCCTGAGAAATTGTTGTCATAATATGTATAGGAGTTTTATTATGTGCTCTAGCGTTTAGCTACACTGATATAAACTTAGTCACCGCGTGTGAAACTTACAGATGAGTGCCGCGCGCGTAAAACTAATGAAAGTTAAACTTAAAATGAGTACTACAAACTGCGTGCATCTTGCCGCGTGTAGATCTTAATACCGCTTCTCGCGGCGTGTAGAACTTGAAAACTGAAGAATAAGTGAATAGCCGAACTGTGTGCCTCTCTCCGCGTGTAAAAGTTAAAACTGCCTGCCTCAGCCAAGCAACCGCCTTCTTATATATTAAATTTAAATCAATAAATGGTTACCTTTAGAGCACCAAGGGAAAGTTCAAACAAACATTTTCCACTGGCTGGTTTAAGTTCGCCTGCCCCCAATTCTCTATTTTTGAAAGTTTAAAACATTTTATTAGCATTGGCTATTTCAAAGGGCTAACAGTGCAACAGACGATCGGATTCAGAGACTTTAACGAGTTTAAAAGTCCTTCAGGTTTATTAACCTTACAATAGCAGTCCATTTAAAAAAAAGGAAAGGGGCTTCACACGCTACCCTCGCGTTTCTTTTTGTATGGCTTTATACCCCTGTTGACTTTCCAAACACCAGATTTTCTCTTTTGTACAATTCTTACACCGAAGTTCTTTCAAAGCACGGACATAGATGGGGTCTCTAACACTGTTTCTAGGTAAAACACCCCGACGCTGGCGAAGTCCCCTCCCCCTTTCCAAGGAGTTTGAGCCCCTTACCATACCAGACGCCAGGACTAAACCTTTCTAAAAGTTCAAGTCACCATTACACCTCGCTCTGGCACTTTCGACCCTATTACAGAATCAACGAAGTGAAATGAAGTGGAATTGTGTAAATTTACTGGAAAATAAAGACGCATCCTCTTATTCGCTTAATTAAGCGACCAGGCAAAACCCCGAAAAATCCAAGTGGGATGATCCACCCCAATGGAGTTGACTCAATGTTCTTACTACTTGAGTCACCCTGCTCGGCTAAAACAAATAAAATAAGATAATTTAAAATTTGTTTGTATTTTCTAGTGCTATTTAATCGCGGATGTGCTAAGCTATTAACCTATTTCCAAAGTTCCCAATCGTTCACCTTGTGAGTGCATTTCTTATACAGCTACAGGCAGCTCTTTCGAAAAAACAGGGTGGACAACAAAAAGGCAGTATTTTAGCGGGTTTCTTCGTGCGGGAAATTTAAAATAATGATGCTAGGCGATACCTCTCCAAAGATAACACATTTTTTTTAAATACACCTAAGCAGACACATAGTCTAACTTAACCTAACCTAAACAAATATTCGTTATGACAACGTTCCTCGTGAAACCTAAATTTAAACGTAAAATGTAGCCTCTAGGCTAGGTTTAAGTTCAGAGTTGTTTTACCAATGTCATGTGCCTGTTTCATTACTGGGTTTTGAGCCCGCTAATGTACGCTATAATAGGGCGAATCATTTTCAAATACCATAGTTCGTCTAAAGGCAGAAATCATAAGCCTCACGGATAGGGCCGCGAAGAAATTGCGTCTTTTCTCACGAGGCATAGGAAAGCAGTATATTTTCAGGTAAAACCATCGATTAAAATGTTAATTGCAAATATTCAAAAATATCTTAAAAAGATCATAAAACATGCTCCATTTTTCTGTAATGTGACTGTGACTTGCTGAGGCAATTAATACTATAAAGAAACGTATACATTACACAGGCCTGCGATGATTTTTGCTGTCTTGGTGAAAATTAACAATTTAAATGGAAAACGACCTGCTGATTTCGAAAATGATATCAGTTTTATTATAACAAGTACAGAGTTTTAGTAAATTGGCATTCTATTGATTATATGCTATATTGCGGTAATAATGATACAATAGCAAACATGAATAACTTTAGTAACAAGTTATATATAAATGCTTATATAGAATATAATACAATGCAAAGCAAACCTTTTTTACTTTATTATCAGTTCCTCTGTCATGTGTTTAAAGTTTCAGCGTGACTGGAGCTTATCAACTTGTGGCCTGTAAATAAGGAGAAGTGATTGTGCCGTAGTATAAACCACAAGGACGTCAATTAAAATTCATTTACCGTGGTAGTCGCTAGTGTATTTGTTATTTAGTGCTATATTTCACTTTTTCTTTGTGTTGTGTACAAAGTGTCAGGAAGTAATAATAAGATGTCTTCAAACTGTGGAAAATCAAGATTTGAACAATGCAAATAATTTCTGTTTCATATGTGATTCACACTTGTTAAGAAACAAAAGAATAATATTACTCCATTTATTACGTAAGTATATTATGCATATTATAAAGCTAAGCTTGGAAATCCATTTTAGAGAAAACCAAATATCCGGCACATCAATCGCTATTCTGTGGCGATCTAAAAGTTTGTGGTATCTCACTTGGTCAGCAGGATGGGTATACAAACTTTTTCTCTTGCATTATTCTTTCGACGTCGTTCTTTCTAAAAATAAAAAAATAATAATAAAAAAAAAGTAATCCACGTAATTCCAGTACACCCTAAAAAGAGGCAATTGCCCCCACTTCATATTAAGCTTGGTACAAAGAAGCATTTCGTCAAAGTGCTAGACAAGAATAACTTGTGTTTGTAGTAAATTTCCACTTTTATCTGAGGTTAAAATAAAAGAGGGTATATTTGATGGTAGTCAGATCAGACAGTTAATGAAGAATACTGAATGTTTGAATACTATGAACGATATAGAGCTAATATGAAGAAATTGTAAGAAATGTGTTACGAAGACGGCAAGTTCTCGGTTGCAATATGAGTTAGAAACTTCACTTCTTGAACTCTCGCCTTGACTACTTTCCACCTGATTTGACTCTCATGAGTGATGAACATTTCATGAAGAAATTAAGGAGATGGAAAAACCATATCAAACACGGTGGAACGAAGCATTGCTGGCGGACTACTGCTGGTGCTTGAAGACAAGATACGCAGCCAAAACAAAAAAGTTAATTAACACAGGCTTCCTTCCAAGAAAAGAAAAACTGCTGGTCTTTAGACACGAACTGTTAAAAGCCTGTAGGTATCTATTTTATGCATTAGATAGGAATATGGTATTTTAGTTACTACATTCTTTATTTCACAAAAAATCGGCTTCTTATAAAATTCTTTTTGCGATTGATTTAAAAACCTTACGTGATAGGAGAAAGCGGATTTAGTATTGAATTTTAGCATGCCAAAATTAGTTAAAATCACCGTCACATTTGAGACAGCAGAACTTTTCCCCTTCATGCCAATGTTATGTACGAGGGTAGGTCCATAATAAGCCAGAACCCTTATCTGCAAAATGGGCATAAACAGCACTCATCACTTCTTCGTCACACTTAAATTTTCTTTCTCGAAGGTCCTTCTTGAGTTTTGAGAAGAGAAAATAGTCACTAGAAGCTGGATCTAGGCTGTAGGGTGGATGGTCGATCTCCTTAAAGCCACATTTCTTCACAGCTTCCTTTGCAACAACAGCTGTGTGCACAGGCGCATTGTCGTGAAGGAGCAAACCACCACTCAGCTTTCCTCGCTCGCCTTTTCTCTTTGATGGAAGCACGTAGTCTGTGAAGTAGGCAAGCATAGTACTCCCCATTTACTGTGGTGTTCCTCTACTTGAAGTCAATGAAGAGTATTCCTTCATAGTCTCAAAAGATTGTGGTCATGACCTTCTTGGTTGACTGAGTGACCTTGGACTATAGAGGAGGTTCACGCCACTCAATTAATCCTCTTTTGGACAAGGGATCATAGTAGAGGACCATAGTTTCATCTCCTTAAAATAGTTCTATCTCATTGACACAGCTGAGCTCCAAGAATGCCTGACAACAGATGACTCGCTGCTTTTGGACTGAGGAAAGAAGTCTAGGCACCCATCTTGCACTAACCTTATTCATGCTTAAATGCTCATGAATAATTAGAAGGACCGTTGTTTTAGAAAGACCCAACCTTGCTGCTATTTTTTGTAGCTTTGAGCCGCCGGTCTTGCATAATTTCGCATTCCACAAGAGCGAAGTTTCCATGAATGAGCACCTCCATGGACCGACCTGCACGCTCTTCGTCTTCAATGCTTTCTGAGGGGAATGCTTCCCCTTATACACCGGTCATTAGCTGTTTAATTTCATTTGGAGTAAGTTCTTCTTTTGTGAAGAACTAAATAATAGCTCGTTACTCCATTTTGAACATGTCACAATCTTCTACACATAGCCTTCTTTATGTAACTGTATCTGAACAATTGAACACAGCGGAGCAGAAGTTACAGCTACAATTATTTACTTAACAGATAAGGTATGACACCAGGTAAGAGTTTTGAGAAGGCTCAATCTTTATCGACGAGGCTGGTAACTTATGGACCTACCCTCGTTTATGAAAATGGCCTCCTTCACTTAAAGCTTAACACTACCTGTTATTATTTTCAGTTGTCTTCTGTCTTTAAAGAAGAGTGAAAACTGTTCGAAATATTGAGGATATTTATATGACTTTGTTTTATTTATATTATTCCTCAGAAGAGGAATATAACTGCTTGTAAGAGGCGCTTGTATTTCTAGATTTTCAAATGTCTCGTCTTATAAACCAGCCGTTAATTTTTGTTCTGAATCTCCTCTATTTCTAAGTTTCTCACTCCCATGGCAGTGCAGTCAACAAGTTTCCTTCCATAGCTTCCCAGGTCTTTTTTCTCTTGGGCCTGGCGGTATCTAATTATGAACATCCTTTGGACATCGCTCTTCTGGCATCCGCAAGGGAGGGTCAAATCACTTTTAACTTCCTTCTTCTATTTCGTCTAAAATACTCCCAATCAGATCTTAAATGTTCTCATTTCTCACTTGCTGAAGTTCATTTCATTTTATTTTTCTCATCCAAGTACTCCTTAACATGGAATATCACAATACCGTTCCTTTTTTTATTCTGTCCCGCCATCTACTGTTTAATGCGTTTGTGAATGCTTTTTCTTGAGGAACTCTCGTCAGTATAATTTTACTTTCCAGATTCTTCTATGTAATCACTGCTGTATACCGGATGTATTGAGAGAGGAAGTATACATTGACTTTAAAGAGTAAGAAAATCTGTTTACAAGCTACCATACCAATGTTCTCACACATTAATTAAATCATAAATAAATAAAATTAGGATTTTCTCAAAAATGAATGCTATGATTCAATCTTGAAATAGTTACTAAGCTCATCCCCAATAAAATACTATATAATGTATATATAATATATTTCAGGCCATCATGTTTTGTGCATTTTAATTAGTTATGTAGATATTATGTATATGTGTAACATTAGGTATCACTTCATATGTTAACTGTACGTCATCAAAAGAGAAAGTTCTCTGATGTAACTGTCTATGGGAGCCCAGACAGAAACAGGCCAGAACCAAGGGGGCAATAAACCTCTATACAAAAAAGATAAGTATATGCCACTTTTTGAAGACCTTCCGTTGGTGAGGGTTAATAAAGTTCAGACTTTCGAATACATTAGGGCAATGAACTCGCCAGTCGCTTGTACAGTTAACTTTAAACCAACCAATGTAAATAAATATTTTAAACTTTCAAATAGTAGCGGGTGGCATGGGTGGCATGCGTAGATGTCTATTTTGAGTTTTTAATGCAAGGCGCGAGGCTTACGCGCGCTTGTGTGACCCCCTTGAGTAAGTTTGTTATTTAACCTAAACCTAATAATCTCCATTGAGGATCTCCAAGGATAATGATAATTTCGCTCAGGTCATGAAGGATATCCATGACATGCCATATAAACTTTATGGCTAACTTCGTCCACATACTGAAGTGTAAGACCTAGCAATTGTAGGCACCCCATTGCTCAGAAAAGTTCAATTAATAAGAATAGAAAAGAATGTTTTATTTTAAATGACAGAGGTAATGCGACATAGCCTTATTTCTCATTTTACATTGAATGATGCAAGGCATAAATGAATATTTAAACTAACATCTACACTATCGAATTTGTCATACCAAACACCTAATGCCTTGCACCGAAGAGTGTCATATCAAAAGCTTTACAACGTTTTACGGTATTTACCCCCTCGTTGACAGAAATAGAGAGATGTCATCCCTTTGTGTGGCAGTAGCAAACCACCACTGATGTTGAATGATATCCTGTCTGGAGCCAGGAATGTGCCTGTTTAGCTTCCTTCTATAATAAAATTGTTCTTATCAATAAATACAGATATCACTGTCACTGAAGCTTCATTGCTCTTTCACACTTTTTTTCAAGCTAAGTGTTAACACATTTCCACTGCGAATAAGTTTCATATGAAGTTCTGTTCAATAAAGTTCATGGATGTGGTGGAAATACTTTTTGCTTACTGAGTGGATATTGCTAATACCCTCATGTCTACTTTGACCTTTGAAGTCCTGAAGCGTGTAAGCGGCAATAAAATAATATTTATTACAGAAATATAAGCACATTTTAATAACAATTAGTGGTTTCTACAACTTGACCATAAATTTGGATTTCTTACCACAATTGTACGGGTTAATTACTGCTATATGTTTTCCTTTACATCTGATATCAGTTATCAATAACATTAAACGGCATCTGTTTTTATTTTGGTTAGGGCTACCAACATAAATGGCAGAACTCAATGTGTATGCTTTGCATTCTCACTAAAACCACTAAGTCCGATACAAATAAGAGTAACATCTATCTAATTTTGGATAAAATGCATTCTTTTTCCAATAGATTCTGTAACTTATTTGAAAACTTAGTTACCACAGAGATTAAAGAAGCTTGTCAACAATAAAATTACAACTAACCAGAAGCATTAAAATTGGCAATGCTTTTAATCAACTTGAAAATTGGGCTAAGGGTTTAAAGCTGTCCTGAAAAAAGTTGATGCCTAAATGTCGAACACAATATGCAGCACACTTAACGCTTCTCAGTCTAGTTACAGAACAGTTTAATTGTCTATGTACGAGCTATCGCAGTTAACTTGTTTCTTTCTTTTTGTTACAGCGGGAATCAGCAGATGTACACAAAGCAAGTGTTCGCAAATAAAGCGCTCAATGAAAGAATTTAAAGGTACATTTTATGGAACTAGGCAAAATCAGCAGTTAAATTATAACTCGTGTAAACATAATGTTATTTAAAAATGCTTCCGTAGATTTAATCAAAGATTTTATCGATTTTCAATACTTAGGCTGACATTGTGACATATTTGATTTAGTTACACTTAGCATCTACAGATGTCAGATGGGTGGTCATCTTATCGCTTCATGTTCCATCTAGTGTGATACTAAGGCATTACTTTAACTGAAATAGCAGGTAATTTTGTCCAAGAACTTCTTTTTCGGGTATGGAGTTCTTTAACGTGCCGTACATATATGACACGGGTCAGGGCTTTAAGTTTCTCTCAGAGGTCCCGTACTCAAGGTTTTCACGTCCCGAAAAATCTATCGACACGGTCGGATTGGAACCCCCGAACCTCTAGACCAGCATAAATATACAGCATAAAATCAGATTCTTTGTCTCTATAAACCATTCACTAAATAGCAAAGATCTGTTTTGTGTATTAGTACTATTAAAGCATTTTATTTCCTGCCTTTCGGCATTGAAATTCATGCATTAATTAAATAATATAAACAACAATTAATTACTTTATTTAAGATGTCCCTCAAACCAGTTTTCCGCTTCCTCTCTCATTCAGGATGTCCTCCTGGTGGGTTCTTCCATCGGCCTTTATTCTTACGATGCTTCTTCCTTTTCTTATCAAATTCCGTGCCTCTTTTTATCTTCTTTGTCTCAGTATCTGTTGACTAACGTTTCTTTTCCACACCTGAATATTTCTATTGAGTTCTGTTAGCATTTTGGCAATTTCTCTGTCCTTATGTGTTTTGGCAATATTGGATCTTCTCTATATGGTTCAATTTGATTTGTTATTGTATGTTCTTATACCTCGATAATGTCTTCGTTTTGTTTTCACGTACACCTGCTTTCTTCTGTCGATAAGCAGTTTCAATTGTAGTACTCGCTTAGCTTCTTCTCCAATTTGGATATTTCTTCCGTTCTGCCATATTAATTAGCAATTTTTCAGTGACAGACAGGGCCTTATGGCCTCAACTTTGAGGAAGTAAAGGTTTCATTCAAAATAACTTCTGCCCATTGTAGCTATAACTTTTAAGCATATAATAAGCTCTTTTTTACACTTTTACGGTCTTAATTTCTGCAATTATTTGTATTAAACTATTATTTGTGTTATTAGCATTATATTTGTTTCTAAAGTTGAAAAATAAGATTAACTTATTTTCTATAAAGAAGGTTTTTGTTAATAATTTTAAAATCATCATTTTCATTTAGATTGCTTACAAAACTTTATAATATTCTGTTATTTATTTTATATCATATTTTGTTATACTTCATAAACAGTTTTACAGATTGTTTTTCAATGGGGGGCCTGTATTTGAGGCCTCAAGCCTGTGAGGAAACAGCACTTCATTACAGTATGATAAACAATATGCTAATATGATAATGAAGGTATTTTATCACGCCGGTACTGTCCATCATTGTCGGGTTTTTTTTGGTAGATGCATTAACTAGTGGTACTTAATCAAAATGTCCGGTGACTGCGCTTGATGGCTAGTCATGTTCGCGACAAACGGTTTTGGATAACAAATGACACACGTTTATGTCCCATGCACCCCTTTCATTAAGGACGTTTGTAAAATACAAATGAGTCACGGTGCTGTGCCTGGATAACTCGATCATTTTAATGAACGTTTGTCAATGCCGTCGTCACGGCCTATAATTTTTTAAGGTTAATATGCTTTTTAATTTTAGTATTCCATATGCAATTTAGCTGGCCTTAACAGTAAAGCTTCCAAAACAAGTTTTAATATGCAGGGTCAAAACTGGAAGCTAACTTCAATTATATGTTTTTATGCGGATATCTACTGTTAGAGTCATTGGAGAATACTAGGACTGTTTGGTTAAGAACTCGAGGACTTTAGTATATAAGGGAGGCCAGATGACGACTCTATGCTTTTAAATTTCTCTACTTGGGTTAAATCAAATAGATTTATAGCTGCATTATGAAGTTATTTGTTGAAATATCTTCCAATTGGGCATGTGTACATGAATAACCTTTATTGCCTAGCATAAGACAGACTGTATCCGCTATTTCTAATTGACGCATTTCCGCACATTTTGCAACAGTGCTTTCAAAAGTTTCTGTTTACATGATATTTGCTTTCATCAAATAAAAACTGACTGGCAGCAACAGAACTGGATTTCTTGGAATAAAAAAGTAATCGATACTTAGAATTCGATTTTTAAACTCTTGTCGATAACTAAAATTATTTTATGATGACCAATTGTTTTAATAAAAATATCCAAATAACCAATTCTGAATTTAAAAGGAAACCAGTTGTATAATAATTTATCACCTAGCGAAGAACGTCTTACTATACTCATGAATCATATAGGAATGGTCGCGGCAACCAAAGTTGGAAACATCCGACGTGTTTCTTGGAATGAAACAGGTGTATCGTACACCAAGCTGCATTGGGTGGAAGAAACCAAACGAGATAACATGAAAATGGGCTCAGGAATAACAAAGTGATATATATATATATATATATATATATATATATATATATATATATATTAAATAACGATAATATAAGAGCAACTAAGTTTCTTTTTAAAGAATGCTCTAGAGAACTTCCTTGCCCCACCTCCCTAAACATCCCCCATATATTTTAATTCGGTGGGGCAGGAGAACATGAGATTTCCCATCTCTTATGGTAGAGCTCCACTGTGTTTGGGGATGAATTAATGAAGGTGAAGTTGCGGGTATGCCCCACAGTTCTAAACACCGATCCTACAATTAGAATCCGAATACTTTAAGAAGATGTTGCAT
Source organism: Metallyticus violacea (assembly GCA_030762175.1). NCBI lineage: Eukaryota > Metazoa > Arthropoda > Insecta > Mantodea > Metallyticidae > Metallyticus > Metallyticus violacea. The sequence goes on from CM060834.1 coordinate 87,095,848, forward strand.
TTTTCGCAAGCCTGAAGGAATACAATAGCATGAAGGCTCAAAAGATCATTGTAAGAAGTGTATAAGTGTCAATGATACAGTTACTTACACTTTCGCAAACAAAATATATAATTAGCGTTGAAAAAATAGCTAATGTAAGATATACATGTGAAATTTACACGAATATATTTATAAAGATGATATAATATAGAAAGATGATATCATACAATATGGAAAATAAAGAAATAATAGATATATAATATACAGTTTTATACAAATATAGACAGGAATAGATACATGTAAGTAGTAAAGTAAAAGTATGTAAGAAATGTACAGGTCACCAGCAACAGTTTCTATCGGATGATAGTTTATTAATTTACAGTTAAAGATTAAGTGGAAGTAATAGCAGAGTAGCTGGTTTCCAGTTACTGGAGTATTGCTGGTTTCCAGAAATTAGGAAGTAGTTGAAGGAAATGTAATTTTGTTATTTGTATTATTTTAGTTAGTTTCTAATTGTAACCTAGGAATAAGTATCATCTGGAAAATAATAATATAAGAATATAATTTAGAATTTAGAATTAAAGTGTAAGGGCTTACAATACACATTCCGGTGTAGGAAACAAGGTACCGGGATGGAGTATTTCAGTTTATTATTATTATTATTATTATTATTATTATTATTATTATTATTATTATTATTATTATTATTATTATTAATTGTAGAGAATGCATGTCGCAAAACACCAGTTATATATTGCGATAGCAAAATCTTCTTTCTCCTTTTCATTATAATTCGTTATCTGGCTCGCCGTGGCCTTGTCTGTATGCATGCTCGAAGTTGACTCGCCATAGCCGGGCCGGTATTTTATAGACCATCCAGTGGTGATGTCTACAATATCTAACTGTAATCCTAAACAGCTGAAATTACCTCACGTAAGCAGTTAACGCGATCCTGTATCCTCTCTTGTATCGCCGTTATTATTCCCCATTAGACAGTAGCCTGCACAGTTTATTTCTGGAGGCTAATTATCGTTGAAATTAGGCCTTAAAAATAAGATATTGCCACGGCTTTTTCTTTCATTGAAAGATCTAAAACTTGCAGTTTCTCTACTCGCGGGAGTTACTTATGCTGAAAGAGCTAAAAGATGAAGCTGGCCAGATTGTAATTAGAGTGTTATTGTCATATAATATTTAGTACTTTTTTTTTAATAGTGTTTAACGCCCGTTTTCACTACTGAGGCACCACAGGCGGTGGACACTGAAGATACATGAGATGAAATGATAAATTGGGAAAGGATATATATATATATATATATATATATATATATATATATATATTTTTTTTTTTTTTTAAGGAAGGAAGCGTTCCAGGCCTAAGTTTAGGTACCTTCCCGGCATTTGCCAGTTATGAAGACTGAGGAAAACCTGAAAAAAAAAACCCAGTCAGGGAGGACGGTCCTGGCGGGATTCGAACCGCAGACCTCCCGCTCACGAATCCATGCCTTAACGACCTCGGCCACCCGTGGCGATGATATGTTTAGTGCTAGCATGAAAGGGAATCCAAATACGGAAGCGCGCTATTCTTTTTTTTTTTTTTTTTTTCATTCCATTTTTATAGTGTTCGAAAGCAGGTTGTTTTTTCCTACTCTTTGATAATTATGCAAAATAAACTTTTTACTAGTTGCCAATAATAAACCCCCTTGTTGTCGTATTTTTAGTTTTGCTGTTATTTTCACCATTGATGTTGAAAAGCGTTGTTAAAGTCTGTTCGTGTTTTAGTAATCGAAGAAATAAGCAAACCTATATAACTTTAAATAATACATGTGTATTGTTTATTTTTTTTAAATATATGGCTTGTTGATATTGCTTGTGACGTTTCTAGAATGTTTTAAGCACAAAGAAATGTCAAAGTGGGAACTGATCGTATTGTGGAAAACAATACGTTAAGAGTTGTGTTCTTTCTCTTTTTGGCCTAATATTTTAAGGTCAGCATCTTTTATCTCTAAACCTATTGCATTTTAATACATATTCCATTGTTTAGTATGTAGGTCCTGGTGGTGTAGTGGTTACCATACTTGCTTCCTAAACTCAAGATCGCGGGTTCGAACCCGGCCAGGACCGATGGATTTTTTCGGGCGTAAAAATCCTAAGTGTGGCTTCCTTCGGAAGGGAAGTAAAGCCGTGGGTCCCGTGTCGTACATTTACGGCCCGAAAAAGAACCTCAAGCCTGAAAGAGAGGCCTCTGAGCAAAATTTGCCGGCCGTTTCACGCCCTGAGTTGACTGGGAAGGTGATGACCTGAGCTGTTAAAGAGCGTCCATAAATAAATCAATCAATCATTGTTCAGTATAACAGTGTCTCTCTTAATATTTATACTATGAACTTTATAGGTTTATTTAATTCTCTCCATAATGCTACTATAGAATGTATACATAACAGGCCAGGTTGCAGACAAGATATAATAACATTGAATTCACATGAAATTTTAAATTTTAAGTATTAAAAGGTGGCGTTCTATTTGAAAATTCAAAATGAGAGGATGAATTTGAAATTTGAAATTTAATCAACGTTGGTTTTAAATTTAAGGCCGTTATTTGATTGTTGTTGGACAAAATAATAAATACTCAGTTGTAGAATGAAAAAAACAATTAATTTTAGATAAAAGCAATTATTAATATTAAATTAATACAGTCTATTTAGGACACTTTATACATACTTTTTCTTGTGGGTATACATTAAGTACTCTATAGTTTTTATAGTATGATTCTGTCCAATTTAAAGCATCAATAATAATCAAGCAATGATAACAGAAAACAAAAGATATGATAATAATTGAATCCTCTTTAAAATTTATATATCAAAATATAGTAGTGTTATTTGAAAGTTCAAACTTAAAATATAATAAACATTTTAAACTTCAGTTTCAATATCGGAATTGTCGTGTTTTTGTTTAAAAATTAATGTATGTTCTATAAATAGTTATTCAAACTGAAAATTTTGTAATGAAAGTCCTGTGTTATGTGTACATAATCATAAATAATGTAGAAATATTTAAAGAATACATCACTACTGCTAGAAAAAGAACTGGTTATAAATTATAATGAAAATAACAATCTTAAAAGTATTTGAGTAGGAAAAGCAAAATTTACTTTTAAATCCAAATTTTCTGTGCTGCTGTAAGGAAAGGAAATAATTCTGGAGTTAAAAAAAATAAACAATTACCAGTAACAAAATATTTGGCACTCTTTTTCTTGGATTTAGGCCTTTCTTGTAACCAATTTCTGAATTATTGATTTACGTTAATTTAAAAATTTAAACACTTCATATCATATATAGTTAATATACGTTTTTAAATTTACATTTCTTATAATCTGCTTAAGACCGTATAGACGTTTAAGAATATTTTCGGAATCTAAAATATCTCTAAATTCCGAAATTTTTAATGGTTTATTTTATTCAGCAAATCAAAATGGCGTTAAAATATATAAGATTGATTAGTGTGTTGATTCATTAGTCAATAATAAAATAATGATTATAATACTTAAATAGATAAAAAATAATAACATTAAAAGCGCACACAGTTCTGCTTTTCACTAGGGTTATGTTATTTACACCAAATTAGAAATGATTTAATTACTCTTATTCAAACAAAACATGCACTGTTTCAGTAAAAATTCATCAGCAGTAGAAAAAAGAAACAGCAATTATGAAATATACCAAAATATGGAAAATAATTATCAAAGCAATATTACTGGCTAGTGTTGCAAAAAAATAAAAGTTAACGTGCAAACACACAAACACATATGTCTTAATTCCCTTTGTAGACACAACTAACTTTATAAGATTATTAAGCTAAGCTACAATAATACAGAAAGAATTAAAATAATTTAATATCACTCAAGTTCAATATACAATATATTTAGAAGTGCACAGGTTTGATCTTGCTTGCTTGCTCTGTGCTTCAGAATCGACTTGACCCACATTTTGCCTGTTGTTTGATCTAACAGGACGAAGTTAGGGCTTTTAGGAGAATCAGTGAATCTCTCTTTCTCTATCCATTTCAAGAGCCCGTCAAGATTCGTTTGAAGGGCTCCAGTGTCTATAAGTTGATTGTGCTGGTCTCTCAGGTATGTCTTTGAGCCTCTAGAAGAAAACGCTTGAAGGAGCTCTATAAACTCCATGCAGCAACGAGAAAATAAGGCCTGAACTTCGCAACAAACGCCTCTTCACTTCATTTCGCAAGTAACGAAGTTAGCAGAAATAAAAAGAACAGAAAGAGACCATGTTATGATGTAAGAAGTAGGGCATTGGCGTCATTTGCACACAAACCATATGAATATGTGCAAATCAGAGAAGGTTGGAAGAACTCAGTGACATAAAGCTGGTAATAAAAGAAACACTTAGTCTTAATGCCGTTTTCTCTGACTATTAAAAGCTTTCAAGAACAGAAATAGTTTATACCAACCCTGCTTAATATTCTGCATGTTTAACTTGTGCATTTATAATGTACTAATTGCGCATACCGGTATGTTTTTGTTTGCATAACCTTACTGTGAAATCAAGTTCATAATTAGAGCTGTTCACTTTTTTAATCTTGGTCAATAGTAAGTTCAGTATGAAAATCTAATTTTATGAGCCCAAATTATACATAAATAATTTATCAATTTTAAAGAAAAAGCACTAATTGTGCATTTTTTCAGTCAAAGAAAATATGCATGGCCAAAATAGTATTAGGAAATATTGTCCCATTTATAGGTTGAAATCACCTTAAATTCATTTTCCACTCTGTATAATACGAGAACATTTGAATAGTTATAGGATGGCCGATAGATGGTAGCAATTACAGCATTAAAGGATGTCGTATGCCACAGAAACAGTTAGAACCTTAAGAAACGTTATTACAATGCAGATGAATGCGGTGTGGCTAATAAATGTCAATATGTGATTATTAAAAAAATGTATGTTAGAATGAAGATTCATACACACCTGACCAACATTCCTTGCAACTATTTTCGGGTGAATCCATGCCTCAGATGCGATCTTGAAAGTTTAGAAGATGACCCACCTAGAAAAAGGCCAAAATCTGCCACTATACCGAAAATGGTTCTTAATGTTGGCCCATTAAAAATGTCAGAAATTGCTGAAGCTTTAAACATTTTAGTGGAATGGGAAATGTACGTCTGTACCACATCCATTTAGAAAACGTGGGAGAATTTTGCAGGCAAATTTCACTGTGCCCAGTATTCCTGCAACGAGCAGTATAAAAAATTGATGATCAGCAGGCGTACAACGTAGCAGTTGCGATCGGTTTGACCATTGTTACAAAAACTATGATGAGGGATATTCAAGTATTGATGCATATAAACTGGCGTAACATATAAAATGCTCACTTTTGTTCACGAGACGTAAGACCGGTTTTCCGTGGGCCACAATGTAGTATAGATATAACAAGAGGCCAAAACGTGTCTGAAAACCTTTCTACATTTACATTCCAACAGCAAGTACTGCACACAGGTGATGTTCTTTAAATATTTTTTCACTTGACAAAGGAATTATTCGTGAAAAATGTTTATGCAATGATCAAAAGTGAATCATAATGCAAATCTCTGAGCAAAGTTTTACACGCTTTTATAGAGATCTAACAAATTTTATCCGTCGATTTGTGATCAATAATAAAGCATGGTGCATTTCTACACACCAGAAACAAAATAATAGAAGCATCACAATTCTCCATTACAGAAAATACCAACATTTTAAGAGCAGAGTATCATTTTTCTTGAATTAATAAAATACTATCTTTCTAAAGGATTGACTGTGCTAACCTCTTAGTCCAACTAAAGACAAATGTATGCCATAAGAGACTAGGTTTATCAAAGAACAAACCGATCTTGTATCAAGACAATGCTCGCCATTATTGCAATGGCGAAAAATCAATGAACTGGATAATAATTTACTACCATTTGCGTTATATTCCCCAGATTTGGCTGCACCAAATCCCGAAGTTGAGAAAATTTCTTGAAGAGTTTAAAGCATCTATTGAGAAGTATTGTGCAAGCCTGAAGGAGTCTGATGACAATAGCATGAAGGCTTAAAGATCATTGGACGAAGAGTATCAGTGTCAAGGTAGATTGTGATAAAAAATAAAAGCAATTTCAAAAGAGTCGGCATTTAATTTGTGTTTCATTCCGAGAACTTTTCAAATGACCCTCATACTTCTTGTAATAGCATGAGTATACCCCCATTTTTACACTTGGGGCGGCAATAGGCTCAAAGTTTATTGATAGCTCATCGCCCTTATTACTTCGTAGCCAGCACTTGACTGCATTCTAAAACAAGAGTACCAATAGATAGAAAATTCAACTGGTGTCCAGGGCTTGAGTAGATTGACTCTGGCCTAGGTGAGATCCTTAACGTTTCCATAAATGATAACTTCCAGATCTCGGTTCCTCCAAGATCTCACTCGACGGTCCTGAGGTCCCCTCACCCCCAGATAAAACCCGCAAGTTGCTAGAACAGGAACCTTTCCTGGGTGTAAGCCCGCTTCGCCTACTGTTCCGACCTGAACTATCCTATGGAATGAAAGGAAAGGAAATGAAAGAGCGGAAAATTCATCCCAGCATTTGCCTAAGTGATCAGAGGAAACCACGGAACAAGAAAATCCCAAGGTCGGAATAGCAAGTTCCAAAGGAACTGAGCCCGGGACCTCCCAAATACGTGTTCCAAGCTTTTTTCATTGAAACGTACTTAGAATCTATTTAGGATATTAATGAAATGTCTATATGCTATATTTTGCCTTAGCAAAGAAAGAGGTAATTTTTACTGAAAGATTTTATTTTCTTATAGCTATCAAGCAGTGCCATCTGAATTATGAAGTGGTTTAGTATGGGTGTTGTTATCGTTGTTGTTCACGTTTCAAAGATAACAAATTCTCAGGGTGAATTCGGCTATTTTATGACTAGAGCTCAACGGGGCTGGAAGAGGAGTTCAATGGTGTAAATGAGCACGCGATGTGACATCATATGAATATTGGTACTTTATTATCTCTAAATCTTTTGCGTCCTCTGGTGTTTTGCTTACGATAGACTTAGCTACACTGATGAAAACCTATTAGCCGCGTGTGAAACTTACAGATGAGTGCCGCGGCGCGTGAACTGAAAGTCGAACTTAAAATGAATACTGCGAACTGCTTCGAATGCTGTTTTGCAGCGTGCAAATCTTACAACTGCTTCTGAGCAATGAACAATATGAACTGAATGCCCCAGCGATCGCCTCATTATATATTAAATTCAAATCAATAACCGTTGGCTAGGAGACTCTACAAGGTCACGCACAAGCCTCGCCCCTTTATTTAAAAATGTTAAATATACATCTATTATTGGCTGGTTAAAGTTTACCTGTTAAAGCCCTAAACGGTTTAAAAGTCATTTAGTTTGTTAACCCAGCAGTAGCTGTCCTGTTAAAAAAAAAAAAAGAAAGAAGAGACTTCACACGTTACCCTCGGGTTCCTTTCTCCCTATATAACCCTTTAGTTGGCTTTCCGGGATTTCGTAACAAAAGACCAAGAACATTAATGTTTTTGTTGACATACAATTTACAGGTTACAGTTATACCTTATTATATATATATATATATATATATATATATATATATATATATACAAGGTATCTACATCACTAACTACAATACATAAATGATTATGATTAGGCTTACATAAATATGCATTATGACAATATTTCAGGGGGGGGGGGTGGAACGGAGGAACCATTACAGTTCGGAAATCAAATAAATTGCAATTAAAGATTAGCAGGAGCCGTTTTGTCGAACCAAAATGGAGCACTGCGTTAGCGGGGAAGAATTTTCCAGATTCAACTGTTTCAAGGAAGTCTACGGCTGGGAGAGCTTTCCTCCATTAAGCAAAAGGGTGTAAATTGCACAACCTAGATATATATTGTTCTTATAAATTACAATATTGTTTTATTCCTCCTAATTATTTTATTTTTTACAGAAAAAATCACTCGTTTTGTTTTGCGCAGTCATATTTTCTCGCACTTAATATTTGTAAAAGTTAAATATATTTAAATACATAAATGTAAAAAAAACATCGACAGGGATTGCAGCCCTGCATAGAATAATATCCTATGAACAAAACGAATCAGCATTGATTTAAACGCAAACGTACAATGCTTAACTATATTTATTTATTTTTATACGGTTTGGGAGCACATGATGCGCAGTAGACCATGTCAAAACAAACACTTAAAATGTTGTAAATCTTGTAAATGGATATCTCCGCTAAAAAATTCATTAATGTCATAAAACCATTGTTAATGAGCCAGCGTTTTATAATTTGACTTTTGCCAAGATTAAATAACTTGCTATTTATTTGGCTGTCTTAATAGCTACAGTTCAAAGTTCTTGTGATTTCTACTTAGTGTACTAAAAGGAACTTGAACATCATTTTGTTGTATAATATTAAAAAGGGCAGTTCATTTCTTATTGTGTAAAATTTTATATTTTTAAGTAATAACAATAACTCGAGTATATATAAATATATAATAGTAAGAATTCTTTCTTTAATAAAAAGAGGTCGAGAGTGTTCAGTAAAACCAGAGTTTGTTATTATTCTGATAGTTTTTTTTTGTGCAGTTTAAAAACCTTGTAACATGAGAACTATTTCTCCACAATAGGATTCTATGCTTCATTAGACTACTAGTAGTAATGGACGTTTTATTGTACGTTTTAGAATACATTCAAATAAATACAACTGTCGCATGGGCCTTAAGTCGTATATGTTGTCATCCTTAAAATAATCAAAAGGGTCATCCTTAAGATAATCAAAAGGGTCATACATACATACATACATACATACATACATACATACATACATACATACACACACATATATACCGCCACGGGTGACCTAGGTCGTTAAGGCGCGGACTTGTAAGCGGGAGGTTTAGGTTTCGAATCCCGTCAGGACCGTCCTCCCTGACTGGGTTTTTTTTCTTCAGGTTTTCCTCAGTCCTCATAAATGCCAAATGATGGGGAGGTACTGCAAACTTTGGGCTGGACCATTCTTTCCATAAAAAAAATCCTTTCCCAATATATCATTTCATCTCAAGTTATCATCAGTGTCCATCGCCTGTGGTGCCTCAGTAGTAAAAACGGGCGTTAAACATTATTAAGAAACACACACACATATACACATACTACAAATCTACATACATACATATAAATACTTTGATATATTTACGTTTTCTATTAATAATTTTATATACAAATACATAATCATGAAAGAAATTCTTACTGTTCAATAGACTATTGATTTAGACATAATACACTGTTTTAAGATATATAATCGTCTTCAAGCTTTTCGTCAAATATAAAAATCTAGATAATTTAATACAAACCAGTTCTGCATGATCCTCTCAAGCTAGTTTAGAGTCAAGTACAATACTCAACATATCAAATGATGCATTTCAGCTTCAGAAGGGTATCAATTGCTTTGGTTCCTTAATGAAGTAACATTCTTATGACTTCTAAATATTGTAGTATCATTTGCATACATAACACCAGGATTATGTAACTACCAATATCGTTAATGCCTATTAAAAATAAAATAAGGACAAGGACCGAGCCTTATGGAACACTTTATTCCTTATGTTAGATTTGTTGTTATTACTGTTATTGAGAAAAACGCATTTCCTACGGTCAATTAAATACGAATCAAATAATTGTAATTCACTACCAGTAATTCCATAAAGCTGCATTTTAGAAATTAAAATGTAATGTTCAATAAAGTCAAAAGATTTGCTATGCTATCTGTTTATGACGAGAGGCTGAAAAAGGTGAATGAATGTGCTGATTTTCCTACAGGTTTGTGTGAGGGTAGAGTGGCTGGCCGAATCGAGCGCCCATTCTTAACCTGACCCCTGACCTATTCGCGTGAAAACAGGGACGCAAGCGTAAACTTAAAACATTTGAAATGGCCGTCTCTGGTCCCTCGTTAACAGATGGATCGTGTTCAGGGAAGACGCGAGGCGAAGCTAAAGCTAAAAAGCCTTAAGAAAGCTTAGCAGCACAAGTAAATCCGTTAAGCTAAAGAGCACACGTGAATCCCCGGCTTTTAGAATCAGCCTGGAAACGTTTGTCACGTAGCTTTCTGTAGGAAAAGTGATGTTTGGCTTATAAAATTTTACCTCAGCTTTCTTTCTATCATTTCATTTGGATTTTTATTTTACTTATATCTTGTTTATAACTCCATAATAAACACTCAGATGCGGCCAACAATTGATAAAAATACCGAGGGTGTCAAAAAATGTATACACACTTTCACAGTAGACATCTATTTAATATATTTCAAAGTTATACGGAAAAAACAACAGTAATGTGTAGTATGATGTTCTGTAAACAGATGTGACTCACATACATCATGATAACGTTGCTATGTGACAGGTAAATCAACAATGAACAAATGAAGCCACGATTATCGTATGATATTCTGTAAACAGATGGGACTCACATTACGTTATGCTAGTGTTGTTTCAACAAAATGGAGCCAGGATTGTCGTTTGAACATCGGAAAACAATTTTGAAGTGGTACTGGAGAATGTTGTTGAAGTTCAAAGGCAATGAAGACGTGTGTACAGCACAGATTTTCCAGATCTAACTCCGTTGTACTTCTACCTATGGGGAACTCTTAAGGATGCTGTATACCGTAGAAAACCAGCTACACTGGCAACACTTCGGGAAGAAATTGAAATGGTATGCGCTGCAATCGTTGAGGACACTTTCGTAAACGTTGCTCAATCAGTAGTTCAACGTACTCAGAAGTGTATCGACGCATTTTGAACTGTAAAAGTCTAAGATGATAGTGCTCATCATTTTCTGTTTGTGTGAATTCTGCTTTACTATGTTAACACAGTCTTTTCTTTGTTGAAGTGTGTGTACATTTTTGGCACTCTCTGTATTATGTAGCATCGGGTGATTATTAACATGAGCTAATTTCCTCTCCTGTTCTGCTGAGCAATGATTCAAAGAAATAGCGGGAAAACACCCTGAGATATTGTTGTCGTGTAACGTGAATAATTGAAGCAGTGATCACAATCAACGATAAACCGCTACAAAACCTGGCGACCAGCTTGTAGCCATACCTCATAATTTGGTACCCAACCCGGGGCACTCAGCCGGAGTCAACCAACCCGCTATAAATTTGACAACCATAACTGCTATAAAGTTGGTTCTCCAACGTGAGGCCACTTATAACAAAATCGCTATAACGGATAGAATAATACCCCAGATCATGAACAGAGATAATGCATTATACTTATCACTTTAGTCTCTACTCTCTTCCACCCCCAAAATGGTAAACACTTTGTTAAATCGTAAATCCACACGTCGCTTCACTTGGAACTGTTATATAAGTAATCCCTTATTTAACAATTTTGATTGTGAAGCAAACCCAAGACCATGGTACAACAGCCCGGGAGTTTTGAGTTCTGACGATAAAATTAGGATTGTAAAAATGTGTATCTCTTGTTTCAGATTCAGAAAATATTGTGGACGAATTACTTGTTGATCATAATAGAATGCCATTCAATAATAACCTGGGTTAAAGTGTGGAACCTAAAGATATATCACTCCACATGCTTAATATTTTTATTTGTTTATTTATGGACGCTCTTTAACATTTCAGGTCATCAGCATCCCATTCAATTCAGGGAGTAAAACGGCCGATAAATTTTGCTCAAAGGCCTATTTTTTTAGGCTTGAGGTTCTTTTAGTGCCGTAAATGTACGACACGGGACCCACGGCTTTACTTCCCTTCCGAAGGAAGCCATACTTTGGGTTTTTACACCCGAAAAAATCCATCGGTCCTGGACGGGTTTGAACCCGCGACCTTCGGATTATAAGGCAAGTATGGTAACCACTACACCACCAGGACCGACCCCCACATGCTTGAGAAGTAACAAAAGTGTTTATGAGGCTCTTCAGATAAAAACTTTTAGAGAAGTTGAAATATTGTTGAAAAAGTTTTATAAAATGTAGGATTTCAAAATTATACCTATAGAAACTAGAAGACGAAAAGTAAGTTTAAGAGTATTGATTATGCTTCTGAAACCTCACTAAGAAATGTTGGGAATGTTTAATTTTTTTGGAATTATTACATGGCCGCTTTTTTCCGTCCAAACGATTGACGAAGGCGGCGAGAGGCCGCTTCCGGGGTTTAGTAGTAGCGCTTGCGACCACTAATCTGGAGGCCCTGGTACCGAATCCAAGACAGGTAACCGGTCTGGGTAAGGGTTTTTTTCAGAGATTTTCCTTATTCTCACAATATGAATACTACATAATTTTTAGGTGCCAAAGACTCCGAGATCATTCACGCCATCATTAATTAATTTTCATTTCATTCATCTCTACATACTAACACCTATATTATCAGTCCACAACGCACAGAGGTCGCGAGAAGATCAATGCAACCAATACGACAATAAATAAAACCTTAAAAAAAATAGTGAGGGCTTTCTTCAAAGCATACCGGACTATTAGTAATCCTGGATATATGACCAATTGATTATTTAATCCACTTAACACCAGCCTATTATTGCCTTAAAAACAAATTAATTAAAAATAATGAACATTATTGGCAAAGTTTGTAGAAATAAAAAAGAAATCGAAGATTCTTTATTATAAATATGGCAACAAGAATGGAATGAAATAAAAGAAGGTAGAAGAGTGTATGAAATCTTCCCATCCATAAAATAAATATTATAACTCAAACTTATTCAACCCAGTAAGGTTTTAGTACTTGGGGCCCCGTGAGAGATGAAGATGAATAATTTAACAAATAAAATATCGTATAAAATGGCAGAAGATTATATAAACAATAAAGTCAAATAAGAGAGAAAATCCAACTATTAGAAAGCATATATTCCCCCAGAAGACCCCAGAGAATCAAAGAAAGGGAAGAAAGATACATACAAGTAGAGTCAGTTCAAAAACAAGAAGATGAAGATAACACCTAAATTGAATCAGAAGTAAAAGAAGAAGAGAATAATGGCAGTCTTCGGGCGGAAAGGAAGCAGCTGAGAGAAGAAAACGTAGATAGAGAACAAAAGGAAGAAAATATAAGGAATATATGGCAAAGTTGAAAAGTGGAAGAAGATGAAAGAAAAAGAGAAGGAAGTTACACTGTCAACACTCCATGGTCCAGTATAGCGGCTGTTTGAGACCGGCAGCAACTCCATTGATGTTCAGGTCCTGATGACAGAAATTCCAGAGGGGAGCAGCCTGGGTACCGAGCGTTAGCAGAAATGAAAAATTAAGATACAAATTTGTATAAAACTTGCAAATTAATGAAATATAAATTTCAGATATCTAAAAAGTATGTTGTTTGGAAAATAAATAAATTGTAAAAATGCGCTGATACTGGATAACAATTATAAGTTTAATTAAACGCTATAGTTAAAATAGCCGTAGTGTTGGTTTCCAGTACTGGTTTAGTTTTATGAACTTGTAGTTTTTATAGTTATTATATGACTAGTGCAGATTTTTAAATCTGTAGAATTTAAATTGTAATTTAAATAATATAGATAAGTGTAAAGGAAGAGTAAATAAAAACGAATTTGGAATATTGTGTCTTGATATAGAATCAAGTTATCAGGATATAAGCATAAGAATAAAATTAAAAATAAAAGTTCTTCAAAGCCTATGTAGCTAATACTATGTTTCATAATATTTATACACATAGCTATATAAAAACTAAATTAAGTTATGTGTTGTTTCCAATTTCTGTAGCCACACTAAGAGAAATGTTGGTGACCCGAAGCCCGGGCGTTACCGTGTTAGTTAATTGCCTGTATTCGTATGCTGACCTCATTACTGTTCAGGCGTTTCTTCTGTGCATCAAGTAATTAGATCATTTACACACCCATTGTACACGGGTATCTAAGATTCAAACTGCACGCATTTAAAAGCCTTAACCTAAGGGGGCTACCACAAGGAAAACTAAAATATGAGCACATGATAAAGTCTAATACCAAAAAATATAACAATAATAGTCCTAACATAAAAACTAACAAACATTTATTTTCTATTTAAAATTTAAGATTCAGAATTAATACCGAACTAAAAAGTTCCATAATATCGAAATAGACGTTTATAGACACTTAGCTATTGCGCACCGTGCTCCAGTTGTTATCCTATAATATTTATATTATTTCTAACATATAATTGAAAGTTGTCGAAAAAATAGGCTTGGCAACAAAAATAGAAGAATTTAGATTGGGAAATATTAATTAGAAAGATTTTAACTATAAAAGGAGATAAGAATATAAAAATGAAAGCGAAATATTTAGGCAAAGTTAGAGAAAAATAGTTAAAAATGATTAAAAAGAAGATAGAAGGAAACATAATCGTATTCAATTTCAATAAAATAGTCTTCCGGATGTTTCAGTAAGAAACTGCTGATGAGCGAAAGATAAAGGTTCGGTAATCAGTTAAATAAGCCAAACCAAATGACAATGTATTTAAAATGTATACTTTCTTAATTATGAAGTTACGAAACTAGTATAAATGTAGGGAGAAAAAGATAAATTTAATTTTAATGCTATTGCTGAAATAAATAAAACATATAATTGTTCTTATAGTATTAGACAATAGGTGCACATTTTCTTTTCGTCTCTGAGTCGACCCCTTCTAGCTGATGACCTTAAAGCGGGCAGTAAGATAAAACATTAACCCACGTTTCTCGGAAGGTGTAACCGCAAAGATATCAATGCGTTTATTACTGCATTCAGTGGCACCTCCTCAGTCTCGTAAAGCATGGCAACAATCTCGTAAAGCATGGGCGAATGATATTAGTCTGCTATTGTGAAACTCTCCACTCGGAATATATGCCTCAGTGATCATGGATCCGTTTGTTTGCTAACAAAAGACGTCCCCTGCTAAAATAGAGACGGTTGACAAACATTTAAATACAATGAAACTACCCTATCCTATTAATACTTGGTAAACATTTTTTTTCATGAATACCGAGGAAATAATGATAGAAAAAACGAAATGATATATATATATATAAGTAGGTATAAACTGAGAGTTGTAACATTTTTAAAGATGCCATTGCATTTCAGCAAATTTAACAAGTCATTCAACATTTCTGATTGTGAAGTAACAGGAAGTAATGCTGATGTGAAAATCTACAAAATACATAAACCTGCAGTATGTGTAAGGTTCATTTAACCCTGTACTTTGTATTACCTAAGCTCTCTATACAACCCTAACCCGGGGGATTTGAACGAAGTTTTGCCTCAGAGGCCGATAATCGGAAAAAGCGAGTCGTTACCAACTTAAATTAGAAGCAGGTTGCCCAGCACAAGCTGAAACTGCCACCAGTCACCTCAATTGAAACTCGAACAGAAAAAGGAGACGATATATTCCTCCAATAATTGTTTACCCTTTTCAAGGGGTTGCGAGCTTCCTGAAAGGAGTTTCCATCCTTAATGGCAGAGAGAGGAAAGATTCAAGATTTATATTCACCGATTATGCGCGGTTTTCACATTATGCTTCGTCAATATATAATACATAATTACATATTAATTATATACATGGCTCTCTAACTTAGTTTCCGAGAATTCCTCCAAAGTATAAAATTGTTTTGACAATTGGTTGAGACAGTGTTTATGAGCTGCCACCTCCATATTTAATTACAATAATTATAGCAAGTAATTTTAGCAACTTCCTTATTATAGTCATGAGCGACGTCATTTCATTTCCTGTACAAATATTGAATTATTGTAGGTAAAATGTTATTTTCCTTCCAGGGTGCAGAAAGTTACCCCAGCCATAAAATCTGACCTGGAAATTTCCGTTGACTATTGTAACAATATTTGTAAAGATGGCCCAAGCAAATCGATGTTTTCTGGAGAAATTTCTAAAGCAGAATCCTTGAGTTAGAGGTTTACTTGTATACTGTTAGGAAATTGTAAAGAGGTTCCATCTGCCAAAATGAGTTGGAATTTCCGCGACTTCCAAAAAGAGGAACTAAATCTGAGAATCGAGGAACTGCATCTCGGACCGAAGAACTGACGAAAGAGTGAACTGCTTGAAGTGCAGAATCTACTTAAGGGGCTTTTACGAGTAACTGAATTCTGAACAAGAATTGCCCGACTAATCCCAGAGCCAGAAGCCAGGTCATTGGTCAGCAGTACTAGCCACTCGCGGCTTTACCTGCTCGATGGACATAAGAAAAATTAAAATGGAATAAGGAAGAGGGTTTGTGGGGTGTTCAAGCGGCACGTGGCATTCCTTGGTGGTCACCCATCCAAGTAGTGGCCATGCCCAATGCTGCTTAATCTCGGTGATCAGCCGTGGTTCCCAGCATGGTTGCCGCTTGCGGGGATTTATAGTTTATTGTTCAGGATCAGGTTTGAAACAAGTTTTTGTTGGACAATGGTGAATGCTGAAGTTGTTACCCAAGGGGTCCCATGATGTCCTTGGGCAAACTATAAATTTGTATCTTCTAGGGGCTCAATGGTCGTAGGCTTCCAGAGCTCTGACCAGCTCATTAGGGTGGTCCAGGATGATATCGTGAAGCGCCCGGGCTCTTTCTCATATGACGTTCACGATATACGGGACGTTGGAGTGGTCATGGAGGATGTGTGCTGGGAAGCGGCGGTCAGTACCGAGGAAACAGCTCCTAATATATTCACTTCAAATTGCCTAAGCGTTAGCGTGACCAAGCCACAGGGGTCTACACAAGCAAAAGCACGTCTCGCGCTTCACTTCGAAAGTTTAAAAAAATCTATTTACAATTGACTGGTTTAAAGTCAACAGCCATCGCACGCCACCCACTGTATTTCGAAAGTTTAAAACACATATTTATAATTGGTTTGTTTAAATGTAACTGTCTACAACGGTAGGCGAGCCCATTCCCTTACACACAACAGCCTGGACTGTAACTAAACCTCACAAACTTTGGGCTATTCAAGAACGGCAAAACACTTGTCTCTTGTGTTTACCCTTCCTTTGAATAGTGATTTATTATCTCCTCGGCTCTCCCTTTCCTAGCTTGGCCTTCCCTAAACAGTTACAGCAGAGAACTTTCTGTTCTGCAGGAACACAATTCGCGCCATAAAGCAATACCTTAGGATACACACATTATAATATCTGCATTATTAGTTACAATGTACAAAATATAATGATAGTTTTACAATAAATATTATATTAACAATTCGGTGGAATGGGTAACAAGTACTGCTTCGCTGTACAGCTTACATTCTGAGAAAGTTGAAACATTCCTGACTCTTAGATAGTTCTGTTTTTCTAAAATGCATGCTAATACAGGCTTTGTAGCTATACAGAACTTTCTGGTTGAATCAATTTTTGTTTTTGTTTTTGAATAGTGTTTAATGTGCATAGGCACCACAGGCGAACACACCACAGGTGTGTTCCATGCCTAGGTTTAGGGTACTTGTCAGGCATTTCCGATTTATGAGAACTGAGGAAATCGAAAACTTAGACCTCCCGTTCGAACTGGTTGATTCAGAGATGTGTCAAATTCTGATAATTTTTTTAAATGGAACGGTTAGTAATACCATAGAGAAAAAATAACTTTAATCATAATAGGTTTTTTGTTCATGTAGGTGCACTCACATATGGCAATAATCGTTGTGGTCCAGCAAAACTGTAATAGCTTACAGATCCAATAGTTTTGTAATACCGTCTGCCGAGATGCCACCAGGATGTTATTAAACGAAGTTCAAGCTGTGATGTCCGTCGACTGACTTACAACTTGGTGATGTTCTTCTGTTTAAAGCGGTGCTACAATTTCCCTATTCAATCTCGATGGCTAAGACGAGAAGGGATGTTATATTGGGATAATAGGCGTCACTTCGGGGAATCGAGCTAGGTCCACTCCTCCAGGAAAGACGAGGTGTTTCCCGACGAATGCTGAATAACTCAACCAACTCTGTTAAAAGTACAATTATTTATTAAAGGGTTTTCTTATACAGTTGGACCTGGACCCTGCAAGCACCAAGGCTTCTCTCCTGTCTCTGAAAAAATTCAGGGACCTTTTATACAATTGTAATGCCCAAGGAGGGGTAATAATCACCTAGTCTAGACATAAGAGTTATTGTTAAACACTTTCCACCACCATGAGGTCAACAGTCACCAGGTTCTAACATCATAAGTTCTAAGATATTCATGGTTTTGGTTTGTTAAGCTTAAAACTAAACAATACTTCATCAGCACAATAATTCTATCTATCTATAACATAACACACGTAGACATAATATTCTAAGTGAGTGGAAAAGAGGGTTGCTTTTGTTTATGCAAGTGTTTCTCTGTGGACCCTTTCGGGTCACGTCACCTCTGGATGGTAAGGCAAGTCACCCTTAATATTTATTACGTCTATGTCTTACTATGTTGGGTTTATACTAACAAGGATATACAGCGTGCTCTTACACAATAATATCACGTTCTTATTACATTTTCTTATATTACTACGCTTTTGTTCGAAAGCCGACTCCTCATTACAGTTTTTTTTTCATTTATATTTCCTTCAATCTGCCACATGATGGTTCCATATTTTAATCATGTGCAGTAATTATAAATATCCATTATGAAGAAGAGCTGTTTTCAATATACCTTTTTAGGAATCACTTATTACTAAGACCGTTATTGATTTAAACCATTTATAAAAGACACAGCTTTTCGGGAAAATTATTTTTTAAATGCAACACAATTGTGTAAAAAGCTCAAAAGAACATAAGCATCGTGTTGTAGCAGATTTTAGCCCTTTAATCTTTAACTTTTAAGTTCAATCAACTGGAAATTTTGTACAGAACAAGGTCCTTTGTATGCGCTTTTGAAAAGACAGGTAGCGAAAACACTGTAACAGACGTGTTTCTCTTCGTAGATTTCTCTTGTTTAATTAATTTCCACATCACCTAAGATTATATGGTCGGGAGGGTTTGATATTGCAAGCTCAAATTCGTGGGGATATAGATTAAGGTATTTCACTAACATCTATGCTTTTAAAATTACCTCGGAAATAAAAAGCTTTTCTTTGAGTCCCGTACAAAATGTTTTAATAAAAGACAACATTCACTAAGCAGACTTGCACAAGCTAAAAAGGATACAAAGCTTTCTAGCTGTATATTCATCACCTATTTTACATCTTAAGTAGAGTTTATTTATTTAATAAATATCTAATGTATATTTCTGGGGTGTAAAAGTTACCTTGCTACATATATAGCAGGCTTGTGCACATATATTTAAATTTATTCTATTATTATTTTTTGTCCGCAAAGAAACGAAGTGTTGTTTTACAGAAAGTTTTTGCATAATATAAAACGCTTTACTATCATTATTTCCATTCCTTGACTGTAAATAATCGTAAATATATACTAACATAAAAGATCATCAGGAAGACAAATTTCAAAACATTTGGAAATAAGTACCTGTTGATGTTTATTAAAAATACAGTTAAAGCTGCAATTTATATTTTTTGTGCATATTTTCAACCACCACTGTATTTTCGACGTAATAATAGCTTTCCCACTCACTGTTGATTTATCCTATTAAATTGTGTATTTGTTATAATAAAATATGTGTTATTTAATACGGTAAATTTACAGCTAAAGTCATATGTCTTGTACTATATAAATTAACACATTTTCTAAGCCTACATAGATTGAATATACAGGATGACAGAAACTATTTGCACAAACTTCAGAAGGTTATTCCTGGTAGGAAAAGGAACAAAATGGAATCATACGAGCATATGTCCGGAAATACACATTTTAGAAATAAGATGACAATGATGAACGGCATCATCTATCATAACACTCAGCACAAAAAAAAATATTTTCAAAGTGACCCATGAAGTGCAATAGAAGCTGATATCTGAGATGTTAAAGAGCGCCGTAAATAAACCAATCAACAAATTTCCATATATATATACTGTATCTTTAGTTTTTTTTAACAATGCCAAGATATAAAGAGTTGGGCTTATATAAATATACATTATAGCTATATAAAAATACATTAGCTATATTTCAGTGGGGGTGGGTATATATTTCTATTTATTTCCAAAGTATTGCTATTGAAAAAGGAAAGAAATAGAAGAAAACTGAAATTTAATAACATTAAAAATACTGCTTACTCTTGGTACCTTGATTAAACGCTTAACTTGAAGAGTGAAAAGACAGTAGCACGGAATGCAAAGAGGCATAATCACATAAAGTTCATGGGTAACAGCAGGCTTAACTGCGTCTGTATTGTTATGTACCTTGTTTGGCTTCTATGAGGGATCTTGTATTACCAAGGGAGAAGCACAACACGATTCCGCTGTCGAGCCGCCAATCAAAAGGGCAATGAAGAGGATAGCTTAGCACAACAAGTGAACAACTTCACTACTGTGTAATACCTGGCACCCCTCCCGACACCGAACCACCGAAATTGAATTATTCATCAAACAGGAGCAACAAGATCAAACCCATGGAGAGCTGGGGGAAGGCCTCAATTTAACTTGTAGCCAGAAGGACGTTAGGGTCAAGTTCTTCGTGATGGAAAGTTAACAGTTTTTTCTCTTCGTGTTTTGCTATTCTATGCATACAGATAGAAATTTATAGGATGGTCTAGTTTTTACGTGAATATAAATCACTGTTGAGAGAGTTGCACATTTTGATTATCATGTGTTCAGCCCTCTTTATGTTTACAAATTATAGATCTGCAGCGAAATGAAACATTTTAGTTCGTAATTCTAGAATGGTATATTTAAGATGAACAATGTTGAAATATTTCTAAGTATGTAACTCCTACTTAAGTGGAAGGTATGCCAAGATAAAATAAATACCACCGAATCACTACTTAGAACACTGGTTAAACTTCTAAAATAAAAAATAAGTATAATGTTTTAACAATCTATAAAATTAAGAAATATATAATATTTTTACATTTTTGTGTATGTATATTTTCCGTCCCTTCTAAATGTCTGCTCAGGAATCCAAATTATCAAATGATTACTTTTAGCTATACTAATTTTTCTTTAATTTGTTTACTTATATTACATTTTTCTTTAATTTTTAGTCAAATGGTGTTAATATATTTGTATATTCAGGGCCATAATCGCTTTTTTATTAAAAAATTAGTCCATTAATTTAAAATGCATGACAAACCTTTATAACCTCGCCCCATCCCACCGAGTTCCAAGAGTCTATTGTTATCACTTTCACCTAAACAGGAACGTAACAGTAAAAATACCTGGAGCTTCTCCAGCGTTGCCAGTGTTATTTTCGACAACAAAGATTCAAATATTTGAATCGAATATTTTTGGCTTGTCATATTATTTAGAATATGTGAGGGTGTTTTAGAATATAAATTAATTATTTACTTTTAGTTCCACACCCAATCTCTGTAAGTACCGAAAGAGAGGGCATAGATATGACAACTTTGTTTTCCTGAACGACTTCGGTGCATCTCGTTCTAATACAGAGGGTGCCAAAATGTATACACACTTCAAGCAAAGGGGAAAAAAATGTGTTAATATAACAAAAATGAATGCATACAGATAATGATGAGCACTAATCACCTTAGACTTTTACAGTTGCAACAGTTGCTCAAAATGTCCACCATTGGCGTCGATGCACTTCTCAGTACGTTGAACTACTGATTGAGCAACGTTTACGAAAGTGTCATCAGCGAGAGGATTGTCATCAAGACACGCACGTACATCTCGGTAATAGTGTAGTTGTGCACCATTCTGTTGGAAGTAAAATTCCTCATTTCCATATGAATGGCGGGTGAGACGGATGTGCGTATCATGTTCAGATACAGTGGGCCAATTGCTGTTCCTTCAAAATTGCTTTCCGCTGTTCAAATGATAATCTTGGCTCCATTTTGTTGTTAGCATAACGTAATGTCACATTTGTTTACAGAACATCATAAGGTAATCTTGGCTTCATTTGTTCATTGTTGATTTCCTGTCACGTAGCAATGCTATCATAATGTATATGAGTCACATCTGTTTACAGAACATCATACTACACGTTACTGTTGTTTTTCGGTTCAACTTAGAAATATATTAAATAGATATCTACTGTGAAAGTGTGTATACATTTTTGGCACCCTCTGTATATAAAATATGAATTGGAACATCTAATTACTTTTACATTTAACTTATGACTTGTACTAAAGTAATGTTTCAGTGACAAAAATATTATAACCAAAATATTAAATAAAAGCATATTCTTTTAGATTTTGTATTTATTTTATGTAAAACAATACAGAAATGCTTGTGGAGTAAGTTTCCCTTATCTAAACAAGAAAATTCCTGAAAAACACAAACAAAGTAAACTACAAACGTAGACAAGTTTTCCTCACATCGCAGTGTACGTAACTGTCTTAGGAAATATACAGTCATCTCAAAAGTACTTTATATTTATCCACTACTTCGTGTTTGCAGTTCTAGACTTTAAAATCCTATCACCAACTATTAAGTTGATTTGAATGAGCATTATCTCCTAACTTAATTAATATTGATAATTTTGTTAATGTCGGTGGATATCAGATATTTTTTTGAAAGATCTGTTACACATACTCTCTTATGGAGGTGAATAGACAAGTCCTATTTATTATGTAAGTCAATCACAATTAGTGTATATCTATCTATCCATTCATAATCTTAATATTGATGATACACGCAATAATATATGTATGCACCCGACATAAACGTGATATCTTTTGATTTGATATTGACAGAATAATTCGAAGCAAGTCGGCAAAAGATGATAACCCTATAGACTGACCATCATATTTAAAATTCTCCAAGGAATTAAAAACAAATGTTTAAATTTTAGCTTTGGTCTTGCAGAAAAGTGCATCAGGTTTCCAGTAAGAGCACATAAAAGTAGATTAATTATAAGCACTTCAATAAAAAAAAAGACCTAAGTTCGTATCGGTATATCTATATCTATCGTACGCAAAACACCAGAGGACGCTAATACTATAATCCCTAAACACCGTTTATTTCTTCCCTTTATCTCAGAAGCAGTCTATTTTATTAAAATTCGGTCTGTGGCTCTGAAAATATAATGTGCATGAGATATTTTCCGGAAAGGTTTTCTTGTAAAGGATAATTATAGCTGACTCCAGAGGCTGGTGGATTTAGAATGAACTCGCGCCATTTAGCATTTGCTGATGTACAGCAGTTAAGAAACGTAAAAGAAACATAAAAAATAATTTCATCATTCTTTCAAGCATTTTTTTAAAAAATATATAATCAGCAGATCTGTTACATATGAATAAATAATATCGGTGCTTAAAAAGTGTGTTAACATTTGTTACAACAGTTTAACAGAAATTTAACTACATATTACATTTATATTCTCTCAGCTCTTTTCCGAAACGCAAAATGGAATGTGTTGGAGTTGATTTGATTTGTTTTATTTACGGACGCTCTTTAACATGTCAGGTCATCAGCGACCCATTCAATTCAGAGCTGAAGCGGCCGACAAATTTTGCTCAAAGGCCTCTCTTTCAGTCTTGAGGTTCTTTTTCGTGCCGTAAATGTACGACAGGGGACCAATGCTTTACTTCCCTTCCGAAGGAAGCTATACTTAGGATTTTTACGCCCGAAAAAAGTAATCGATTCTGCCTAGGATCGAGCCCGCGATCTTGGGTTTAGAAGGCAAGTATGGTTACCACTACACCACCAGGACCACTCTGCATTGTAGTGAAACTGAAAGGAAAGACAAAACATGATAGTTTATTTAAAAAAAAAGATTAGCGAAAACGTTGTAAATGTCTCTACTGATCGGTGCCATGTCCACTATTGCTGCAAATTGTTGCGCACTGTGACACAAAGCAGCAAATTAAACTCATTTCTGGTGTAAAAATAACATAAACCATATATTATTGGCTAATATAAAAATATTTTATGTTACCAAAATTTAAACATGAACACTTTGAAAAAAAAAATTATTTTTAAAGGGAAGAACGGTAATTAACCTGCTAATAGAGACTGGTGGAAAGAAAATATTATTTTGTCCCAAAATATGTTTTAAAGATTTTCAATACTATCACACTTACTGCAGATTTGAACTTAATGCTGCATTATTTAACATGAAACAATTTCTCTTTTTGCTACTTCGTTGTTTTGAATTTATTATTGTAACACGTATAGAACGAGAACTGTGTGAGTGGGCTTAGAAACACACAATAGCAAATTAAAGAGACATTATATATTAAATAAAATGCATTACAAAATTATAGTAACAACCAACAAGCTTTAGATACAATGAAATGAAAGTATAGTATTAATATATGTAATTTTTTCATTATTTATATTTTCAGCTTTTACATATTTTTATCTCAAAAACCATGGTTGAAATAAAGTTATAGATATCGTTCGTATATCATTTGAAAATCTATTAAACAGGAAATGCTCTGAATCAGCAAATATAACACACAGAAATGCTTTAAAAATTTGCAGTCATTTAAATCAAAACTTAATTGTTACAAAGAGTTACGTTAGAACTAAAAAATTCAAGAATTTCAAATATGAGCTTTATTAAAAAATTCAAGTTAGAGGAGAAATGGAGTAATGAATGATCAGTTTGAGATATGATTATTTTATATGTGCTACAGCATTTAAAAAATTGTTTTAATGCATTTTATGATTAAGCGTTTGTCTCTCGATTAGTATTTAATATATCAGTAAAGTATAAAAATATGGACTTTGTTTCTGTCTTTCTAAATGCATGAAGTTTTTATTAAAATTCATACCAATATTTATTTATTTTCCAAGGTGAAGTAGTGAAGATTACACAGTCAAAGGGCAGGTACCGTTTCTGAACAGTTTCGGGTGACAAAAGAGAAGCGCATGCATGCACTTTATTCACAGCGAATGGCTGGCTGTTGGGACTGCTACATTGTCCACAATGGAGTGATGTATGGTAGTCCTTAAGTTGAGAAATAGAACGCGCGCAATGTGAAGGGAGATTGGTTTTTCAAGACAAAGTACTTTACCCACAATTCGCTGTGAGAACCAAACCCACTGGTCCTCTTAGTATCCTTAGTCTTTATGTTATCTTCTGGTGCCACTGGCATGTCATGGCTGACTTCATATTTTCATACGCCAATAAGTAAATGCTTTCGAAGCAACATAAATAAGCACTTAGTATATAAAAATATTTCAAATGATGTTATAAGCTTTATTAATATTCAGAATCATTTGCTGTTAATGTAAGTACGGAGTGTACATACAAAAATAAAGCTATAAAATGTTTGGTCACAGGGGCATCGCTTAAAGGCACCGAGCTGCCCCTAGCAAAGACGAAAGGTTAAAAACTTAATGAGCCCTATTTTTGGAAACAGTGAAGGATTTTTGTAATTTTTTTTATTAACAGAAATAAATATTAAAACTGAACTTTCATTATTATGAATATCAAAATTATTTTGTACAGTTAAATTACAGTTCATCTATATATTTATTTTATTTTAAGTAAATGGTGTACTTTCCTTGGGGTCATAATTTATATGTGGGTTTATGTTACACTCATTGGGAGATATTTCTTCTCAGAATTCGTAACAAAGCACTTAAAAAGTTTCATATGCTGATATAACTATAAATGGATTCTCTGCATTGCCCAGAATTACTATGTCTTGCAAAATAAATAAATTGTTAAATGAGCTCTTAATAAATTCCATGCTTAAGCATTAAACTGTTCAATATATACGTTCAGCACATTTAGTTCTAAATTTTAATTTTTATTTAACTCAATCAATCGCTACAATAAATAAATGAATAAATAAACATTAATAAACAGAAGTTATAAATATAGCACATTCCCGACAGTGCAGTCTATCTTACTGTCCGTGGGAGAATTAAAGTTAATTGGAATTAAAAAGGGAAGACTGTTCCTCTGATTGCTTTGCCTAGTTGGTTAATCGGGAACATGAGTTCGTTTTATTCCTCTTTTCACAGTCCCGCTGTTAATGCAACTTTTGCGGAAATCAATATAGAAAGCTATAGAAGTAACAAGTGTTGTACACTTCCATACAATGTTCTGACTGTAGGCGAAAGGACATAATACAAACAAAACTTCAACCTAATGCTTTCCGGTCAATCAATTTTCCTTAGTTGCTGAAATATACAGATACTTTGACGAAAATATTGCCATATATCCTGAAAAATACAAGATATAAAAGTTCATTGAGCTCTTTTGGTACTTCCCCCCAACTAAGTGAAGAACTCAGACAAAATGAACGGATGTACAAATAAAATATTTCCATGCTTATGAACAGCAATTCTGCAACTTAATCCAAAATATTTAAAGAAAAATTAGTATTTTATGCGTTAGTATGATAAAATTAAAAAGGAAGATGTTTTTCAAATATTAAGGTTTTCGGGTTTCAAGCGATTTAAAATGCATTTACTTGAAATGAAAACAAGTCAATTATGCTAATGAGGGAGAAATGTTGATTACATTTTAGGATTCACTTTCTCTTCCCCAGCAAGCACTACTTTGAAATATTAAAGTTATTCTTACCTTATAATTCTTATTTAATAAATACTAAACCAGAAAAAAAGTTTTAATGATGATTTATCGTTGCCTGAGTACACGAGTTGTTGTTTGAATTTTGACAGAATAAGAAAATAAGTCATCAGATGTGAGATGAAAACACTACATTTGGTAAAATTATCATTATTAATTTGGAATTGCTGAATAATTGCGTCCTTTCTTGTGATTATACACCATTTTGTAACAATTTATTATACAAACACAACTATTACATTAAATACTCGATAAATTTTGTAGTATCTATTATTCTGCCTGTCCGTTATGGTGATATAGTGTTAACCATATTTGTCTCGTAAACTCAAGGTCAGGGGTTTAAACCCGGCCAGAGTGGATGGGCGTAATAATCCCAAGTATGGCTACTTTAGGAAGGAAAGTAAAGCGGTGGGTCCCGTATCGTAGATTTACGGCACGTAAATGAACCTCAAGTCTGAAAGAACAGGACTCTGAGCAAAATTTATCGGCTTTTTCACGCTTAAATAGAATAGGACACTGGTGATCTTAGATGTTAAAGAGCATTCTTAAATGAAATAAGCATATGCGTTATTCTTTCCAAATTCAAAATACAACATAAAGTATCTACAATACAATTAACACTGGTTTCCGCAATATCTATATTGACTGTTTTTGTTTAAATTCAATTTATTTTAAATAGATAGTTATTCTAACTGGAGTTTTGAAATGAAAGTCACATTATATACTACGCTTTTAATCTGATTTAGACCGCCATGGGTGGCCGAGATCGTTAAGGCGCGGATTCGTGAGCGGGAAGTCCGGGGTTCGAATCCCGCCAGGATCGTCCTCCCTGACTGGTGTTTTTTCCAGGTTTTCCTCAGTCCTCGTAACTGGCAAATGCCGGGGAGGTACCCTAAACTTAGGACTGGAACGCTTCCTTCCTTAAAAAATAACCTTTCACTATATATCATTTCATTTCATGTATCATCAGTGTCCATCGCGTGTGGGGCCTCAGTAGTAAAAACGGGTGTTAAACACTACTAAAAAAATCTGATTTATAACATTAACCAACAATACAAAACTATTTTCATTATGTATAGTGGTCGTAGACAAGTAACGTAAAGTAGAAAATCTAGGGTTTATAACTTCAAATTTCTATTTTAAGATACAATATCCTGAAAGGTATGTATGGCGCAAAAAAAAAAAAATAGTTACTATTAAGTACTATACAAATTCAGTAGCATTCACTTGATTTATTTGTAAATGTTCATACGTTATGATACAGCATTATCGATGGGTTATTAACAATACATTTTTTTTTCCGATTACTAAGAAGACGTGAAATCATTTTAATACAAAGAATAAGTTTTGCTTTATAATACAACTACATTTGAAATTACTTCAATGTTCTATACCTTCAGTATTTTTCTTGTTCACCCCGGTTTCTTATTTCAAATTACTTCTCAGATCTCTCTCAGAGTGAAACTATTTCCATTTTGTTCACTTCATTGTATGTTTATAGAAACTAAAAATAAAGCAATTCGTATAAAACAAGTAGCAAAATTTTCATAAGAATTAGGAGTTCAAAAGCAAATAAAACATTTAAAAAATCTACAACTTATACGTCCCTTCAAATAGAAAAGATATAATGTGGGTAATTTGCATCGCTGTTTAAACTTACCTGAGAGGTCATATATTTATTTGTGTTATCATTTTTAGCTTAAAACGACACTTCAATGAATCAATTTTGTCAACAAACTTGTGGTTACAGAAAAAATTGAAGTGAAACAAATTCTAAACAAGAGAAAAAAAAACAGTTGAAACACTGTGTTGATAGTTGTATTGAAATACTCAATAGTATGGCATACGTTAGCAATATACCATTTTTAAGACTGATTTAAACTCACAAAATGAACTTTCAGACGGATCTATTGAACTCATCCACAGCAGTAATATTAAGCCACTCTTCTGCTTGACTATCTTGTATTGGGGTTTAACACTGGAACCGCACGGAACCTGTTTATATTTAGAACCGACGAAGGAGTCATTTTGAGACTTGATGCTAAGTGTATATTAAACATAAAAACTACCTTTGTACTAAATAAAGCATTAATATATTACTTTACAACATAATTAATAACGAACACTTAGGTATTTTTTTAATATTGTTTAACGCCCGTTTTTACTACTGAGGCACCACAGGCGGTGAACACTGATGATACATGAGATGAAATAATATATTAGGAAATGATTTATTTTTTAAAGGAAGGAAACGTTACAGGCCTAAGTTTCCGGTATCTCTCCGGCATTTACCAGTCACGTAGAAATGTAATGGAAACCCTTTATTAACACATTTAGAAGTGTTTATATGTTTTAAGTCTTTCTCAATTATCTTTAGTTAAACTAAAATAAATACAACAATTCAATACTATAGTATGATTCCAATGTACTATTTACGTTCAATACATAAAATTTTATTTAGTGCATTGTTCACAAACACACTTTATGCATTTATTACAATTTGTATTTGTCTTGTTTCGAAGTTTCATTTGGCACTGTTATCTGCGATTATCGTTTATGGGTTTCTTCAAAGCTTGTTCTACTTCATCATCATCATTATCATCATCATCTTTTATTCTTCTTTAATCCATACTCTTTGTTTTGTATTTCAGCTTCCATACTCAGTACCTAGCTCTTCTGCGAGCTCTAGCATAACCGGATTACCTGTTATTTATTGCCTTGAAAATAATCCATGAATTAAAGACAGTTAAGTCAACACTGTTGAAGAATACACGCATAGACTCAGAACGAACAGAATATTGTCTTGTCATCTGGTCCATGGTGTATACTGTAAACTTTGGTTTGTTGTAGAAACTAATTGTTTACGGAAATCGTTTTGCTTTTTTTTTTTTTTTTTTTTTTTTTTTTTTTGAGTAGTGTTTAACGCCCGTTTTTACTACTGAGGGAACACAGGCGGTGGACACTGATGATACATGAGATGAAACGATAAATTGGGAAAGGATTTTTTTTTAAGGAAGGAAACGTTCCAGGCCTATGTTTAGGGTACCTCCCCGGCATTTGTCAGTTATGAGGACTGAGGAAAACCGGGAAAAAGCCCCAGTCAGGACGGTCCTGGTGGGATTCGAACCCCAGACCTCCCGCTCGCGAATCCACGCCTTAACGACATCGGCCATCCTTGGCGGTCGTTTTGCTTTATTCTGCATCTCAACATCAGGGTACATTGAGCTGCATAGAAGTTTATTTTCCGATGATACACAATCAGAGGGGTGTATATAAAGTGTTAGGAGAACTGATATTTACGGAAAAGTTTTATAAATGAAAGTGCGTTTCATTGTACCAACCAGGATAGTCCCTTCAGCTTTCAACTTACAAAGTTTCACCCTATACCGCAGTGGAAATTCTTCCTAATTATGATTGATACTAACTTCATCACTGTGCTCATGGGAAGTTTTCCCTCAGCTGGTTCATCTTAGCCAAGATACGGGGACCCATTATAATGGTGTTTGTGTCATAACCTGCTTGAAAACAGAATTTATACGACTCTATATGACTTGTTTTGCATTTTTTCCCAGATTGTAGCATATTTAACGAATCTATTTCAAGAGTTTAATATAAAAGCATATTTATCTGTTTTCAAACCTTTTGACCTTGTGGTTTCCTGATCAAAGTGCAGGAACCGAAGTATTTCGCGAAACTGATTCCTACCCATTGTCTGACTGAAGAATGGAGTTTCTCATTACTGGCGAGTCAATTTCATTCTAGGACGGAACTGTTGCTCTCTGAAACAAATGCAGTCGATCCTGGTGTTCTAATGTTAAACATACTTGCCTCTTAGACTCAAGGTCTGGGTTCAAACCCAGCCACGGATTTAAGTATGGCTTCCTTCAGAAGAGAAGTAAAGCTGTGTTGTAGATTTACGGCACATAAAAGAACCTCAAGTCTGAAAGAAGAGGCTTCTGAGCAAAATTTAACGGTCGTATTATTGTGAGTTCATGTACAAATTAACTGAGCTGAATAAATATTCAAAGAAAGAATTTGTGATTCTCTCAGCGGTTGAACTAAAAGCACCCAGGCAAAATAAATTCTCAGGCTATAAGGAAGAAGTCCTGTAAAAGAAAAAACAAGAAATTTCCTTGCCCAAAGTGTGTGGTTCTATGGAAAATATACAAAGCGTAGCGAAAAAGGAAAACTTATTGTTTATCATGCATATAATAATACAGCCAGTTAGTAAAATTTTTATACAAATATATAGCTCCATACTTAGGACCACGGTACCCCACATATGGGAAACGATAAGATAGTTCACATTGCTACAATTTTTAATTTTCTCCTTTTATTGGTTCTGTGCTTTCAAATTTTTCCATAAATATTTTACATCTAAAGATTTGACACACTTTTAGAAAAAAAAATAGCTCTCGCAAATACCAACTTTGAGGATTAGGCATGCTTGAAATTAATGCAAATCATTGTACCCCTCTTTCACCCCTGCTAATAATTCTTATTGCATTTTACTGTAAAGGAACAATTTTGTCTACATTTGAAGAACCATTGCTCTAAATATGAATACTGTATAAAATTATGTTATGAAAAATGTATGTTACAAATATTTAAGAAATTTATAGATACAATAAATGCTAAAAGGTGTAATAAATACCGAAATTAAGATTAATTTAACATATGACGTCCAAAATAATGCCAAGAAGTTTTACTTCAGAAAACAGTTCATAGACGTTACATTTTAAACTATTAGATTTTGATCAATGAGTTCAGTCAACAAATGAAGATTCCATAAACTGGTTTACTCCAACATGTATTCATTAAAGTGGAAAATTCCCATTGAAACATGTACTTGAAAAAATTTATGCCACTACTTAGCGATTTTACTTTGACAGAAGTTTTAGATATTAAATTGCTAATACGTATTCTGTATGTAAAAGTGTTTTACGTGATAGGTAATCTCTTTTTATCTATATATTTCTTGAAAAAATTGTGAGTTTATAAAGGCATTATCTCAAAATAATTTTATGCTCTGAAATGATAGAAACTACCACATATATCACTGTCTAGGTATATAAGATCTGAATTAAATAATAATGCATGGCATAGAATAAGTTTTGAGGTATAAAATTAGTACTAAAAGACAGGCTTAAAAACTACACAAAAAACAGGACTTTTAGAAATAGGTTCCTGTTATTCCTCTGTGGTTGCTAAACTTGGATTCTAAACAACAGACAAATAAAAACGCCCGGAATGTGTCGAGGTGCAACGGAGAGAAAATCTCTAGGTCTGCTACTACTTGACAGGGTCAAGAACGTGGATCTGTGGAGAAGAAGCAGATGGGACGCTTCAGGCGAAGCAGTTAAAACGGAGGATGGGAGAGAACACATCTAGAGGTGTACGTACATAACAATGTGAGATTCATGCTAGTAAGGTAGGCAGAGGTGTCATTAGAGTGGATTCAAGAAATTCGTGAGCGCATTGGACAAGAATGGTCACAGATAAATGCAAATGGGAGAAAAAAAAACTGGAGAAAACCTGAAAAGTGCGGTGTGAAAACCAAAATAAATGAAGAATGGCGCAGAATATGTTGTGTTTTTTTTTCTAAAGCAAAAGAATTCGCATTATTTTAACACATTTTTGCTCTTTTATTCTAAAGTTTTAATATTTTAAACAATGTGCAAAAATTTAGACAAAATATGTCATTTGTAACGTTACATCGCCACGGGTGGCCGAGGTCGTTAAGGTGCGGACTCGTCAGCGGAGGTCTGGGGTTCGACCAGGACCGTCCTCCCTGATTGAAGTTTTTTTCCAGATTTTTCTCAGTCCATATAAATGGCAAATGCCGGGGAGGTACCCTGAACTTAGGTCTGGAACGTTTCATTCATTAAAAAAACCCTTTCCCAATTTATCATTTCATCTCATGTATCATCAGTGTCCACCCCCTGTGGTGCCTCAGTAGTACAAACGGGCGTTAAACACCATTCAAAAAAAAAATTACATTAGTTTAGTACTGATTACCATTTTAGGTATTTTACGGACCTATTTATTCACCTCAGTTTAGTTTCCCAATTCTTAATTTGTTATATAAATTTAGATTTCAAACTTTTTGACCTTATAGGCAAAATATCAACTTTCGTATATACCATTTTCAGTATATCTAAGCTTTGCTATTAATTTTATATAAGCAGGATTTTCCCTAAGTATGTTTGTCCTTTTAAGAGTTTCACAGTTAATGAAACGTTTCTTTCTAGTAAATAATATTCTGTTTAACACTGTAGTTTCTTGAAACTCCGATATTGTCAAAGAATAATGCTGCTTTTGTGTTTTTACGTACGGTAATTATTTATATTCGATTACTAGTTTTACATTGCTCATATGTTAGAACAAAAATAAATCATTCTTACATAAAGAAATCTTTAAATGTGTCTCTGTACAGAGCGAGCCAATTTAATTTGCACCGCAGCACTACATGTTAACATACATCGGTAAAAGAGCGGCTATGCGCCGGTAACTGCATCGAATCAATTACACAGTAATATAAAATGTTAAATAGTATCCAAAATGAAGAAAGCTCGTGATGAGGTTATATGTATATAATTGTTCTCAATCCAAACAATATTAACATATGCTTCAGAAGTGACGCAGTTCTCTTTGAGAAATGCAGGCAGTGACCGACCTATTAAAATCTTTTTTCGAGCAATGTTTGAGAATGAAATCGTTAGTTTTGCGTGCTCTTTGGAGGATTCTAATGCAAATGACCCCTTCATTTATTTGGAACAATAAATAAATACATAAATATGATATAATCTTCATTGGCTTCAAGAAAATAAAAATAAATGAGATCAGAATGTCAAAACTTTTTTTTCCCGATTCGATGCTAAGAAGTATTTAACGAGATATCGTCACATGTGGGACTCGCAAGTTCAAGATTGTTTTTAGAGAGTCCCCTTTATCATTTCGCAAAAAGCAACAAATTTCCCGACTGTTAAGCAAAAACAGTACATGTCTGTTTACATTTTTCCTAGAGTTTAGGAAAAGTAGTAATAACATGTAGCAGTTTAGCCTGAATATTCTCTCAGCACATAGGCATTCTTCCTACATTCTACATGTACTAGGATAAAGTCGCTTTTTCAGTATTTGCTAATAATACCATCTTTTCTAGTAGGTACATTAAGAATCTCTACCTTTTATGACATATCACGACATATTCATGGGAATGTCGCACTGTACTCCGTGTAAAGGAAATGTAAATACAAACGTACTTGTATGGTTGCTGTAGGTAGGAAAGTTCGGTGCTTTACTTAGTAGTTAAATGGGGCAGATAACTGAAGTCTCAAAGAAGAGAATTCGGAATTTTACACTCATTCATGATAAACTACTCAACTTGGAGTGATATATTCAGGTGTTGTAGAATAATAGATTGTAACCATGATTATTTATTATCATTGTCGCAGCCTATCGCGGCCTCGCATAAATGTAATGTTTTAATCATTCATTATCCCTAGGTCACAGCAGAGATTAGTTGCGTCAATTATTTATAAGAATCCTAATCAACCTTGCTTTAAAACGAATTAAACTAAGAGAATGTTGAACTATACAAACTTAATACTTACAAAATTTTAGCATTTATTTTATTTTAAATAATAAAATATGTGCTAACCTCAACATATCCGTTGCAACGACGACATCACAGAGTCGATGGTGAAGCGTGCACTCTCTCCAATCTCTAGCTCTCGACTATGTAAAAACCGTTGAAAACGCTGCTAGGCATACGCAGAAGCTAAACATTCCTCGCGTACAAATCCTCAACCGTCATTTCTAAATAAATGAAGTGGAAACAAATAAAATAAAAAAGTGAAATGATCAATAGAACACGATATTTTAAATTACTTTCTTTAAGAAACGAGAGAAATTATTTTAAACAAACACTACATTCATTGACATATTTTAAAATAAGTTTATAAGGTTACATTTTACTTTTACGAATAAAATAACCGTATAAATTTATAGGCGAGTTTCATGGGCTATTTTTAGTATACCAGAATTACAAGTAATATAATAAAATAAAATTAATACTAATGTTAATTTTATAATAAATTACTCCAAGGTAACTTCCTTATTTTATTATATTTATGACATCATTGTATCGATGGAAATTATTTAGTTCGTTTTTCTATTGTTATTGTTGCTGGCGAAGAAACAGTTCCCGCGTGAAATTTTAGCCCAAACTGAAATGACTGAATTGCAACTAACACGGAGAGAACCTAATAATATTATCAAGAAGAATACAACAGATTCATTAACAAGATCAACAATAAACAAATAAATAATAAGCATATTTCAGAAATTTTAACATTGGCATATATTTCTGAAATAATATTATCACATTATACTAAGAATTTGGTTGCCAATATTAAATTATACATTTTTATTAATTCTGTAATTGTATATTCTGTAACGAAAATATTTTGTTTTAAGTAATACTTAATTGCTCCCCTT
The DNA here is from genome assembly GCA_030762175.1 of Metallyticus violacea. NCBI lineage: Eukaryota > Metazoa > Arthropoda > Insecta > Mantodea > Metallyticidae > Metallyticus > Metallyticus violacea. Next base: position 87,130,886 of record CM060834.1, read on the forward strand.
ATTATCTTAGCACAATGTTAATGAATGAAAGCATTTAAGAAATTAAAGTACTTTATTTATGTAATTTTATAGTGATTTTATGCAACTGGTGTCATAATGTAGCATTTTATGAACGATTTTACGAAAAACAATTCGGTATACAATATTTCGATTTTCTATTATTGAGTTTTTGGCGATAGTCACAGACTTTAAGGCTTTTATAGCGCTTAGTTTATTTTAACAGCATTCTTGATTTTACTTTAAGGCTGAAAATATGTTTTCGAGAACGTTATGGAGTCTCTCTGTTAATCTAAGCCTAGTCACTTAATTTGGACTGCGGTATTCTATTCTGAAACACCACTGGAAGATACAGTCCTGCTTTTAAATGATCATATCGTTTTATCTGGTTTCCATGTGCGTTTTGAAAGTGAAATATTTTATTTACTTTTTTTCTTTTCGCTAGACAAAAAGGACAGTTACAGAAATAATTAATGTTGTGGTAAGATTGATGTAAGTTGAAAGCGTATACCTTGAATGTGTTAGTTTTCTTGTCACAGACATACTGTTTTCTGTTCAGTTCCTTCGCCTCTGCTCTATTCTGAACCCTTGTTTCAATTTACGGGGTTGAGCAACCCCCCCCCCCCCCCGCACTTGTCAGCTCCATACATCTTTGTTACATTTCTTTGCCGCTCAACATTTTTCTCCTTTCTTGTACATTTTCATTCTCTCAAAAGTAAAGAATTTCTCTCTTGGAATGTACACATTCGTTATTCATTACCGTCCGCAACCGTGTTTGGTTAATATATGCAGAATTTCGTATGCAGTCACTGTTAATATTAAATATTTAATGTATTTCAACAAACCAATTTTTATTTACCGCTGTAGAGCAAGGAAAGATTTACTGCTTCTTAAAAACAACAACAACAACAACAATAATAATAATAATAATAATAATAATAATGATGATGATGATGATGATGATGGTGATGAATTGAAAATAAGTTGCGAGTGACTAGGAATAATTTGCATAAATAATATATCCATAATTTGCATATATATAAATTAACAGTAATAATAAAAGTAGATAAGGATAAAACACTGAGAAAAAGCCACACTTGAATTTGCTATATTTCGAACTACTGCGAGTTCTTCAATGGCAAGAAGCTAGACCATTGAAGAACTCCCAGTAGTTCGAAATATAGCAATTTCAAGTGTACTTTTTCTCAGTGTTTTATCCTTATCTACTTTTATTATTACCGTTAATTTGTTACATTGTTAATAGTGTTACTTTATTGTTATTTTTTATTTATATTATATATATGTATATATGATAATGACATGATATGTTGGGAAAGGATTTATTTTTAAGGAAGGAAATGTTCCAGGCCTAAGTTTAGGGTACCTCCCCGGCATTTGCCATTTATGAGGACTGAGGAAAACCTGGAAATAACCTCAGTCAGGGAGGATGATCCTGGCGGTATTCGAACCCCAGGCCTCCCACTCACGAGACCGCGATTTAACGACCTCGGCCACCCGTGGCGGTGAGTAATTTGCATGCCATTAAAGATAAATTTATCTGGATAAGTAAAGCAATTATGCCTGTGATGGGAGAAACGAAAGCTATTCCCCCCCCCCGCCCAAACTGCGAAACGACTAGGCATACATTGTTTTGCTTTTTTACTATTTCAGATGGTGTTCATAATTACACATTGTCAATATCAGTATAGACTTTACCTACTACTTTTATATCTTCTGGTGGTAGAAACCACTGCGTATGCAACTGTTATATAATGATAACTTTCGCTTTGTACTTGTGTTTTAATAATTATCATTATGTGATGGATGCATAATATCCCACTGAGAGGATATGAGCAGCACCAGGCGAAATGTGACACGACTCTCCTTGATCCTATCGAATGAAACTGATTTAACCTGAGTAAAGAGGTATATATGCTCTTTATAAAGAGAAAGGAAAGATCAGGAATGACCTGGTTTAGACTGGGATGTTGGAAGGCTCAAAAATGTCAAATAGTTCTGGCAGAACAAAATTTACTTTTTTTTTTTTTTTTTAAATGGATGGGTACATATTTTGGTGGAATGTACCTGCCGGGAGCACTTGAGAAAATCGCTGTTTCCAGAACCGTTCTTAAGGCGACTGGCATGCCGAGACTATGGACATTTTCCTAGCCAAAGTGCAAACTACCAATAGAGTCCATTAACTAATGAATTTGTAAATAATATATAAGATGTTTCCATTCACATATTTGCAAATACAGTTTTTCTCACTTTTTATTTTTATTTATGTATTATTATTTTTCTCCTCTCTATAAGTGTGTATCATACTTAAATATGAACGACGAACCATTCTCTATTTATATATTTGTAATATATAGATCTAACTTTATAACAAAGTCACACCAATATTACTAAATATACCATTATAACATTTATTTATTTAAATCTCTAAAACAGCAGAGGCCTTAGTTAGTTAGATATTGTTTTTGATTTAATATATGGATATATATATATATATATGTAAGCATTAAATGATTAACAAAATTTCTATCAAAATAAATTTAAAATGTTTTCTAAATTACACTGTTCACTTTGCAACTTATAGATCTTAAAAAGCTAATGAGGAGATGCAGCTAGGGAAATTTCATGGAATTTATGCAGAAACTGAATATTATTGATCAGGTATTCCATTCACATATTCCTGAATAATTTATATTTAAGGCAAACTATTGTAAGCAATATCCTCAATTTTCACATAATACCAGTACTTACGAAAAAGGAACATACATTTTTTCGTAAAAATAATGTTGAATTATTATATAAACCATGTTACATTTCAAATAAATGTTGTAAATCATTAGTCAATTGTCAAATAATTACAATTGCAATATATTTAAAGAGGCAAAAACGTTATCAAATACAAATAAAAGTAGATTACATTAAATTTTTACATTAAATTTTATTTTCCTATAATAGTAGTAACAATAAAGTAACACTATTAATAATGTAACCAATTAACAGTAATAATAAAAGTAGAAAAGGATAAAACACTTAGATAAAGTCACACTTGAAATTGCTATATTTGAACTCATTGAGTTCTTCAACGGCAAGAAGCTAGGCCTGTGTGTGTGTGTGTGTGTGTGTGTGTGGTGTGTGTGTGTGTGGTGTGTGTGTGTGTGTTGTTTCTCTTTTCGATGAAAGAAGAGTTTATTGTTTTCTTCCAAGCAATATGGGGAGCCGTTTCTTCATTAGACCCAGTCTTTCTTATGTGCATTCCCACCTCCTATATCACAACTTCAGAAAGTTTTTATCTAGAAAAATTGTACACAGTGAATTATGAATCACGTGTGTTGGACGAAATAGGCTCCTGTTTTTAAAGATGGACAGAGTGTTACTTATCTGCAACCACAGAAAAGTTTACCGTATAGTCAAAAAATAAGAATTTTAGAAGCATTGAAAACTTACAAATGGTAAAATTTTACTGCATGGTCATGTTCGTATGAAAGTAGACACCATTTATAGCTTTGTAAAATGGAAGATAATAAGATTGAAAGACTTGCAAATGTACACCTGCCTTTGTTGAAAGAGGCTGTTTTTCTGTTATGTAAACGGAATAATAAAGAATATTATGTTCATATCTCCAGTAGGTTTGACTTCAAGTGAGGCAATTAAGTACTGAATTTTACCATCATGAGTACGATGAGGAGGAACTTCGAATGTTTAACCGAAAACCTGATCTTGCAGAAAGAAAACCTTTGCTGAAATTAACAAGAACGCCAATTAATGTAACTATATATGGCAACTTCTGCTAACTTCTAAAATAGATTACAGATTTTTTAATGAACTTGCCATCTACTGCTGAAAGAGGTGAAGAAAGGGGCGACTGAAGATGAAATATACCAAAATATACTCAAATAACGAATGAAATACTTTTTGAATGGAGTTTTACAACCGTTTTTTCTACTGAGGTACCACAGGCGGTGGTCATCAATGATACACGAAAGGAAATGATATAATGGAAAAGGATTTTTTAAAGGAAGGAAACGTTCCAGGCCTAAGTTTAGGGTACTTCCTCGGCATTTGCCATTTATTAGAACTGAGGAAAACCTCAGTCAGGGAGGACGGTCCTGGCGGGAATCGAACCCCAGGCCTCCTGCTCACGAGTCCGGTCTTAACGACCTCGACCACCCGGGGCGATAAACATGTCAACTGGTTTTCTTATTTTTTGTGTAGTGTTTAACGCCCGTTTTTACTACTAAGGCACCACAAGCGGTGGACACTGATGACACATGAAATGAAATGATATATTGTGAAAGGGTTTTTTTAAGAAAGGAAACGTTCCAGGCCTAGGTTTAGGTACCTTCCCGGCATTTGCCAGTTATGAGGACTGAGGAAAACATGGAAAAATCCCCAGTCAGGGGGGACGGTCCGGGTGGAATTCGAACCCCAGACCTCCCGCTCACGAGTCCGCGCCTTGATGACCTCGGCCGTCCATAGTGGTAAACATATCAATTCCTAACTAGATATGACACTATGTGTTGAAGATGAACAAGGTATAACAAGGCGACATGTGAAAAAAACTTGCATAAATATACCCACATAAGTTATAACATCAGTGTAAAATGATATTAAAATTAAGTAAGTTATTTATAAATTCAAGTTGTTTCAGTAAATAATTATCATAGGCACATGCTCTTTAAAATTAAAAAAGATAAACTGTTTGATATTTTAGTTATTAATTGAATTTGAATTTACAGCTATAGCTTGGGCATTCAGGCATTAAAAACTCTTTAAAAACAGATAAAAAGGCACACACATAGTCACTAAAACTAAATAATAGCTTTAAAAATAAAAAACAGGCATTTAAATGTAGTGATTTATATAAAAGAAAATATGGGGAGAATTTTCATACTCTCATTTCTCATACAAGAATAGGTAAAATAGTTCATGGCTAAATATCACCTTTTAAAAGTCAGAAATGACAAGTACAATAAAAACAAAAAGTTTCAGTAGTCAAATATCCTAATTAGAAGAACAAAAATACAATTCACACACGTAAATATATATTCTTGCTTCTCTAAAGAAACTGGGAACCGTTCCTTAAGTAAAACCATCTTTAAAGGCACCTTTTCGGCATTTCTATTTCACAATGAACACCACTTTCATTGTTAGCGCTGGAGGAAGTTACAGGCGAAAACTAGTAGCAAATAGAGCAGGTGGTGATTTTGTTTTAGATATAAATAATGGATATCTCGTATAACGAAAAAGCAAAGTAGACATTTATAACCCATTATTTTAAAAATATGAATTTATAGACATTATAAAACTTGCATTTTACTATTCTGAATACCTGAAAGCTGATTTTGGTAATGTTCTGAGCAAAGTAATAAAACAGGGATTTAGAACAGTGTCCAGGTTTTATTTACAACAGCTAAAATTCATCAGTATAAAGATATACTTGGTTTCATTATTGACATGAGAAAATAAAGTTCACTTTTTAACTATACTTCGTGAATATTAACTTCAATAAAAATACTCCAGTAATGTATTAAAGACCGCCTCCTCAGTCTAGTGGTTAGCGTTACTAGCTCCTTGTCGGGATGTTCCAGATTCGATCTCTAGTACCTGCTTGGGATGTCTGAAATGATGTTCACCTAGTCTCTTGATGAAAATTGATGAGCTACCTAACGGAGGGATAGCCTCGTAAATCCCGAAAGCCCCTGATTGCGATTGGTGGGGAACGGTATGGCCATCACTAGAGCCTGAACTTTATGTGATATCAAATTAAGAAATATATGATATAAGTTTGTGCCCAGTAAAGAAATTATATTTAATTTATTTATAGCAAAATTTTACACTTGTAATTTATAAGTGACAGTGATGAATTAATAATTTCTATTAAAATGTTAATTTCCAATTAATTATAGAATCTTCGGAATAAATGGACAAGTGTTTCCATTTATAGGAAACTCAGTTAATTATCAAATATTTTTTGAAATATTGTGAAGTCATGCAGTGTATATTGTGCGACATTTTGGCTTTATACCCAGAGAAAGATCGCTCAGTAGCGCAATATGTCACCGTGAGCATTTATGCAGAGAAACCGTAGAGCGATAATAGTGCTGGGGCTTCTACAGATTCACAAGTAAATAAGCGACAGACATTTTGAGCATCCGAGGTTCTTATTCAGGGCTACTTATATTTTAATAGAAATTATATCGCCCACTATTCTTCTGAACTGTATCTTTCATTATTTCCATGGCTTCTTGGAGGCTCATACCTAAAGTATTCCGTTTCTTGGTGTTTTCTGTCTACTATGACACTACTATGTCACTACTATACTGAATAAAAAAGATATGGTGAGGACTATCTCTGCCTCTCGTTAGAATGAATGAGCCAGGTTAGTAAAATGCACTAAGTTTGGATATCATTCAGTATGTTGTGTTGCTGTTTTTTTATCACGTACAACAATATATTTAGCGTCATCTGACCATGCCGTCTTAAGTTTATCATTAATGTATCTCGTTGAAACTACTTGCTTCCTCCAAAGGTTTTACATAAATCAAAGATTCAATTTGTCTACAATTAGTTCTTCATGAAGCGGTCAAAGCATCCGTCATCTCAGCAGCAGCGATCCAATTATGTGAGCTGTAATTTTTCTAAGTATTTATTACAATTATTTACGGACGCCCTTTAAGTTTCAGGTCATCAGTGTCCTATTCAATTCAGGGCATGAAACGGCTGATAAATTTTGCTCATATAACTCTACCTTCAGGCTTCAGGTTGTTTTACATGCCGTAATTCGTCGATACGGGACCCATAACTTTACTTCCTTTCCGAAGAGAGCCATACTTAAGATTTTTATTGCCGAAAAAAATTAAATGATGCTGGCCGGGATTGAGCCCCCAATATTGGGTCTACGACGCAAGTTTGGTTAGTAGTAGATCACCATGACCAACTTTTCTAAGAGGTTGACCTAACGACAATTTAATTAATTTATTACAAGTAATATCACTTACTACGTTGTGAATTTATCTGTAATCTCAGACCTCCAGTAATATTTATTAGGACTACTTTACGAATAAAATAGAAATTGAAATATAATTTCTCTAAACTTGGATTATAAAATTGTAATATTAGTATATTTGTACTTAACTTTTTCAAGTAATCGACAGAATGCCCATTGTCAGTGATGCCAATACAGAAATTCGGGTTCATGACTATCTCATGAATAAGAATAAAATAAGAATAAAAGCGATATATATATCGCACTTCGGCACAGAATGTTAACACTTGTATAAAATGTTATACTTATGAATATCTATTCTATTTGCAAACCATGACACTGAAAAGGACAAAAGTTGATATTACAACCGCTATGTTTGATTTTCTGATACCAACTGAGAGAGAGAGAGAATGAATGAATGAATGAGTGAATGAATCGTATTTTACGCCCGTTTTTGCTACAGAGGCACCATAGGCAATGGACCGTAATGATAAATGAGATGAAATGATATATTAGGAAAAAGGAATCGTTCCAGGCCTATGTTTCGGGTACTCGCCGGCATTTGCCCTTTATAAGGAGTGAGGAAAACCTGGAAAAAACTCAGTCAGGTAGGACGGTCCTGGCGGGATTCGAACCTCAGACCTTACTGCGTCAAATAGATGGACACTTTCTTTATTTCCGAGGACTGCGCCATTTAATTTTGTGTATGAAATCAAAGCCTGCTAAGTAAGGGACTATTATTTTGGCCCTAGTTGATGCGGAAATCAAATTATGCAATGAACTTACATGTGTATAATGCAAAAGACAAATCGCTCCTGTAAAAAAAAAGTCAAATTCAAAGTACAATTTTTGGATCTAACCAGCTACTTTCAAGGATTGGGCATTTGACTCGTCATTTTTATATCTATTTCAGTAGCAAACGAATTTTTAAAAATTATGTGATTCTGTGCAGAACAAGAACAATGAACAAGAATAATCTAAGTCATTCTAGTCTAGTTCTACCAAAAAAGGAATGCCATATGCTTTTGCTTTTGTAATGAAGCGTCCCCAAAAAGAACCTTGCTGTAATAATGCTTAGCACTGAACACACTGACACAAAGATGTAAGACGAAAATAAGGACTAAAGACTTGATGCATATCTACATTACAAGAGACCAAGATAGTTCGATACAATGGGCACCATGGGGAATGAATATTCTGTGTAAAGGATGACAAACAAATGAACTTATGTCTTATTTTAACATTGTTGAGATAGGGTGAGTACTCAAGAACTTTCTCTTCAGCTTAGGAAGGAGAAACTATCCCATAGTACTTACACGATTAGCATAGAAAGTTGGTTTATCTGTTGGGAGTGCGTATAAAGTCACTCAATAGCTGCATCTTTATCCATAAAAATTACTGCTGCACCTGAAATAAAGCCCAAATAGGCGCTGAAACAAAATATCCGGAAGGCAACTTACAGTATTCGAGAGGAGGAATATCGGGGAGTGTCTCAAAGTATTTTAAAAAGATTGAAATAATAGGTTTGTGGGTGTTGCTTTGAAATGTTTTTCAGTTGCGCTAGTTTGAAGTAGGGTTATGGGTGGCGGATGTTTATTAATGGCCCCACTCTTCTTCGATGTGACTCTCTCGAGAGCGTTTCGCTGTATTTTGGCGGCTATGTGCCAGCTGGACCTGAGTGGAACGGGATTCCGAAGGTACGACAAATGACGGTTCGTTATTTACTTAGTTAATCAAGTTTATTCTTCTAGCGCGAACAACCGGGCCTAATCGTCTCTCGTCTAACCACAGCGAGGTAATCTTGGCAGACGTGTGTATTTATTTGCGCCGATCAAAAGGTGCCAGAGCAAAGAAATTGTTAATTTAACTGAGTTCCTAATGCAACTAAATGTTATATCGGCAGTTAACCTGGTGACTGACGCTCAAGCTTCGTCGTCGCACTTGGTACTTAGGCCACTCTTCCGCTGTTCTCCGCCGTCAGCAACCACATATTTCTGGGCCTGGAGATTTTGAGAAACTGCCTCTTTTGGGAAAAATCTAGTCCTTTTATACACAATATCAAACGAACGCCATTCATGGACAACGGCGCGAAATACTCCCGCCAATTTTGTGTTAACGTGTCTGAAAGGTGAATGCTTACCTCACTGAACTTAATTTCCATTCTCTGCAAACTTTTGTTCAAGCCAAATGCTTCGCTATTCGTCAGTAATATGAATTTAAACAGATTTCATTGCTGTCAACGACCCTTTTTGCTCGGACACGTGCAACTTTGCCAGCAACAGGTCGGTTTATGTCCTGAGGCAGGGACATTTTCAAACCCCAGCTGCATACCAAAAGGGGTTGCCTTCCAGTAGTTTAACTTTCTGTGTTCGGAGAAAGACGAGAGCTTTCCTTTGCTTGTTTACGTTTTTACAAGTTTTTTACAAGATTTTTTTATTAAATATTACAAAAACTGCCCTTTATGAATGAATTTAAACACTATACAATATTAATTCTACATATGTCATTAAAGTTCCTCCACTGAGAGAAAATGCACAACATACTTGCACATAATTACAGGGTTGCTGATTCCAAAATTTTACAAAGATTAATTGCTTCAATAACTCTGCAATTGCGGGGGAGTCAGGAACAGCTTCAAGATTTAGATGTGCACAAAACTTGCTGCAATTTCCTGAACCAAAGTCTAATGGAAGAGAAGACAGTGAATTTGTTTCTAACATCAAACTATTAAAAAGGAACCGATGTCAGCTATGCCGTAGAAAGGTTCGTGTTTCCTCAGAAATCTGTATAAAAAAAAAAAAAAAAAAAAAAAAGGTGCTGCGCAATCAGTGCAGCGCAGTGCAGCTATTAAGTAAACTTCATATTAGAAACTTGTTATACAAATTTCAGTGGAGCGCTTATTTATTTTTATGAATATTTTGTTTCTATTTTTAAAAGTTTATCTAACGAAGTTTTGAATGTGACAAAAGAGTAACTTTCGGCTTGATTAACATTAGAGTTGTATGGTGTCTGAATTCATTGATTAAATACAGAGGGTGCTAAAATTGTATACACACTTCAAGCAAAGAAAAAAATTGTGTTAACATAACAAAACTGAATTCACATGAACAGAAAATGATGAGCACTAATCGTCTTAGACTTTTACAGTTACAACAGTTGCTTAAAATGCCTACCATCGGCGTCGATACACTTCTGAGTACGTTGATCTACTGATTGAGCAACGTTTGCGAAAGTGTCCTCAGCGATTGCAGCATATGCCGTTTCAATTTCTTTCCGAAGTGCTGCCAGTGTAGCTGGTTTTCTACGGTATACGGTATCAGGAGTCTCAAATTTGTCGCCTCGAATGCGTACAACTGTTACTCACGTTGGAGGTTCTGTTCTGTACACACGTCTCTATTGCCTTTGAACTTCAACAATATTCTCAGTTTTCCAATACCACTTCAAAATTGCTTTCCGCTGTTCAAACGATAACCTTAGCTTCATTTTGTTGTAGCAACGCTATCATAACGTAATGTGAGTCACATCTGTTTACAGAACATAATACGACAATTTGGATTAATTTGTTCATTGTTGATTTACGATAATCTTGATTTCACCCATTCATATTTGATTTACCTGTCACATAGCAACGCTATCATAGTGTATGTGAGTCACATCTGTTTACAAAACACCATACTACACATTACTGTTGTTTTTCGGTCCAACTTTGAAATATATTAAATAGATATACTGTGAAAGTGCGTATATATTTTTTGACACCTTCGGTACATTTAATTTCAAAATATATAGTATTTATAATTTTCTTAAAGTATATTGATATCTATTACTTTCATTGTTCTTTCTAAAATAATTTCTTCCTTGGTCCTGGAGTGACTTCACTTGGTTTTAGGCGTGAGTCTTAGAACTTGGTATTCTGAAGGTTAATTGGAAAACTGAAGAAATAATGACATAGATTTTATAGTAGATTTCAAGTAACACTGTCAACTTGCTTTAAAAACCACATATTTTGTCTACATTAAAGAGATTTTGCCACATGAAATACAAATACTGAATTAACAGTTTCCCTCTCAGATCCCTCTAGGCGTGCTCGCAGAGAAAAGGGAAGTAGAAAATGCAATTGTCCAGTTTATGAGCATGCGCAGATACATTTTAATGCATGCGCAGAGCAGGATTATTTTAATTTATACATCTATGCCAAATTTCCCACTTTAAAGTTCTTCCCCCTTTTGTGACTCTTCAAATAGCAGCTGTGAAGAGATCAGGTAAATCACTAAATGCCTTTAATTGCCGAAACATACTCAGAATAGATTCTTATTTCTCATTTAGTAAGCCACAACAAAATGTGATACTTAAAGTGTAAATACTCCAATAATGTAAATTTAAACAGCTGACAGCCGAGTTAGGAAATGAGATTTATACCACCGATTTTATTTTGGTAGATGGAGAAACAAAATTGGCTGATCAAAAACGGTGGCAGCTATAACCATATATTAGCAATGAAAAACAAAAGCAACAAGAAGTCGGCGCACTAGCTTCTTCAAAAGAATTCATTATGAAAATAAACGTTCTTTACAACTAATTTTATGATGCTTGCATAAACAAATGTTCCTGGTCTGGGTAGAAATGTTTCCTGGGAGTATATTTTGGTTTTTGAATCTCGGATGAATCCACAAACAGGAATAGAGCAAACGGTAGTCTGGAAGTCTGCGCAATGAAATGTCTGAATAAAATATCATACTCAAAAAAAAAAACATTTGCATTACGGAAGCTTGCTACGTGTTTAATACAATAACTAGAATCCCTGAAGTATCTCAACTAGGCATATTGCGTTTGATTAGTTATAATCAGAATTTATAGATTCCTTAAAAATATATGTGTTGTTGTGCACGATAAATGATGTCTGACATTGTGTGATTAATGCTGCATTATAAGTTCTGAAAACTGTCAGGTTGATAGCAACGTCTACCGAAAACGGCGTATGTCCCTTGCCTAGTTCACGTTTTACATCGTAGTGGGTAGTGAAGGAAGTGATGAAAGATTTCTTCGAGTGGACATCACAATGTAGAATGATTTTATCAAAGCTCTTCAGGTCTTCCAAATATAGAAGCACGTTATAATGCTAGATGTTCATTCTAATTCAAGAATATCTGCTAGTGACTGTTAATAAGAGTATATTTATTCAGCGATCCCAATACAGAACAACTTTAAAGTTAAAAGACATATGAGGCGAACGTGCTTATATAGTACGCCAGGTCTGTTCCATTTAATACAAATATTCCTGAGATTCCTTCACAAAAGGCTTATCTATACCTTATCTGTTAAGTAAATAATTGCAACTGTAACTTCCGTTCCGCTGTGTTCAATTGTTCAGATATAGTTGCATAAAGAAGGCTATGTGTAGAAGATTGTGACGTGCTCAAAATGCAGTATCGAGCTGTTATTATGTTCTTCACAAAAGAAGAACTTACTTCAAATGAGATTAAAAAGCGATTGGAAGGTATATATGGGGAAGCATCCCCCTCATATTCTATCGTAAAAAATAGGGCCAAAATTTTTCGAATGGGTCGAGAAAGCATTGAAGACGAAGAGCGTGCATGTCGGCCCTTAAGGTGGTCACTCCTGAAAACATCGCTCTTGTGGAAGGAAAAATTATAGAAGACTGGCGTCTTAAAGTTATAGAAATAGCTGCAAGGTTAGGCCTTTCTAAAACAACGGTCCTTCCAATTATTCATGAACACTTAAATATGAATAAGATTAGTGCCTAGACTTCTTTCCTCAGTCCAAATCAGCAACGACTCATCTGTTGTCAGGCGGAGCTCTGCCGTCGCAATGAGATAAAGAGAAGTTCGCATAACCATTGTTACAGGAGACGAAACTATGGTCCTCTACTCTCTTGTCCAAAAGAGAATCAATGGAGTGGCGTGGCGAAGCACCGCCTCTATAGCCCAAGGTCACTCAGTCAATCAAGAAGATTTTGGCTACAATCTTTTGTGACTGTGAAGGAATACTCTTCATTGGCTTCAAGGAGAGGAACACCACAGTAAATGGGGAGTACTATGCTTGCAAACTACACAGACTACGTGCTTCCATCAAAGATAAAAGTAGAGGACCATAGTTTCGTCTCCTGTAACAATGGTTATGCGAACTTCTCTTTATCTCATTGCGACGGCAGAGCTCCAAAAATGCCCGCCATTCGATTTTATTGGAGCTGGATATTAATAGTGGCATTAACAATACTTTTTGTTTACTCTAAGAGAAAAACATTTTATTGTGAAAAATATAATAAGTTAGGGTTTGTGTTTACGATTTTATTTCATACTCAGTAGTTTCTGAGATTTCCAATAATTTTTTTTTTTGTCTTCTAATATCCTAATATCCTAGAGCTCAAACCCCGTTAACATAGGACAAATAAAGTAGTAGGTAATACTGACCTATCTTTCGGAATAATTCAAATGTGTGATACTGTATTTCATTCTTGCTGTTTGAAGCGTTTCCGCTCCTCTAATGGGCGTATAGCTTTGAGCAGTCCCCAAAGGTGAGAGGTGAGTGCGTAAAATAAACATGGTGAACCTTTATTTTTGATCAGGCTTCTTTTGTATATAGCATATACTCCAACTAGGTAACCTGCTACTAACCGAGAGGTACTCTAAAGCTGTACACGTCTTTACTTCCCATGACAACATCACAAGTATCTGAAAATTCAAATGGACAGGTATCCTAGCAACGTCACCTAGGCCGAGTTACATTTCGTCCTACTTCTTAAGTTCTGCACTGAATAATGTATACCTTTTGCTTAATTCTATCCGTTTATTATGGTTGTGAGTTTTTGGAACTCAATTACAGTGTCGCATGACTATTTATTTCATTGTTTCAGACAATTGTTACTTCATTCACCCTGGCACAACGGCTAGCTTAATTTGAGTATAAGAAGAGTCGGATGCAATGCATTCTTCTGAAAGCACATTGTACCGCACCATTAAGCATAGACGATGAAAGTTAGGGTTCGTTTAACAATCCAGATCGAATCTCTTCGCCTGGAAGCTTTTCCCACCAGATCGGCGCGCTTCGCTTCACATTTGTTTTTGCTTTCGAGGGTTTTCCCCTTGTACGGTTTTATTTGCACAAGGGCAGGGATTGTTAAAAACGCTCGACTCTGGGAATCCAATTATCCGATGCGGTGAAGCTGCCAGCGAGAGAGAAATAGAGGGAGATAATCATAATAACAGAAGCTGTAGGGTGGCAAGAATTTCCTGGTGGCCAGAGATTGGTGGGTTCTAGTGGCCGTGCTCACCTGACCAGGTGTGAAATCTTATATAATGGACATGATAGGACACGGTGTTTCATTAGAGACATCCCTTAATATTTAATGTAGCTAAAGAACGGAAAGTAAGACAAATTAATAAAAATGCATATACTTAACCTAAGCTAGTCTCTAAGGTTGTACCTAATATCCAAAAAATGTTTCTAACTAGGCACTGGGCAGAATTACTGTTAAATAAGAATGCTTTTTAGTAGAATATGAACTCCTTAAAGAAATACGTATATTTAAATACTGAATTTCCCACCAGCATCAGCATCTAAACAGTTTTTCCACTAGCTAAATTATACAAGAACCTCCCCTCCTAGGGATGTATAGATATGAAGAGTGTTCTTTGTTTGGAAAAATTAAATGAATTGAAGATTTGGGCGAAATTCTCATGGGGCAGGGTTCTTCCGGATTTTTACTTGTTTTGAATCGATCCTATTCTCTCATTACACGTTATGATTTGGGAACACCAATAAGCGACTGTATATATTCAATATTTTACATACCACGATGTAGTTTAAGCTTAACAATGAACTTTGAAGTACACACAGATTTTTTTTATTTGTTTTATTTACGGACGCTCTTTAACATCTTAGGTCATCAGCGTCCCATTCAAATCAGGGCGTGATAAATTTTGCTCAGAGGCCTCTCTTTCAGGCTTGAGGTTCTTTTTCGTTCCGTAAATGTACGACACGGGACTCACGGCTCTTCTTCCCTTCCGAAGGAAGCCATACTTTGGATTTTTACATCCGAAAAAAATTCATCGGTCCTGGCTGGAATTGAACCCGCGATCTTGGGTTTAGGAGGCAAATGTGGTTACCACTACACCACCAGGACCGATCATACATACATATATACCTGAATGATGTAGAAAATTCCAAAGATTGACAGTAATGTTTATAAGGAGAAAAAAATTAAAAAGGAAGAAACATCAGAGGAAAGAGTGATCCTTGCACACGAAAGTGTTTTTAATTCATTTTCGCTAAAAATCCTGTTTTTGTAATGTCTGCATATGTAAAATTACTTGCTTGTTGTATTTAGCTATAATTATGAAGCGTATTAGTAGGCTCCAGCTTAAGTGCCCCGCACCAATTTTGAAACTGTTTGTTGTCCAGTGGCCTCACGTTGTGATGCCAATTTTGAAGCTGTTTTGTAGATTGATTATTGATCGCTTCGGAGTTGTTGCCTACACTTCAATGAAACAATTTCTCATGGTGATTTCTGCTATTTTATTGATACATACTGAACAGAAATGGGAAAGGAGTTCAATATATAAACAAGCATGCGATGCGACATAACTTATTGGTACTTATTATATTCCAAATCTTTCGCATCCTCTGGTGTTTTGTGTACGATAGACTTAGCTACTTTGAATACAAACTTAGATGCCGCGAGTAGAACTTGAAAGTGAAAGTGAGTACTGTATATGAGGCGATGTATATGTTACAATAGTGCCTAGGTAGGAATCGGAATAACAAGTGTCTCTCGCCGCGTGTGAAACTTGCAGATGAGTGCCGCGGCGTGTAAAACTGAAAACTGCTTAATTGATGATGCGTATGTCCAGTATGAACTGAGTAACTGAATATCATCTTGCCGCGTATAAAACTAACAAATGAGAACTGCACGCCCTAGCTGAGCAACCGCCTCCTTCTACATTAAATTAAAATCAAGTAATCGTTGACTTAACGATGCCAAAGGGAATCACATAGGCACGCGTCTATCTTTAAAAGTTCAAACATACATTTCAAAACAATGAGCTTATATGACTAATAAAAAACATAAAACCCTTCCGGGCAAAGTTCTTACCATTAACCTATGCTACCAGCTTTTCTAGGATTCTTCCCCAAATGAATAATATCTTCAAATTCTTTACCATTCACGTGTCATTCGCTATTATTTGAAAGTTGAAAACTCTTGTTGACTTTGGCTAGTTTAAAGGCTAACTGTACCACAGCTTCTCGAGTTCAAAGCCCTAAGGAATTTAAAAGTTCTTCACAGTTTATTAACTCTCCAAAGGGAGTCCTTTTAAAAAGTGGCATCACATTAGAACCTCGGGTTCATTCTCCCCATTGTATAGTCTTGGCCTTCTTGGACTTCCAAGCTACCGTAACAGAAAGCACCAAAAAACTGTTTCTTTTGTCGAACTACATGTTAACATCATACCGCTTTATACATATATACATACATGATATCTACATTACTAATAACAATACAAGTGATGTCATTTGTTAGCGTAGGCATGCAGTTCGACCGAATCTCTCAATGTTTATCAAAGGACTGCGGGACTAAACCTTATTCCCATTTAGTGTGATATAGTGGTAACCATACTTGCCTCCTAAACCCAAGATCGCGGGTTCAATCCCTGCTAGGATCAATGGATTTTTTTCGGGCGTAAAAATCCTAAGTATGACTACAGTTATTCAAAATGTCCACCATCGGCGACGATACACTTCTGAGTACGTTGAACTACTGATTGAGCAACGTTTGTGAAAGTGTCCTCAGCGATTGCAGCACATGCCGTTTCAATTTCTTTCCGAAGTGCTGCCAGTATAGCTGGTTTCCTACGGTATACACCATTCTTAAGAGTTCCCCATAGGTAGAAGTCCAGCGTAGTTAGTCCTGACTTCATTTATTCATTGTTAATTTACGATAATCTTGGCTTCTTTTGTTCATTTGTTGATTTACCTGTCACCTAACAACGCTAGCATAACGTAATGTGAGTCACATATGTTTACAGAACATCATACTACACATTACTGTTGTTTTTCGGTCCCACTATGAAATGTATTAAATAGATATATACTGTGAAAGTGTGTGTATATTTTTGGCACCCTAAGTATTAATGCATTTTAATTATTTTAGTAACCATAATATTAATCAAATGATTTCTAATAGAAAAACGCATTATTACTTACTTTACCAATGGAGCAAAGTACTAAGGTGGTACTGCTTAGACCTAATATTCGGGAGGTATGGTGTTCAAGCCTCTTAGGACCGGCCAGCATGGTATCCCTTGGTCATTTAGGGGAATACTAGATGGATCTTTCCTTACCACGAATTTTCCACTCTCTCGTTTCACATAATTTCATTCCATTGTTTCTGATACAGAGTTGAAAGTGCTAGGCGAAGAGGGCAGGTGCTGTGTGCAGTGTGATGGTGACTTACTTTTTGGGAAAGGTTTCTGCTTTGACGTCTGGTGTAGAAGTGGCCCTTCTGAGGGGCTCAAACTCCTTGGAGGAGTTTTGTGATTATATTTGGAAACAATCTTAACACCGTGTCGCACAGTTCGTAGATTCTGGCCGCCGGGTGTTTCTTAAACTTTATCCCTCCCTCTTGCAGGGGCTCTCGTTGGGTGCGTAGCACAAGGGCCAGCTCCTGAGGGTGTCTTCCTTAAGTACCAATCTAATGTACATTATCACTTTTAATTTAATTAGCTTTGTCATGAAAAGTATCATATAAATATTAATTTGCATTGTTTATCTAAATAATTAGAGATAGTAAATATATCCTTATGTTTTTACTTCAAACCAGTTAATGTTTCATTATTAAAAAACATTTTCTTATGTTTTTATATAAATTGCTCCATATTTTACCTGCATATTGTAAGATGTATATTTTTTATGCATATTAATCTTATTACTCATATTTTCTGAAAGTATAATTTGTCTGCCTTTTTGGTTTTCGTGATTAAAATAACTGCACACAGCAACACAAGATTAAATTTTTAAATACTAATAGAATATTAAAACATTTTAATTCAAAGCGAAGTGGTGGTTTGGAAAAATTACCTCCAGACTGGCTTTCCTATCAACCAGTGCACTGAGCTCCTGTTATTATTGATGTGGTTGCAGTGATGAAGAAAGTAGATGTATTGCTATTTTGCTGCGCCATATTTATCATTCAAAGTCACACTATAATTGAGTCAGGAGTGCTTGCGTAGCAATGTTTACATTCATCATTAATGTCCATGCAATCACAGTGGAAGATATATAGACATTTATGTATGTTTTATTTCTTCGCTAAGGGTGACTCAGTAATGTATATTTTATTTGCAGGCAACCAACCATTTCAATTCGGAAAATGTAAAGCGCATATAAGTTAATTAATTTTTTAACATTTTATGAGGCCTCATCTGTCTTTCCAATAATCAGTTTATTTTTGCTGGTAGGTATGTAATGATTACTTAAGACATTAATGTTTGCTGCAAAACAAAGAATTTAAAAGCATAAAATATCTCATTTGGAGCTGTTTGGTATGGCAGCTCTCTGTTGGTGCGCCAGTTTTGAGGCGATTTAGTTTATGATCGCCATATTTTGTAGAGGCGTATCGTTAATTCACTATTGATCGCTTTGATGTGGTAGCCCAAGCTTCATGGCAGCATTATCTAAGGTTCTGTTCCGCTACTTCGTGACTCGTGCTCAACAAAACTGGGAGAGGATATCAATTGTGTTAATACTCACGCGATGCTATATATAAACACTAGAGGACGCAAGATGTCTTTATATAAATATCTTTAGCGTCCTCTGGTGTTTTGCATATGATAAAACTTGGCTACATCGAATGTAAATTTAGCTGCTGAGAGGAAGTAAATCTAATTGACTATTTAAACTTAATTTGCCAGAACTGTACTGGTGATATGAACTGATTAAAACTTCAATAAATGCATATACTAATGGCTAGTACAAATTCACCTGCTAATGTATGCCACCGCTAATATTTAAAAGTTTCAAGCATTTATTTACATTGGTTGGATTAAATTTTTCTGTACAAAAGGGCTGGCGAGTTCATTACCCTACCATATTCGAAAGCCTGGGCTTTATTAACCTTCCTTTATTTTCCTTGAAAAGCTGGAATCCGTAAGCAAATAAGCTAACATAGCGAAACTGTCGACCAACTATTATCCCACTACATCTGTTGAAGTCACACTACCTTTGATTTTCTCCGCAGTCGCAGAAGCTTGAGTACCAAGACAAGGCTATCTGTAGGGTTAAGTGTTCTTTCTCTAGCCATCCCCTCTTTTAGCTGCTGTGAAATCTCCATTGTGTGCCGTGTACTTATTCTAGTTAACAATTCAATAAATTGCATTTTTTTATAGTTGAACTATGCTTAGTACTCCATATTTTGTGATTTAGCAAAAACGAAGTGAGCTTTCAGGCCTCAGTTATGGTATTTTTGAAGGAAATATTTAGAGGGCGGAAGCGTCACACAAACCGTGAAGACGCTGCTGTCAATACTTACGTGTTTTGTTTGTCTACTTTGATCTCTTAAAGGACAGACTACGCGGGTAGGTCCATAAGTGTCCGGCATAACTATTTTATAAGAGTGATAAAGACAAAATCCGTATTTTACTTATCAATATAGTTACCTTTCATTGCAATACACTTCTTACATCTTTGAATTAACATTTCAAACCCCCTCCCCCAATATAGTCAGACGTCTTGCGTGCAAAATGAACACTTCTTCGTCACATTAACTTTCCTTTTTAAGTTTTGAGAAGAGAAAATAGTAACTGGGAGCTAGATCTGGGCTATATGATGGATGGTCGATCTCCTTGAAGTCACATTTCTTCACAGCTTCTTTTGCAACAAAAGCTGTATGCACAGGCGCGTTGTAGTGAAGAAGGTGTACACCACCACTCAACTTTCCTCGTCTTTTCTCTTTGATGGAAGCACGTAGTCTATGCAGTAGGCCGGCATAGTACTCCCCATTTACTGTGGTGTTCCTCTCCTTGAAGTCAACGAAGGGTATTCCTTTACAGTCCAAAAAGATTGTGGCCATAATCTTCTTGGTTGACTGGGTGATTTTGGTCTTTTGAGGCGGTGCTTCACCAGGTTTACGCCTGCCACTCTATTGATTTTCTTTTAGACAAGGGATCATAGTAGAGGACCATAGTTTCACAATGGTTTCCACAACTTCTCTCTCGTTGCCAATGATTCCTTGCTGCTTTTGGTCTGAGGAAAGAAGCTTAGGTACTTATCTTGCACTAACCTTATTCATGTTTAAATATTGATGAATAATTCGAAGGACTGTTGTTTTAGAACAACCTTGCTGCTATTTCTGTAACTTTGAGCCGCCGGTCCCCGATAGCTTCTCCTTCCACGCTCTTCGTCTTCAACGCTTTCTCGACCCATCCCATTCGAAAAAGTTTGGCCCATTCTTTTACGGTAGAATATGAGGGGTATACTTCCCCACATACACCGTCCAATCGTTGTTTAATTTCTTTGGAGTAAGTCCTTCTTTTGTGAAGAACTTAATAACTCATTTTGAACATATCACAGTCTTCTACACATAGCCTTTTTATGTAACTATAACTGAACAGCTGAACACAGCGGTGCGGAATTTACAGCTGCAATTATTTACTTAACTGATGACTCCAGATAAAGATTTTGTGTAGGCGATAATCGTTATGAACCTATCCTCGTGTATATATTATATAAAGTGTTCCATACTACTCAGAGCATCAAGTTAAACTTTTACCTTTATCGTAACTTTATGTGTTATTTTGCAATTGACAAGAACAAGAATATCTCTGCAACAGGCACAGTTAATGATTGTGTCCGTGAGGATGATGATATTGTGCATGTTGCCAAGCAATTTCTAGATTTTATTCCACTGAAACATACAAATGCTATAGGATTTCGTTTATTGTTTGGGGTTAACTTGGAGGGACAAGCGACAACAGGCGTTACAATATTTGTGACTAGGGAAGAAAGATTTATTAGATTCTTAGAATAAAAACTTAAAGCAAACGTAGCAGCAATGAATTCTTTAAACATATAGCAATCTACGAATTTTATTTTAATTGAAAATGTTAAGCTTTCTTTCATATCCATTGTAAATATTGCCATATTTTTCGTATTACCGCTAATGATGGTCAGGATTTCAATTAAAACTGACTTCAGGAGAGAACAGAATAGTTGCACAGCTTTACAACCAATATTGAATCAAAATACATACAGCAGTTTTTATGAAAATGTATATCCTTTTTGTGTAGTCATCAGTGGCTTGACATATCGCGCAATATTTTTCTACAGTAAGCGCAGATCACAATGCTCTTTAAAGGTCATTCCGTTCACTACTTGTTGGATGTCTACCCTACATCAACAATGCCCATGTGCAACGTGATGGGTTCTCTCGCAATAGTAGACCGGAAGGGCTTGCACATTAACTATCTCCTACTTTTGCAAGCCGCCAGTTCTCTATGCTGTTATAATTTGAATATTATAATTTATTTTTTCATTTATTTACTCCCAGTTGTGAGGGTATAAATATTTTATTTCTATGGATGCATTGATTAAATAGTATTTTAGTTGGTGAAAATTAACGCTTATTAACTCGTAATAAAAGTAAGCTTGTAATTAAACTGAAATTTAAAACACCGAACTGATAGCTTGTATTTATTATTAATTTAGTCACTGTAAAAATAATTGCTGCACTAACATTGCTGGTTATTTCTCTTTTCCGTGTTTCCAACAGTTCCATAAATATTTCTTTCTAAGAGAGTTAAGTACACCGGCACAGGAACCAAGCAGTAAACTAAGGAAGCATTGTCAAAGTAGTCCCTTAATATATGAAAGATTTAACAACGTAGCACTTGCTTAGTAGTTGAGTTTGCTCAAAGATACCGGCTCCTTAATGATTTTGTCACCCAATTCACGGCAGCTAGCTGGTCGGCAGTCATAGCGGCAACTCCCGGCGAAGCGAATGTAATATCCCCGCTACTAATTTAACTTCTCGCATTTACAACCACAATTGCCATGAAAATCAGCATTGGAAATGTTGCTTTTTCTGATAGATAAGAAAGTCGGTATTACTTAAATAGCTTCTTCAGCGAGTAATATTTTATGTAATTTATGAACCTAATCATTGCAGGAAAATAACTCTTAACATTTCATAATTTCAGAAACTTAGAAGAAAGTTATGCGCAAACCTTTTTCCGTGAATTAACTTTCACGGACTGTGCCTTCCAGCCCAACTCTACTATTACACGTGTCATTAAATACAAAGAGCACCAACGGCCCAATGGCTTTTTTTTTTTTTTTTTTTTTTTTTTGGTCAAAGGGTGTTCATGCAATGGACTTTCACAAATAAGCAGAAACTTTCTCAGCATTGGAAATGCCCATGAAACAATTATTCAATTCAATTTAAATTTTGAAGATATGTTCTAAAAATCTCAAAGTATTTAAACGCAATTGCTAGCAATATTACTATACACTGATTTCATGTGACTCATCTTAAAATCGACCACAAATTTTTGAATTTTGTCCAATCACAGCCGGATTACGGAGTGAAATAATTAAAAAAAGCCATGCTAACGTCATTGATATGTTTATATTGAATACTTATGCACTATTCGCTTCTAGTTATGTTGCCCTGTCACAAAAGCGACATTTCGGTCCTGGTGGTGTAGTGGTTACCATACTTGCCTCCTACACCCAAAATGGTGGGTTCGAACCCGGCCAGGACCGATGGGTTTTTTTCCGGCGTAAAAATCCTAAGTATGGCTTCCTTCGGAAGGGAAGTAAAGCCGTGGGTCCCGTGTCGTACATTTGCGGCACGAAAACGAACCTCAAGCCTGAAAGAGAGGCCTCTGAGCAAAATTTATCACGCCCTGATTTGAATGGGACGCTGATGACCTTCGATGTTAAAGAGCGTCCATAAATAAATCAATCAAAAAAAAAAAAAACAAACAAACAAACGCGACATTGATCCCCAAGCGCGGAAATTTGCTCATTTTCTCCTATTGACATAAAAGATGTACACCCGTAACCGTGTTTGTCTTTTGACATGAGATGTTGAAAATGCTGTTCTGCAACATTTACACACATTTCTGACACATTTTTAGAGAGATGGAGAGGAAAATAAAGTTAAACTGAAAGCATACAATTTGTCCACGAATAGTAAGCAGGTTATTCTGATATTCGGGTAAATATATCACTAATAATATCACGAGAGGGTCTGGAGCTACGTTCGTGAAATTATCTGGAAAGTTCATACCTCGAGTAACATTTATTAGGACTATTTCAAGAATAAAATAAGAATTTAAATATGATTCCTCTAAACTTGGTTTATAAAATTGTAATAATTGTATATTTGCACTTAACCTTTTCAAGCAATCTTGCGAAAGAAGAATTTCGATTGTCAATGATGCCAACAGAGAACAGCAAAATACGAGTTTAGTCTATTTCATGAATAGAATAAGAATAAAAATTAATATATAAGTGAAATCGCTCACAGAATATTACCACTTGTATTAAATGTTATACTTATGAATATCTATTCTATACAGAAGCCTTGAGACTGAAACGGACAAAAGTCGGCTATTACAATCGCTACCGTTCAATTTTCTACTACCACCTGAGGAAAAAAAAAAAAAAAAAAAAAAACACACACACACACACACACACAGTGTCTCTATTTTTCCTTGTATTCAGTGGTTTGGAATTCCTAATGATAAGATCAATTTGCACATTTGACGCTTGACCAAAACGCTTTGAAGAACCCTCCATTTTGCGTTTTGATTGTCGATTGTCCATGCTTTTGTTGCTATCAATAGCTCCCCACCGCCTCTAGCAAAAGTGGTCAGTGATGCGTGTTCATGAATTATATAGTGGAGGTACAGATTTGGCTACACTAACTACAAGACATGTGCATGTCGCATGATAAAACGGATTTGATACGATTTTTTTTCGATGATTTCACTAAGTAATCCGGCTGTGATAGGTCAAAATTCAAAAGTTTGTTATGTTTCATTGGTCGATTTTAAGATGACGTTGCATGAGTGGAACAGTCTACTTTAAATGTTAAGGAACGTTTGTGTTATAGTAACTGATTTTATTGATGAAGCTTGGTTCCATTTACATGGTTATATTTCAAATTTACAAATAATGAAGTAAAGAAAAAACTGGATCTTTTACACGAAACCCCTTTGCATGATGAGAAAACCTGTTTATAGTTTGCAGTAAATGCATACATGCTAGTAATAGGCCTACCTTTTTTGAGAATACCATAAATGCAGACAGATACAGAAATGATATACTGGCAGTATACATGGGGTAAGTTGAAATAAAGTATGTGGAACAAACCCCCACACATTAAAATAACTGAAAAAACATTTCAGGCGAGAAATTCCCTTAATTTCGGAAGATGAACCATTGTGTGTGAATGATAATTTTCTAAATAGATACATGAAATGAACGCTGTAATAGGATTACATTCCCAAATCTCCTGTCATTGTAATCATAGTAGCAATTGAGAGAACATTCAACCAGTTGCGCGAATATTACATCAGTTTCGCCGGGAGTCACCGCCCTGACTGCCGACCCGCAAGTTACCGTGAAACGGGCGGCAAAATCATATATGAGAACCTAATTACAAGTAAACAATACAGGTCTAGTTTCTTATAAGCTAAGTTTAAGATATCTACTGGAGTAGTAATGTATTCGTTATTGTTTAAAATTTCCATTTAAACACTAAAGAAATTTATGGAATTATTTACTGACGCTCTTTAACATCTCAGGTCATCAACGTCCCATTCTATTCAGGGCGTGAAACGGCCAACAAATTTTGCTCAGAGGCCTCTTCTTTCAGGTTCTTTTACATTCCGTAAATGTACGACACGGGACCCACGATATTACTTGCCTTCCGAAGGAAGTTATACTTAGAATTTTACGCCCGAAAAAATCCATCGATCCTGGCCGAGTTCGAACCCGCGAACTTGGGTGAAGGCAGGTATGTTTACCACTACACCACCAGGACCGACAAAAAATATTAAAGGAGCTGGTAGATCTTAAAGCTGATTTGTCACAGAGGTCACTAAAGGGTCTGAGATTACCGATAAATTCACGAAGTAGTGAGTGAATTAATCTGAGAGGCTCAGACCCTCAAATGATATTTATTAGGACTATTCAACGAATAAAATTAGCATTTAAATATAATTACTCTAAACTTGGGGCTTACAAAAATTGTATATTTATACTTAACCTTTTCAAGTAATCTTGCGACATAAGAATGCGGGCTGCAAAATACAGGTTTAGGACTATTTCATGAATAGAATAAGAATAAAAGTGAAATATATATATTTAAAATTCGGATAGAGAATATTAACATTTGTGATGCTTACGATATCTAATCTATTCAGGAACCGATATATTGAAATGGTCAAAAGTCAACTATTACAATCGCTACCGTTTGATTTACTAATATCAAATGAAAAAAACAAAACAAAAAGGTATCATACAGTGCCTCTATTTTTCATTGTATTCTGTGGTTTGGAATTCCTAATGATAAGATCAATTTGCACATTTGACGCACCGACAAACGCTTTGAAGAACCCTCCATTTTGCATTTTGACTGTCAATTGTCCAAGCTTTTGTTGTTATCATTAACTCCCCGCCGCTTCTGGCAAATGTGGTCAGTGATGCTTGCTCAGGAATTATTTTGGAGGTATAGGCTACACTGACCTCAAAATTAAGGTGACGTCACACAAGTGAATTAATCATTGAAATTAAACTTTCAGGAAGTGCCTTTGGACAATTTTTGGTTGGCAATAAGAAACTAATAGCCTCCGGAATGGCTTTTAATTTCTTAATGTCATTTACTATTAGGAATATATGCCAACTGGGCTTTTCGGCGTGAAATAACACTTGGAAAAGGGCGAGACTCAGAACAGTTGACGATAATGCCGCGCATCAGCTGTCTGTGTTCAGCAAAACAAGCAGGTATAAAATTAGTTACTTTAATTGTACTGTAAAGTTAATGCTTTAAAAATTTTCAATTTTCTACATAATGCAGAGCTGATTTCCGTGTGTATAACAACAACAATGATATTGGGTTAGTTCATAAGCTACTCATATTAAACCTATAGCGCAACTCTGCTATGCCATACGCTTTTGAGGGGATGTGCTGTTTTCAGTTCCGGGTAATATATGGTGTTATGAAATGCCGCGAGGATAAAAGGATTGCGGAACGCTGCTCTAGTTAAACAGTGGGCTGACTGTACTGCATTGCAATATACGTTCGTTCCTTGTCATATTTTTAAGAGCTTGCTTAGGTCGCGGCAGCGCCTTCCACATCTGCCACATATTGATTCTCTTTTGTTTACTCGGAGATCACGTATCTTGCCGGTTTATTCAGGGCAGACTGGTGCGCAATTGATTTATGACGCAGATGTTGTGCTTTGTGCTTAAACTTTTCCAAAATATCGGTTTGAAGTCGTGACCTGCCAAGTAAACACTGAAGAGCAGATACGTGCCATAAGCGTTCAGGGAATATTGTCAGGGTTTTCATACCACCAGGTGAATTTTTTATGCTCATTTTCTCTCTTTATCTCTCTACTTAATCCTAGTTTTCCTATCATAACCGCTTATATTTTCACCAACGCAATTTAACGTTTGTTTATCCTGAAATGTAAAATTTGTGGCCATAAATAGCAATAATATTAAAAAAATAAAATATTTAAAATATGCTAACGAAATTCTGATGTTATATAAAGAGATTAACAAATAAAAACAGACATAACACTTCATATTACAAAATGGACCAGCCAAGAGTTCACGTATGTTTCACAGGCAGAGTGAGGAGCGCACTGCCGGTAAATAAGTCGACTGTATCTCATAACCATTTCATTCCCACTCGGGAGTGTGGCAGGCGCAAATAAGCAAACTAAATGCATTATCTACGGAATCTATAAAATAATTCATCAACAAGTTGAATATATCTTATTCAAATTCAATAGCGAATGCTGAACATGCCTTTTTTCTTCTTTTAAACACATCTCGTTAATAAATTTTAGTGACTTTTGTTGAAACTTGGCTTCTGTTATTTTATTGATCCAAGGCATAGAATTTTCTAAGCATTAAAACCACAATCACAGGGAATAAATTTATGTTGAGAGCTATAGAAAACAAAATGTAAGGGGTACAAAACTTCTTCTACCCTTAGAGCCGTCACTAATCAGCGGTGATTCATAGCTTGCTTTGGTGGTTTGTTTGTACTGACCCAGTACTTTGAGTGTACTTAATTTAATGTTATGTGCTTAAGAATCACGATGGCTGTTTCATAATTTAATTTTCCATAGCCTTAATATTTGTGTAGACTTATGGTATTAGATTTCTTCACAAATAAAAATTGCACATTATTGTCTGACAATCTTATCAATAAATAGCTCACATATTACCCTTCTTTATCTATTTTCTTTTAAGAACACTGTTTTACGCCGGGACATTTCTCGCCTATTTTTGAACAAATCGTGGACATAGTAGCGTGGATTCTGAAATACGTATTCTAAGGTTAAGCACATAAAATCTTAAAACGTCTGCTTTAAAAAAACCTTTTTCTTTATCGTTAATTATGGCTATAACTTACACTTTATAATAACCTCACCGACCATGTTCTCAATAATGCATTCCACTAGTATAACCTCGCTTCTCCTGTTACAGACGACCGTCAAATATCTTCCGGTTATTTCCTGAAGAGAGAGGAAGAGTTTACATGTGTAAACTCTTAGCTGGTCCACTCTGTAGAACCCATTCCAGCTACAAGACATATAAAAGAAACCGGAAAAGAAAAGGGATATTATTCTCTACTATTAATGACGTTAATAACTCCTCTCCCCCATGGAACAGGCAGGAATTTCTTTCGTCAATTCGAAATGCTTGCTAGCTATTGCACAATTTAGGAGATAGGCAGATGAGGAATGTCATTGAACAAAGCAAGCAATGATGCATATTTTCTCCAATAGTTTAATTTGTAATGTAAACAAGAAGTGGCGGTAATAGTAATAGTAGTTTGTGTCCTGAAAAAGAAGTGGGTAGCCATTCATTTATAATGACATTTTTCTGAAAGAAAATACAAGTATACAGATTCTGTTTATAAACAGTGAAGAAGTTGCAGTGAGTGAGATGGGTATGAAGAATGGACTCATAATTTTTAGGAGAATCATTTCCATCCAATTCGGAACGCTTCCATCACCAGAAAATAGGAAATGAGCTCACTCAACAATTAAATAATAAATAAGCATATTAAAAGGCATTCAATCCGTAGTAAAAATACAACGTGAATGGCTTCTATATATCTAGCAAGCAGTTTGAATAAGTGATATGCAATAATACTTACAAAATGTCAAGAATAAACAAATCCTAAAAGTTAAGCACTGTGTGTTTACTAGATTTAAAAAAAAACATAATTTATATTATGTGAATGGTGGTGACTGAAAGCCAAACGCTATCATATCAGAAGCTGTCAAATTACCAAATTTACGATGAGTCTATAAAAACAGAAGTAACCGTGGTACATGAAAAGCAATTTATAATTAACGTTCATCTATCTAGATTACAAGAGAAAAATAACAAATAGTGTGCTTTGGAAGAGAAACTGGCCAGCAAATATCACTGCCCTTATTAATTTTCAATACGTACACCACAAATTAACATAGGCGTTGAAAGACAATCTGCCCCGCAGGAAATTTCTGTTCATTTCCTCCTAGGAATCTGTCTTGTGTCAACCAATCAGCTGCAGAGTTCCTAATGCCCATGCAATGGGGGCAAAGAGCTTGAATTAATGTTGTGTGCGCTTGAGAACAATCATCAAAGAGCATTATCATCACATCAGAAAACAAAGAACAGAATCCTTATTTTGAAAGATTTAGGTCAGCTTTTAAACAAAATGTATCTCTGGTAGGCTTTGACTTTTAAGTATATCTTTAGGCATGTTTTCGTTTCATTTTCAGTTAAGACATTAAGAACAACTGTTTTAAACAGATACTTACCTTATCGCTTTGTCCACGTTCAGCTAAGTTCTCTCTCTAGAAGCCAACTCAAGTCGCAAATTTATGAATTAATACATCTATAAATCGAAATGCACAGATGACCCACCAGATTGGTTTGAAATCCCAAAGAGTCTGGTTGATGATTTAAACTTGTCATATTTGCGAACTTTTCTTTTAATTAAGTGCTTGCATTGTTGTGCTTGCAGACTTGTTTTTGGCATGCTCCTGCTGGCAGCATTTAATTTTTGTAATATGAGCCCCTGAGTTAATCAAAACAGATGAATGAAGCACGTTAACAATCAAAATAGCCTTGTTTCTATTTAGACGAAATTCTTACAACTGTTTAGCATAGCGCTAGAGCCTTTAGCTTAACAAGCGGAATTAAACCTGGTAAAGGAGCATCCATTAATTTCAAGATGAGTGAAATGAGATAATCTATTTCCTTAGTCTTAATACGTTAATGTTGATATGAACAAATTAAATGTAATATTGGAAGGGTGATGGTGTAGTGGTAACCATACTTGTCTTCTAAACTCAAGATCGCGGGTTCGAACCCGCCAGGATCGATGGATTTTTTCGGGTGTAAAAATCTTAAGTGTGGCTTCCTTCCGAAGGGAAGTGGGTCCCGTGTCGTATATTTACGGCACGAAAAAGAACTTCAAGTCTGAAAGAAGAGGCCTCTGAGCAAAATTTGTCGGCAGTTTCACGCCTTGAATTGAATGGGGCGCTGATGACTTGATATGTTAAAGAACTCTCGTAAATAAATCAATTCAACAAATTCAACTAGAGGTCCTGCTCTGGCTGGGTTTCATTTGTAAGTCTTTCTATATCTCTATATCCTATATACCTATTTTGTAATGGAATGGTTAACCTTACTTACACAAAAGTACTGGTTTTTTCTTTCATTTGTTCTTCATTTCTTCATTGTCATTTTTGTATATAACTTTGTAACCTAAATAGTTAACTGTTCTAATAGTTCATTATTTATAACAATCTTTGACCTTATTATATTTTCCCTTTAAAAATATTTATTGAATGTTGAAATTTTGTTCTTGATTGAGCATTTCAAAAAGACATGCATATTTATAATTTATTTTCGTTGTTGAGTAACAGTATATCATCTGCAAAGAGACTAATGAAATTGTTTTTATTTATTTTAATTGCATAAGCATTTTTTAAAGTTATTGAACAATATCGCCCATGTACAATTACACAATAGCGCAGGTGAACTACATCAGTTAATAATAAACACATATAGTCCCCCATTTCCTATTACACTATTTATTTCGTTTATTTACATACATTTGTTAAACATTCAGGATATTCTTTCTTCTCTAATATTGTCTAGAGTTTTACTCTATTTTATCAGTGCTTTTAAAGATCAAAAAAACTATATTGAATCCCTTCTTTTTCTATTATTTGTGAAATCGCAAATATGCTATCAATACAAAAGCTACTTTTATAAAGGTCGTTTGCTTTTATAAAATAAGTTTATATGACTGTATTCAAACATGTATTTATACCTTTTGTATATAACAAATGACCGGTATTTAGGGAATTTGAATCCTGACTAATGCACATATATGTATATACATATATATTTTTCCTTTTCTAATAAATATATACAATGAGTTTTAAAACAAAATTAAGAATACTTTTTATTTTCCAAATCTACTAACAACATTTCATAATCTTTCATAATTATATGTAATGTGCTTACATTCACATATCTTTAAATATCGTTTTTCCCATTTTAATGCTTATTTATTATTATTTTTATTATTATTATTTTTATTATCAGTATTGTTATTATTAATATTGTCTTATTTTTATTTGTTCCTATTTCAAATTGTGTATCTTACTTAAGCATGTATGGTCTACGACCCATGCATTAAGTATATTTGTAATGTATATATACAAGTTTATAACAATTAAGATATACATATATATACTAATAAACTTTTATAATCTTTCATGATATGTTTTGTCATATTTTGAATGTTCTGTCTGGCCCAGATGATTATATATTTTGTAGAGGTTTGTAGTTCTAGTTCCGTAATAGAATCTATATTTATTTCAATTATATTTTCTTTTTTCAGTCCAGAAATATTTTCTCCAGATATGCACCATAATTGATTATAGTATTTTAGT
The DNA here is from genome assembly GCA_030762175.1 of Metallyticus violacea. Lineage (NCBI taxonomy): Eukaryota > Metazoa > Arthropoda > Insecta > Mantodea > Metallyticidae > Metallyticus > Metallyticus violacea. The sequence goes on from CM060834.1 coordinate 87,162,110, forward strand.
CACATTTAGACGGTGTATTATTTATCCTCGTCTTATTTTTTCTTCCTTTAGCAATGTGTTGGCGATTTTATTTACTAATTGTTGGCTACGAGGTATATTATGTTCCACATAGCTTATACACTTCCCCGCTATTAATATGCTTTTCTAATAACAATAGTTATTGCTAAATACTTCTATATGCTTCTATTTTATCATCAATACCTTTTTGTTTCATTTCATCATTCCGATATTTCGATATTTTAATCGAATCTACTATATTATTCCATGATTTTCCTTCACTATCATCTAATATTATCTCATTCAATATATGATGTACGCTTTTTCGGTATAATTCTTTAATACTCGATTCTTTCAGTTTATATATATATATATATATATATATATATATTAATATTATTAATAGTTTCTTTTTATCGTTAATTTGTTCTTATATTTGGTTTTTCTTCATATTGTCAAAAATTCTATTTTGGATATTACTAAAGAGAGTTAAGATATAGATGTTTCCCTATATACTCTGGTATGTGAGATACTAAATTGTTTAATAACAATAACATAATCTATTAATGATATTTGATCACGATCATTCTATTTAATAATGTCTTTTGTTTTGAATTGCATATTTGCGATGACGAGTTAGTTGGATGTAGTAAATTGTCTTAATTGATTACCGTTTTGAACAAAAAAGTATTTTACTAACTAAAAGTATATAAACTATAATATTATATATATAATAACTAAACTAGGGGAACAGGGATGAACAAACGTCACACAACTAGTGCTATTTTTAATGTTTTATTAATTCCTGCTTCTCTAGTTCTTGTTATTTTATCTATTTAAATATACACCTGAGGTGCTAGGTGCTAAAAGTGCGAGACATTCGTCTGAACCGAAAGAGAATCTCAGGATGAAGTTTCCAAATAAGCAGTTCGGGCCAGAAAGATTCAAACCTGAGCACCTCGCTTGTATAGCTGACTATAGGCTGAGCAAACGGAGTCACTGAAGTGGCAGTTATCATATTGAGTTTCGATCTTAAGACCCTGTCGGGCGCCAGAACGTTTTGGATGTAAATGTATTTCATTCCGCTAAAAGCATCTCGTCATCAGCACCAGTCATAACAAGGTAGCTGTGTAGAGCAAAATTTCTTCGCTTCGTCGCATTTGCTATCTACCTTTACAGCTTCAATGTCACTTGAATTAGTGCTTCTTCCTTGTCTTTATAACGTTATTTTTAAATAGGTTTCGCGTACGAGTTTCAGAGTTTCAATGCAATTCACTTTAGAAAGCGTTCTGGTAACCTTAAAGGGAGTATGCAAGGTCTATTCTTGTAATGTTAAATTTATCAACTTTAGTTCCCATTTTCTCAAGGACTATTAAAGCTAATGAAATGAAATTTTTATAGAATACAGGTGCACATAATTAAAACTTACTGATCTATTTTGACTACTATACCATGACTCTGAAGAAAAGTATACATTATTTTCAATTGTTTGCTTTTTCCTATTTATTTCTAACGTTTTATTATTTTTTACATTGTCACATTTTGTACTATTTCTACCATAATATTGTCTGTCCTGGTGGTATAGTGGTAACCATACTTGCCTCCTAAACTCTAGATCGGCGGTTCCATCCCGGCCAGGACCGATGGACCGTAAAATCCTAAGTATGGCTTCCTTCGGAAGGGAAGTAAAGCCGTGGGGCCCGTGTCATACATTTGCGGCACGATAAAGAACCTCAAGCCTGAAAGAAGAGGCCTCTGAGAGAAATTTATCATCCGTTTCACTCCTTGAATTGAATGGGACGCTGATGACCTGAGATGTTATACAGCGCCCGTAAATAAAACAAATCGACAAATCTACCATTATAGATCCACATAATCACGATAATATCTTGAACAAATGGTACATTTTTTAATGTTTTTAGTAAAAAATTAACTTTCTGAGGGAAACACAAGCTAAAATCCTCCAACATTGTAAAACAACACAGTATGATGTTGTAGAAACAATCGCTGCGACTTTATGAAATACAACATTTTCTGTCATTCAAGTCAAACCTCGCTCAGCCTTCTAGAGCAAGTAGTTCCAAATACTGGCAAAATAAAAAAAAAGTATTTAAAATTCTTATAACGAAAGAACATAAATGAAAATCTTATCAAAATAAACAGAAAAGTCCAAATATTCAAATAGTACAAAATCAAAAAAATATGATTTTTGACTCCTTCCATTTAATACTTCCCTTAAAACTCATTTTACTTTGGGAATGGATGTTGGCGAAGGGTTTCGAAATCTTCTGGCTCCTGTGCAAAAACTTGTTTTAAATCTTAGAGAGCATTTTAAATAACCTCAGAGGAAGAAGTCTAGAGGTGTACACTATTTCTTGTCTTCCTAACCGGTGTGGGCCGATTTTTAAACCATGGCCAAGGACCGAAACCCTGAACGGTTGCTGAAACGAGGTCTGGCCAAGGTCAAGAATTCAAGCCATGGCTAGCGTTGTCATGTTTTGCAAAGCAGCAAAACTCGATTTTCGAATCGAAGTTGGCCACGAAACAAAGGAAGAACGAACACGTGATAGAATCGTGGAAACAAGCAGAAGCTCTCCAGAGTCTGTGCTCTTACAATCTTCTGGTAAGTAAACATTAAATTTGTTATTTTTGTGACAATTCTGGGGAAGCAATTCCAAACCAGTCATGTGGCGGCAGTTCGAGCATAGATTTGTTAAGTTTGACTGCAAATATAAGTAGAAAAAATAACAGCGTAGAACTGAATTTTGTAGCTTAAAAGTATGGTAAAAAGTAATGGGCCTTTATTGCTGGTTGCTGTATTTGTAATAGCGAAACTAAAAATGAGACAAATTTAGGGTTCTTGTGAATTCAGTGTGTTCATTAAAACAATCAATAACACTAGTTTTCGAAAAAGTAGGTTAGGTTAGGGATGGAATTTCTTGAGAAAGGTAAAGAAAAAAGCCAAAGAAATTGCTTTAAAAATCATATATTTCGGCAATTTTACCAACTTTAGGTTTATCTTTTCCACTTTGCAGGTAACAATTGCAGTATTTTTAAAAGCAACTTAAGTATACAAAATGTTTAAATTTGTTGAAAGCTGTGATACTAGATGCCTTATGTATATTTATGTGTGAACGTTTTGAGAGAAATAATTATGTATATTGCTAAAGGGTTATAATGGTATTTACAGGAAAAATGTCAAAGTTTACGGAAAGTGAAATACTGCTGTTGGCGGAAATATGCTATCAGTATCCAATTTTAGCTGACAACAGCTACGCAGTAGAAGTAATTAATAAAAATAACGGCTGCATGGGCTGTAATACAAAAGCAATTAAATGCTTTCACACTAGGGATGACAGTGAGAGAGATTGGACAAAATACATTTATTGAGACACCAGTGTTTAATAGTGGGCATGTGATTATATAGAGACTTTGTGAAAACTTATTTCAAATGAAGTTTCACAGTAACAGTTTAAGATAAAACCAGCCTTACATAACACAAAAAGACATTAAATTTTATCTAAAATTTTATTAACCCATAGCAGTATTTTTAAAAGTAAATTAAATATACAGAATGTTTAATAACTTTGCTTTGATATTAACCATTATTTATTATTTACAATGCAATACATAGGCTTATGTTAAAGATTAAAAATTAAAACAAAACAGATATAGATAAAAAGAGGAACCATAGATAAGAAACTGGAGGAGGTTCAACAGCATCCCCCCTTGGGAAAACTGAAGGCATTACAGCAACAACCTCTTCCAGATACAATGGACGATGAAGTCATTGCATTTCAGGTAAGTCACACCTATAATTGGATAAATTTCAGATAGCAATATGTGAATGGGAAAGCCATAAATGATGCAACTTAGCTTAACATTAGCATAGGTAGAAGTAATGAACTAGGTTCATTGCGTAAATTGTGAAATAATGTGCATTCTAAAGAACTGGCCTAGGCTGAGAAATATGAACTGCTTTACTTGCACAACATTTCCCACAAGTCGGTGAATTTATCACTAGTCACTTCATTATACAAATACGTAAAAGCTCAAAGGGTAGGCGACTGACATATCCAATACTGTGATGCTATAAAGCTTTGAGCAAATGAAAATTAATTTTTGTTTGTTGTTATACTTACTTTAACTTTAAAGTATATATTGATAATGAATGAAATAAAACTATTTTTTTTTTTTATTTTAGGCAGGTCCTGACAGTGAAATTGACAAAAGTATTATCACGAAAGGATCTGAGATTACGGATAAATTAAGACTTTAAATACAATTCCTCTAAACTTGGAGTACAAAATTATAATAATTGTATATTTGCACTTAACCTTTTCAAGCAATCTTGCGACAGAAGAATGTCGATTGTTAGTAAAGCTAATAGACGAGCAAAATACGGGTATAGGGAAATTTCATGAATAGAATAAGAATAAAAGTGATATATATTTGAAATTCGCGCACAGAATATTAACACTTGTATAAAATGTTATACTTATGAATATATTTTCTATTCAGAAACCGTGAGACTGATATGAACTAAAGTCGAATTACAATCGCTACCGTTCGATATTCTAATACCAACGGAGAAAAACAAAAAGGGAAAAGTAATATATAGTGTGTCTATTTTTCTTTGTATTCTGTGGTATGGAATTTCTAATGATAAGTTCAATTTGTATATTTGACGCATCACCAAAACGTTTTGAAGAATCCTCCATTTTGCGCTTTGATTGTCGATTGTCTATGCTTTTGTTGTTAACAATAGCTCCCCACTGCCTGCTAGCAAAAGTAGTCAGTGATGCGTGCTCATTTGAATGGTGTTTAACGCGCTATTTGAATACTTAGACCACAGGCGGTGAACACTGGTGATACATGAAATGAAATGATATATTGGGAAAGAATTTTTTTTAAGGAAGGAAACGTTCCTGGCCTAATTTTAGGGCACCTCCCCGGCATTTGCCAGTTATGAGGACTGAGGGAAACCTGGAAAAAACATCAGCCGGGAGGACGGTCCTGGCGGGATTCGAACCCCAGTCCTCCCGCTCACGAGTTCGCGTCTTAACGACCTCGGCTACCCATGGCGGTTTGCATAGTGGAGGTGTAGAGATGGCTACACTGACCACAAGATAAATGTATGTAAATTTGTTAAATTTAGAACTAAAATACATTATTGTTACATACAATATATGCTTAAAATATACACTCTAGGTTTTTTATAAAGTGTTTGCAGTCTGTATGCAATGCTGAAAATGTTACCTATTATACACAAAACCTGCAAGTGAGGTTATCCTTGGTGACAATGACTATTTTGTATAAATATTAGCAATATAAGGGGGTAAGCTACAAGTCTGAGCCAGCCTGTCCAAATTGTGTTGGATAATATCCGTTAACTTTTATTGACTAAACAATGTGCCATCTGTGACATAGATAGTCACCAATAATACAGCCGAAGGTTTAGCAATCTTTGCACGAGTGTTGTAGTGACTTCAGCAAGGGTGAAAGGCTGCTACTACATAGAGTAACCTTATCTAAATCCAAATGATATATCTGCATCTTTTGGGATTTTATAGAATATGAAGCCCAAAATGCAAACAACACTTTAAAATGTAGTATATCTCTATTTTTAGTATTATTGTGATAATATGGAATATATTTGAGTTTAAAAGTAAATTCCAGTTGTTTATGGCTAATCATTTGTAAAACACATTTTTAAACACCCTTAAACATATTTTACTTTACGCAGGGCTGTTGATCACATGACAAGTTGACAGATCTTCATTTATAACTGTTTTTCCTCTATTTTTACATAATTGACCATTATAGCGGTATGAATGAGATAGTAAATAGACAGTGAAATGTAAAGAATCTATTTAAGAATGACTGAAAGAAAGAGGACCAGAGGATTAAGCTTGTATATAAAGAGATTTAAGAATGAGTGATGGAAACATGGGCATTTTTTTAAAGGTTTCATGTCAATTTAACTTAATTATCATTAACAGTCACAATGCCATATTTTTAAACATGAAAGTAGTTTAGATTAAGAGAGAGTCGTTTTTATTATATATTGATTAGACTTTCTGTCAATTTGAACACCCTATAAAAAGCTACAGTATGTGATTTTCTTGAATTCTTTTTTCCGGGCTAAAACAAAAAATATGGAAGAAGAGATACAGAGGAGACTGGAAATGGCAGAAGAAGAACAAAGGGAAAATGAAAGCATTAAAACTTAAGACAGAGCTTGCAGAAGAAATGTTAAAGTTAAAAAAAAGAGCAGGAACAGTTGAAGTTGTTGCAATTGGAAAAAGAGCTAAATAAATTATGTTCAAAATTTGTTGTAAATTTATTAATGTAATGCATGCTAATATAGAATTTTTCAGTACTCCTGAGTAACCATATATCTAACAAGTTTAACATTTAAAAGTAATTACAACCAAGGGGAACTATAAAATGCATATTGATGATGAGATACCTCCAGTTTAGCCTTCGATCAGTAAGTTCTGCTATCTGTTAAATATGATTGGGGTCTGTAACGGTTTATGGATGCTTTTTTCTTGAAATATTGTGAAAATAAGGAAATGTAATTCAGAATGTCATAAAAAATTTCAACGCGATGCAATAAAAGGGAAAGATTTTACCTTGCAGCAAGGAATCGATTCAAAAAATCGATTTGGACATAGCATGTGCGAGGGTCACTCAGAAAGTTTTTAGACCTGACTGTACTGTTTACAATAGGGAGAAAAGAATTTGATCAGCGTCTTGCGCGGTCCTTTGTTAGCCAATAGTGAAAGTTTCAGCCTGACCGCAACCTTCACCCCTTGCCTGCAGCAGTTCGAACATTGAGGGGTGAGAGCTAGTTCATTATGCACAATAGAGCAGCAGAGAGGACATTTTCGAGCAATGATTCTGTATGATTTTAAAAGTGGTTTAAACCAGAGCCAATGCCTTAAAAGCTCATACCAGCTTTTGGGGACCTTACTGTTTCCCGTGCTACAATTTGGAATAAGTTTGCAGAATTAGAAGAGGCCAGACATCCACAGCAAAATAAATAGAAGAAGAAGAAGAAGAAGAAGAAGAAGAAGAAGAAGAAGAAGAAGAAGAAGCTGTGGAGAAAATAGTGAGAGAAGACCTTCCGTACCACATACTAAGACATTGAGGCAACCTTGAAGATTGGAACGGAGAGGGTCACAATATTAAATATTGCATGACTTCCTAAGGGCCAGTAAGGTTTCATCCCGCTGGATGTCTCACAACCTCATGTAGAGTCAAAAGGATACCCGAGTGGTATAGTACCAAGAAATGCTCCAGAGATTCGATAAGCTCTCGCCGGGTTTCTGAGATCATAACATGTCATTTATCAATATTTCCCAGAAACAAAACTCAGTTCTTCAGTGTGGGTCTTCCTTATGACAATCCGTCTGTAAATGTCAAAAAGGTAAAAAGTGTTGGCAAGAAAATGGTGGTGGCATGTGTTTTTTGGCACAACAGATCATGTGGCACCAGAACTTCTAGAGAATCAAATGAACGGTCACTGCAAAATGGTGCATTACAGTTGCATACCCAAAAAGTGCAGGAAGAAGAAGAACTGCACTGAAGACCAAGAACTGCATTGAGGGGCATCTTGTTGCATCTTTACAATGCATCTACCCAAATGATGTTGGATTTTCTCCAGACGATCCCTGTTCACCTGTTCACCCATCTCCCTAAAGCCCCGGACCTAGCATCTTGTTACCTCTTCCTGTTTCCTAAGGCGAAGAACCGGCTGTGGAGGAGACGATTTTCACCCCATTAAGATGCTGTAGCAGCATACGAAGAGGAGCTCGAAGCAGTAGATGAGAGCGACTGGCGCCAAAGTTTTCACTCATCATTCAGAAGGATGAGAATATGCATAGAGTGTAAAGATTGCAGTGGTATTTATTAAAGTTAAGGTGATAAGGGAGGAGATGATTTTATGGAAAGGGGTTTACATTGTTGACCATTAGATTGGATTTATGGGTTGGATTAATAATTTAAAGCTCAGGGTAATTTTCTTCTCCTCTCCGATGATAGTTTCCGCTGATTTATAGTTTTGCCACTGCTGTTGAGACTCTGCTGCTGGATACTTTTATAGTACAGTGACCATATGGAAAGGGGTCTTGGAGATTAATAAGATTTCTCGTTATAGGAGATGAAACACAATTTATTGTTCATAGTCTGTTCCACCTAAAAATGTGCCGCCGTTATTTCCTGGAGAACATGTGCCACTTTCGCACTAACTATGGTGTTAAAGTACCTTAATAACTCTTAAACTCTGAATCTGAACTCCACTAAATTTAACTAATTCTGAGGCGCAACTGCCCACTCCTCACTGATAATTTCTCCGCTAACGATACTCTTCGACATAACTGAATTAAATTGATAAATGGACTGAATTCTCTTTGCACAGACGTAACTTGGACTAAACTGAGAATTGATCTATCTTTCATACTGATAATGCCCCAACTAACTGTTCTCCCAACTGAATACTTTCTCCACTCACTGCACTGCCAACTGAACTGAGACTGCCTGGAACTGAACCGAGAGAATCTGGATCGACTGCCTCTGGGCCGCAAAATTACAAGACTAAATAAACCTGGTAGTCTTCCGGTCTCACGAAGCTATCTTTTTTCTTTGAAATATATTTTTACAAATTATAGAATGTTTTCTCCCAGCTTCGCATCTCCATTGGGTAATTTGTTTCCCTTCGATTCTTTTCTGATACATTATTTGTCTGATGGCTTACGTGACTTCTTGCAAGTAACCCACATCTGTCAAGCATTACATGAAACCGTTAGTATCTCCCTTCCCGAGGTTATCAGCCTGTATTTTCTCATGTATATGTTTACTACTATTGCGTAATATAATAACAGCAAAGTTTTCAGACAATAGACACAGAAACATGTTTTCCATGGACCGTGCTTAGGAATTTTCTCCAGAAAATATCGCTTTACCGTTTGCTTTGGTCTTCTATACAAATATTGATACAATAGGCAACAGAAATTCCCAGCTTAGATTTTTATGGCTGGGGTAGCTTTCTGCACTCTGGCAAGAAAATAACATTACAAACCAACACTCATGCTTACCATAATGAAGCTACATAAACTTACTTACTATAATCAATCTAATTGAATTTGGGGATGATAACTTATAAATACTGTATCAGGATGTAATGGTATGTTTTGCATTAAATATTTTGGGGGACTCATGTTAAAAACTTTCTCAGTAAGCCTCGTAACGCATTGAAAAAAGCAGAGTGTGCTGAAAGGTGTGTCTTGTCCTGACTGCACATCCATAGAGTTTTTGGTTCAAAGTGGATATAGGCATCCAGGAAATAAATTTAAAAATATCAAAAAACTATCTCTTGAAAGTTATCCAAAGATTACGGATCAGAATTGAACTAAATGTCTAATAGGCTGCTATGAAAGCTAAGATGAATATTTTAATGAAAAGAATCTTCAACTTTGTTCCTTGTATTGGATATATGCAGATAACATAACTGAAACATATGTTTAAACCATATGCGTATCTATGAAAATTTATTTACGAAAAATTTACACTGCATAGCGAGTATGTGTGTTATAGCATCTGCTACGTGAGTGTAAAGGCAAACCTACTAGGAACCACCCTCAATATTTTGTCTCACTATTCCATTACACAGTAGATGAATTTCTAAAGCAAGAAGGAAGGAAATACCCTTATAGGGCATAAGTGGTCTATTGGCTACGGGAGATTGAACATCCCATTCACCTTATTTCTTCCTCCTGCCTCTGGTACTTGGTAGGGTCAAGCCCCATCAATCTACACCCTCCGGAGGGATGAAACTCTGCACTTCGTTTTAGAAGCTGAATGCATCCCATTACCAAAATTTATCTCCCACAGATGTGAAGGTAGGATAAAGCCTAAAGTATCATCGAGGTTCAAACATTTTTCCCCCGATTTCTTCTATAACCGTTAGAGTAAAATGAAAATATATACTGTTTTACAGCTAAAGAAACTGAAACCTTCATAAAAACTATGGTTAAAATTCATTAAAATTTACAGAAATTCTGCCTGTTAATTCTGAGTAACAGTTTTTATGTGTATACTAAAAGGATCTCAATCTTAAAAATATTTAAAGCGTCTTCTGAAGCTGTGATGAAAGCAGTACTTCTAGAACGGTACCCCGCGCTGAAAGAAAATCTCGTCTCAATTAAATTCTGTGGTAACAAGATTATTTCAAGCGCAAATGCAAATTAGTCTCCGCTTCAGTGATAATTCAATGGATATTATTTTCTCTGCTAAAAAAAATCTTCAACTTCGCGTTTCTCTCTGCATAAAATTTCGCCTTTGCATTTCCATTTAGCGTTTGTTATTATCCCAGAAGCTGATACGGCGTGAGAAAATTAATATTCGGATTTACTGAAATGGCTTGTTAAGTGTATTTAGTGATGTAATTATTTTATATCCCTGTAGATGCTCTTCTCGATAATTAGGTTTTTATTTTGCTTTTTCGAATAATAAAGCAACCGGTATCTTCGGTTAAGATAAGAAATGTATTTTATGTACATCTCAAGACTATTTAACCCAAACCAAAATGTTACAACTCTTGTTCTGTCACGTAAAATTTGTCTATGCATAATTGACATACACATATTATGACGAGGTAAGTATTTGAGGGTTGGTAACATTATACAGAGGGTGCCAATAATGTGTAAACACTTCAAGCAAAGAAAAAACTGTGTTAACATAACAAAACTGAATTCACACAAGCATAAAATGATGAGCACTAATCATCTTAGACTTTTACAGTTACAACAGTTGCTAAAATGCCCGCCATCAATGTCGATGCCCTTCTGAGTACGTTGAACTACTGATTGAGCAACGTTTGCGAAAGTCCTCAGTGATTGCAGCACACGCCGTTTCAATTTCTTCCCGAAGTGCTGCCAGTGTAGCTGGTTTTCTACGGTATACAAATTCCTTAACTCTCAACTTTGCTGTTTTAATAATACGACGTACGCTGGTTCTGCTAATCCCAGTCTCACGTGCACATTGTTTTGTAGATTTCTGCGGTGAGTGCTCAAAATGTTCCTAAACCTTAGCCGAGAATGCGGGGCTTGTTGCTGTGCGATGTCTCCCAGATCTGCCCTTGACAACATCGCTTACGGTACCAAGAGTTTCAAATTTTCACCAATGCGTGCAATTGTTACTCGCGCTGGTGGTTCTGTTCTGTACACATGTCTCCATTGCCTTTGAACTTTAACAACTTTCTTGGTTTTCCAATACCATTTCAAAATTGCTTTCCGCTGTTCAAAAGATAACCTTGACTCCATTTTGTTGTAGCAACGCTAGCATAAAATAATGTGAGTTACATCTGTTTGCAGAACATCATGCGATAATCTTGCCTTCATTTGTTCATTGTTGATTTACCTGTCACGTAGCAAAGCTATCATAATGTATATGAATCACATCTGTTTACAGAACATCAAACTGCACATCACTGTTGTTTTTAGATCCAGCTTTGAAATATATTAAAATCGATATCTACTTGGAAGCGTGTATACATTGTTTGGCACTCTCGGTGTGTAATACTGAAGAGAATATATATTACTAAGAAGATATTGCATAAGTTCGGAGAAGTTGTACCAAATCTTTGAGTACAACAGTTTTGCAGCCTAGTCTCCTGTTAAGCCCACACCCTTCTGTTCTATTATTAACTTTATGTAAAAAAAATTATTAAGCTACTTCGTTTAGAAAATCTGGTAGAACCTTCTAGAAGCTTTTGTAACGTAACTTGCCAAATTCTTTTGGAAAACTCGGAGAACTGACCCGAAATTGAAAGGGAATAAAACATAAGGGCGGTTCAGCGGAAGTTGTCAGACATCAGGGTTGTCAGGGTCAACTCTTGCCGGCTGAGAACCAAACCGGACGTCAGTTTCAACAGTCAACCCTATGCTTAGTTCTGCACATGGACCCAAATTAAGTTTTAGGCTCAGATTGAGATGTTCTAGGATATATTTTACTTTACTTTTAATAAAATCTAATATGCATGGTTTAAACGGAGTTATTGCTCTGACCTCTTATGTTTGACTAGTGTCATGACAATACTATTTTTACTGTTGTTATCATCGCCATTTTGATATCGGTGGAGGGCTGTTATGATTTCTCAGCCTGTATCGCAGGCGAGGCAGATACATTTATGTTAAAAACTACTTGCCTAAGAATCAATTATTTTAAGATAACGTATGATATCAAAGAAAACAGAAATTTGTTCTTAACTCTTTACTTTGAGTTTACATGAATAAACTGAATTTGAACAATCGCAAGATCAGTTTATGGAAAAGTAAACTTCACACTGATCATTATAGGGAGTGAAAAGACATTTACAAACTCCTTTAAACCTGAAGAGGGTTACATTTTATAAAATGTTCCATTAAATAAGTTACAATGGTGCTGCATTCCTGATATTATTAGTGCTTCATTTTGCGGTTTTGCAACACAGAAAAATCAACCATTGATAACTCAATTCCTTAGATTTTCAGAATTTAATAAGAAACGAAAGATAATTTACACGAACAGACCCTAGATAGTGTTCTTAGCATATTCATAGTGGAAACTTTAAACTTAATACATTATAAAAAAAAAGCATTTACTAATTTAGACTAATGCAGGGAGACTAGTTCAAACCTTGCGCTAAATGCTGTAGACACCAGATGCAAAATATAACACCTACGTTTTGGGCTGAGGGTAGGTAGAGGAATCGGTGAAATTGGTCAGAGCCCAGTATGGCAACGAGGCAGTGATATAATGTAGAAGAAGGCTAGGACAAGGCTAGATGATATCATCAGGCAGGAAATCGAGGCAGAATATAACATGAAATGAAACTAACCGGAGATAAAGAGGTATACATGTTCGTTTTAGGGAGAAGGGCGATCAGGAATGGCCCGGTTTAGACTGGAAAGGTTGGAAAGTTCAAAAATAAGGGATCGTCATGGTCAGAAAATCTACCCATTTTGTGGAGTGGAGGAGGAATGGATATATATTCTGTCAGAATGTACACACTGGGAACACCAGAGAAAAACACTGCTCCCAGAAAACTTTTAAAGGCAATTAGAGGTCAAGTGGTATGCTGGGATTTTTACAAATGGTTTGAATATGGGCATTGTCCTAGCCAAAGTGGCTAAGCTAGAAGCATTATTTTCTGGTTAGAATGCAATAAATAGTATAATTATAAATAATGTATAACATGCTTCAATTTGCATATCTATAAATACTGTTCTTCATATTTTAATTTATTTATTTATTATTAATATTGTCTTATATTTTATTAATATTTGTTCCTCTTTCTAATTATATACCATACTTAAAATATATTTTTAATGTGTATTTATTGAACACAAATATAAAATAAAAGAATAATTGAGAGAGCAAACTCCAAGCAATTATGGTTATTTGACGTTAGTTGGGAACATAACACGATTCGCTTTAATGATGAAAATGGGAGGAAAAAATCCAATGAAAGTCATTACAATTGTGAGTCGCTTAAAGGGTGCACCCTTGGTATATGCATACCTCACTGATAATTTCATTTACTTTTTATTTTTATTTTCTGCGTGGAACAGCGCGAAGAACCTGCATTGATTTATTATAGCTTTTGCTGCCTACTCCAAAACAATGTCCTCTCAAAGTATCAAAATCCCTCGTAAACACTATCTTAATGTCACCGTAACGAAAATTTGTTGAATTTAAGGGAGAGATTTTTGACTAAAATCTGTCAAAATCCACAATTAGTTTTTTTTTTTTTTTTTTTTTTTTTTTTTTGCATTGGATGTGATTTTGATTCATATCTGACTTTAATACCGTTTTTTTTTTTCTCTGATGCCATTTTTAAAGTTTTATTGGGTATGTTTGAATAGTCTTGCGGAACCTTTAAGTTCATTAGAAAGTTACTTTATTCTCAAAATTATATTTGCATCTTCCTAATTTTCCTTGCGAAATGATTTTCATACTTGTCTAAGCAATTACCCAGTTCAATAGGGCTTTTAATGTGCTATTAATAATAATAGTAGAAATATTAAGTGAAATTTCAACAATCATAAAGATGAAATGAAATAGCAGAACTGTCAATTGAAGGAATTTTAACTTCAAATTCTTAACAAAAGTAAACAGAAATTTAAAAAACGTTTTAATAAAAGTTGTTTAATATTAGTTTCGATAAAAATAATTAATATTTAAATATATAAAAAATTACTGCATCAATTTGACTGAATTATTGCATGATACTGTTTCGATTTGCCTTCTTTGCATATAAAAGTCATTAATATTGAATTAAATTACTAAGGTTGGAAAACAAAATGCTGTTTCACTTAATTCGAGCAATCTTAAATATCATCTTAATTGGACCCTACGTACAGCTGAGTCGAAGATGCAATTAAAGATAAAGACAGCCTATTGTGTCGTTTAAGAGCAAAGGCCTCCTAACAAGTAGGGAAATTTCGCTTTTTCCTCCTTGGTGAGCTATTTCACGCTAATTGTTCGTATGCTGTTTTAGGACACTCTGACTGGTTTGTTCTTTTTCCCATTTTTCTCTTCCTCTCGCTACTCTTGGCCAATCTGGACCTGTATGTTCCTTGAAAAGGTCCGTCCATCTTCCTATGGGTCTGGCTTGTGTCCTTTCTCCTATCAGGAGGTCCCATGTGGAAATCTTGTATGTCCCGCGTTCTTGCGACGTGACCGCTCCAATGCCATAAATATAGCAGTGAAAATGCGCTGAAGAAAATATTTCATTCGCTGGAATTGAAAATACTCAAAGAATAATACTAAAGGGCCTCTTGAATGTCATCCAAAAAGCTAATCTTTTATCGTCTCACACATCAACGCAGTGGCAAATGTGCATGAGTTCGGATTCCTCATTCAATCTCTTCGCCAGATTTTCTCTATCGACTCCGTTTTTCAAACTGAAAATCGACCCAAAAAGAAAACACAGCTAAAATGGGAATGTCACAACACTGTCAATGACTTTTGTACATAGTTTCAGAAAAATCCATTTTTCTAATGGTACAAAAACTTGGAAACTTGTTGGACCACAGGTATATCTATCCCTAAAGACCACGTTGAGAAATAAAATTATAGTTTTCAACTAAATGTGATTGACTCGAATTTTTCCAAACTTTCTAAACGCCTTAATATGTACTTTAGGAAGTTATTTTAATATCGGTTTCCATATACTTGTATTTAAACTGTGAAGTAATTTTAGTGTTACGGAAGTACCGCCAGGCTATTATTTTCACATCTTATGCTAGGCGTCAATGAAGGATATCTCACGCGAGCAGTTTTCCAGATTAGTGCTCTACTTTCTTCTTTTTTCTACCCTTAATTTACTTCCTTACTGGAGGGAGACGAGGTTCTTTCCATGCAAATTTATTCCACAGTCATGTTGTTGTAGGATTTTCTGCATATTTTTTCCTCAAACAGCGGACGTGAGAAGCTTACAGTAAGTAATAGATAAATACAGCAATATTGTGTACTTAACTGCTCAGTGAGGCGCAAGGCTTCTAAAAGAAATTACATTTTCTTCTTTGACAAAGTTTTAGATTATAAATTCTAATGGAGACTTATAGCATAATAACTATGGTTCATTATTAATAGCTATTATTGTTTGTTTATAATAAACCTATTTTGTATTTTTAAAAAAACGTACTTTGTAAACTTTTATATAAAATGTTTATTATTTGTAAAATGCTAAAATATTAATTATAGTTTCAGGTAATAATGCTTAGCACAAAACATTTTATGAGTAAATGAAATAAAAATGGAAGCCAAAGAATTCAAGCAATGGAAATGAATAGTTTACAAGTGTAAAAGATTGTAAAATAAAGTGCACTTTTATTCAGTTCGCCTATGAATTATAGTTATAAAGCTTTCACTGTAAAAATACTTCACATTTCCTAAGTTTCATAGCAACGCTACAGAACTTCCTTGTTCACTAACAGAAAAAGTAATATCGGCCGGAAAACAAACGTTGCTTTGGACAACTCTTCAAAGGTCATCTGCAATGGTTTGTTGTGGTTATGATTGGAGGAGGAACCCGTTTGATAAAAACATATACTCAGAGAATACAATGAATTTTATATGTACGAAAGGAACAACCAATCCCTTCCTAGCTTTGCAAAATCTAATGTAATTATATGAGCAAAATTTACATATTTTTAATTTTCGGAAATTCAAACGAAGACAAAGGAATTTTATTGCAATATTAAACGGGGAATAGAAATAAATGCAACGTAACATGCGATGAAGTATAATTCTCTAATATAACAGCAATTATAACTATAACTATAACTATAAGCGAAGCACCGACTCTAAAGTCCAAGGTCACTCAGACAACCAAGAAGATAATGGCCGCAATATTTTGGGACTGTGAAAGGATACTCTTCATTGACCTCAAGGAGTGGAACACCACAGTAAATGGAGAATACTATGCTGGCTTACTGCACAGACTACGTGCTTTCATCAAAGAGAAAAGGTGAGGAAAACTGAGATGTGGTGTGCGCCTTCTTCACGACAGCGCACCTGTGTACACAACTTTTGTTGCAAAGGAAATTGTGAAGAAATGTGACTTCAAGGAGATCGACCATCCACCCTACAGTCCAGACCTAGCTCCCATTGACTATTTCCTCTTCGAGGAAGGAAATTTATGTGTTACGAAGAAGTGATGGATGCTGTTTATGCCCATATTGCAGACAAACTTCTGACTATTTGGGGGTGGGAGATTAAATGTGAATTCAAAGATATGGGAAGTGTATTGCAATAAGGGGTAACTATATTGAAGGATGAAATATACCTTTTATCTTTATTATAACTAGAAAATGGTTAGGCCGGAAACTTATGGACCTACAAAAAGCTGTGCTCAACAAGTCCATCATATCGCTTTATTTAGGCATTGCAACTGCGATAATATAAAAATCTGGTCTGTAGTGTTTATTATATAAGTTTAGCATATTTTATCCATTTATCTTGTTCATATCTGCAAAAAAACTGTTATACAATTTCATTCTTATATCACAAATAGTACATGCAAGAAGATGCATCAGTTCACATGCTGATAACACATTTCATATCTTTGCTAACCGGAGGCGTGGTTCTAGAACACAGATTATTCATGAGATGTTGGACAAGAAAAGAATGAGGCTATAGTAGTGATACGGCACGCTAGGGCCGATATCTCCGAGTAAAAAGGATGGAAATATTCGCCTTCTAGATATACTTGAATTTCGTGTCGAGCTAGCAGATCAAATATCACCTCCTCTTGTAGCTGTGGGCTCTTTGTCATCGCCTTTGCTGAGCTTTTCTTGTTTCGCCGTCGGCGGCGGACGCGTCGATGTATGTGTGCTCGGTTGAAAGGCGTCGCTCTCAAATCAGAGTCGATATCTATAATTCGCTCTCCCACGGCACGATAATTGCATTCTCTGGGTTACGGTAATAAAATTGTTGATGGGCAGTAAAACTGTTAAATAAGGTAAAGTGCTACAATTTCAACTAATTTTATTTAATCTTCTAACGAAAATTCAAAGCTGAGGCAGTGTTATAGATCAGGGGATTAAAAGTAAAATAAAAATGAAATGTTCTTTTCTAATTTTACATTGTTACAGATGGCTTTGCACAACAATTTCGTAATTTTAGGCACTAATATATTATAATTTATATATCTTTATTTATTTTTTAAAATTTAAGAATATTATGGTTTTATATATATGCAATTTGTGATGCTATTAACACCATATGTCTCTTAAGGGGAGGTGGTGCCCCATTGCACCGAACATCACTTTACTCATCATCATGCACCGTAACCACTGCCCGTCTCTGGAATGCATTGGCACTGGATGTCAGAGACTGCCGAACTTTAGGAGCATTTCATAAGAAATTGTTTATTATTATTATTAGAAATAATCGAATACCTTAGATTTAGATTCCTTTTGCTACACAATGCATGTATTTATTTGTTTTATCCTGATTAGAATTATTCATTCTATTATTTTCATTAATAGCATAACATTTCTTACCTCCTTTATAGAACTGTTACGGTTTTAATTATATACTTTGCTCTCGTATCTTTATTTCCACTCTCAGAATTTACGTAGGTTGATATATGTATAAATTGTCATTCTTGGTGCTTGTTGTATATTATTGTTCTTTTATTGTTTTAGTTTTTCCTTCTATTAAATTAATATTTTTCAATTTTTATTATCAATATTTATGTATTGTATACATTTATTTATATACATAATGTTTTACATTGGTTTATATATGTATGAGTATTGTTAACTTTACTGTCAACATTGTGATTGTAATGTTGTCGCTATAATTTCATGTAATTATTATTAAATTGGTAGAGCGGAAGATAAGTCCCTAATGGACTTAGCTGTACCAAAATAACTAACTAAATAAATATAAATCCCTAACTTCGCAATGTTAATTTTGTCATGTCAGGTACATATTGCACAAAAACCACCAGGGCTAAGTGTGTGAAATTTGATACACACATTAGTGAATATATTTTGTGTCTACTGACTTTATATTGCATTAGTTTATATGACTTAAATATATTTTATACGTTTTTCAGAGAATTTAAGTCAATAACTACTACAAATAGGAGTGCAAAAATGTCCATAAATTAAATATACCTTGTGCAGTATATTATTAAAATTTCAGAATAATTTATGAATGATAGTGAACTTGTTGCTTTAAGAGAAGTTTGTGAAAATTTAAATAAAGAAAATCACACAATACTGCCACTTGCATCACAGAAGCACGTGACAGTAAATTCGAATTTATTATACGGTTACCACTTGTTGCTCTATCTTCTGAGTCACTTATTTGCAAACTATCATTATATACACTAGAACTAAAAAACAACTTTCTTCTAGAGGTGTTTTCATCTTTGATTCAACATGTGGGTTACCTAACCTAAGTCTTATAACTTTCTTGAATACTTACCTTTTCCACATTAATACTACAAATAATATTACTCATAAATACATATATGTAAATTATTTACAGCATATTTTTACCTCTTCCTGACCTGCTTTACGCTTTTTGAATAAAGGTGTATCTTTTGGAGTTTTGTAAGCTTTTCCAGCTGATTTCAAACTAATAGGAAACAGCGTTAGAAAGTTGAAAACAGTTGACAATCTGTGAGCGTCCATCAATGTGGGCAATGTATAAATTACCTAAACCTGGGAATTTTAAAATACATACAACTGAAATATTGAGTTGTAAGGAACTACAGCCCAAAAAGGGGGCTTGTCACAATTTGACACATAACTTTTAAATTGTATTTAAACATTTTAGGACCATTTTGACATAAATGCTATCTGATATATTATGAAGTAAATTATTAACAATGTAAATGGGCAAAAATATGAAATATCATAAGTTCTATAGCTCAGTGCAAACTCATAGTTGGTAGCACTATATCATTTTTAACGTTACCTTGATTGTTAAGGGATTGTGTACATGATTACAAACAGCTACGAAGTTTGGCCTATGTTTGAGGGCCCCTTTGCTACTAAATTTGTAAACAAGGGCTCAAAATATAGAAATATGAGTTTGGTGAATTAATAAAAAATTACATTTTGAAAGGGACAGCGCCCTTAGAAACTAAGGCGAAGCTGGACAAACATTACAGCGAATCTTCGCCTTTGCTCTTAATTTATTTTATTTATTTATTTACGGAGGCTCTTTAACATCTCAGGTCATCAGTGGTCCATTCAATTCAGAGAGTGAAACGCCCGACAAATTTTGTTCAGAGGCCTCTTCTTTCAGGCTTGAGGTTCTTTTACCTGCCGTAAATTTATGACCCGGGACCTACGGCTTTACTTCCCTTCCGAAGGAAGCCATACTTAGGATTTTTAAACCGTAAAAAAAAAAAAGCCATCGACCCTAACCGGGATTGAACCCACTAACTTGCGTTTACGAGGCAAGTATAGTTACCACCAAGACCGATTTCCATCAGAATGGTGCATAAATGGTTTGGTGAGTTTAGATGTGGTCGAACGAGCACAAGCGATGAGGACGTTCAGAGTGTTCTGTGGAGGTAAACATCCACGACCTGAGATACTGAGCGATCGGAGACTGAAAGTATGGGAGATTATTGAAACTAATGGCATTTCTGGAGAATGGGATGGATAATATTTTGCACAATCATTTGCAAATGAAAAACCTATCGCCGCTTTTGCTAACAATTTGTCACTTGCGTGCAGAATTTGGAGCTATTTAAATAAAATCCAAGTGAATTTCGGAGAAGGAGGGTGTAAGTCGGCGTGAATCCACCACTACACGTTGGAAACGAAGGAGCAGTCGATACGGTAGGTTGCAACCGGAGAAAATTCTCTGAAAGAAAGCAAAAACAATCCCTTCGTCGGGAAAAGTGGTGGTGACTGTGTTTTGAAATTGCCTTGGCGTACTTTTATTTTGAAAAAGTCAAAACCATAACTATCAATATTACGCTATGTATTAGAGCAATTAACGAAGCAATCAAGAGGAAGAACTGCTCTTACTTGCAGAAGAAAGTTGTCACGGTGACTGCAAAATTATTGGAATAGAGATATGAAATTCTTCCTCGTCCTCCTACTCTCCAAATTTGGCTCCCTCCGACTACTTCCTGTTACCCAACATGAAGAAATCGCTAGCAGGAAAGAATCGAATGGAATAAACAAATTAAAAAACAGCAGCAATAAATGTATAGTTTTGAAAGAAGAAATAAAACAATTTTTGCCACGAATGTAATGTCTTCTTTATTTTTACATGCATTGAATTCACGTAAAACTAGGGAAAGTCAGTAAGTACATCACAAAGTTATATCTAACAGGTAAAAAGTAGTTAATAATTTCAGGGTAGCAACTCAATCCAGGTGGTTTGCGATAGGTTAAATAGCATATGCTAAATGTTTCGCGTCCGTTACTGTTCAATATTGAACAAGATAAAGGATTTACATGTTATTTTTCATATATTTGTGGGAAAAACGACTTTATACATATTTCTATAATCAAATGTGATCTAAATCGAAATACAGCTGAATTTATATTTGACCATAATTTTTTCGTAAGCCTAAGCAATAAATGCTACGCGTGCTTATATCAACCTCATATATCACAAATACTTACTAAGTTTATCTAGGGGTGTAAATTTGTACCAATGGGTCCTTCCTATACGAGGGACCTTCTAAAACTTCTCGGCCTGATCAAGAAAACACAAGGTAAAAGAGATTTTTTCAACATATTAACCTTAAAAATCAATACATTTAGTTCAATGACTTTCCAACATTTTAATGCCCTCTGTAAAATAAGCTTTTTCCAACTGTGACAAATCTTCAACCTCATCTTTTGAAGTAAATTTCTGTCCGCCCAACCATTTCTTCAGGTTTAGGAGTATAAAATAATTTCTGGGAGTCAAATTCGGCGAATATGGCAGATGTGGACGCACTTGAAAGCCAAGGTCAGGCATTTTTGCAGCAACAATTCCAGATGGTTGCAGGCACGTTATCGTGATGAAATAAAACTGTTCTTTTTCGCAAGGTGTGTACGTTTAGCCTAAATAGCATCCTTCAGTTGATCCAGTAGAGAAGCGTGATGATTCGTCCTTATGGATGTAATCTACGAGCACTACACTATGAGAATCCCAGAATACCGTAGCCATTATTCTTCTTGTAGATGGAACCGTTTTTTATTTCATTGTTGCACTTTCACCTGTTGCCATCCACTGTTTCACTGCTCCTTCGTCTCTAGCATGCAATGATGAACCCATGTTTCACTTACTGTTATGAAACGTCTAAACACGTCTAAAAACTTTTGTGAAATGTTTATCAAATGCTGTTTGGTTCCTTGTTAACAGACGCGTCATCCATCAAGCGAAACGTTTTATCACACCCAAAACTTCATGAAAAATGTAATGGACCCAGCCTATAGAGATCTTTGCAATGTCAACCAACTCGAATACTACCTTCAATCGCCGATCAATGAGTACGATATTGTGAATATTTGTAATTTTAACTCAGCAGCCCATCTTCGAAAACGATGGGGAAAAATCCTTTAATGTTCAGTATATTCCTTTTGTACTTATTTTTGGGTAAAAAAGCTTCAAAACTAAGAACTTTATCACAACTCTTATTCAAGTTTTATCCATTTGTAAAAATGTTAACACTATTTTGTTTACACGAACGTCACCATAAGTAATTTGGCCATCTCCAAGACATCTCTGAGAGTGCAATATGTAGGACCATTGCTCAACAAATTCAGAAATACTTATGTTTGGGGGGGGGGGGGGTATACAATGCTATGGGCTAGACCAGACCTGCGCCTGACATCCCGATTCTCGGAGTATTTGGTGCAACTGAATTTTGCAGTCTGTTAATTTGTACCAGACTATCAGCTAAAGATCAAGAAACATGCGAAACTTCGAGCAGTATATCAAAGAGGAGTTAGTGCTAAATTGACAAGACATATAAATACATAAAAACAATTAATATAACTCCTAATTTCTGAAAAGAAATATTTAAGAGCAGGCTTTACCATATGTAAATTAAAAAAACAAAAATACTGTTAGTCATAATATTTGCGTAATCATTCGGTTAACATTTGGAGTTTTATTCTCTGGAAAAGCTTATAAATCAAATCAAAAGTAAAATTAAACTTACCTTGGTATCGTTGGTAAGTAGTTCCAGTTGATATCCGGATAGAATTTCACGTTGATTTATGTGACTAATGGCCATTCTGGCTGCAGCCAGTTCGCTCCGACCTTCACTGCGCTCTCCCGCACGAGTGGTCATCTCGAACAAACCCAGTAGAGTTATTCGCTCAGCACCGAATCCCTTCCGAATAGGTCTGAATTCTCTCATAGAAGCCGAGCGCTCCGCCAACATAGCCTTGCGAGAGGAGTTGTTTTGGCTATCCAGTAAATAGTTGAGAGGAGAGTTTTGAAATAAATTGGAGGGAATAATATTTTTTGTACTAGACAAACAGTATTTAGGGTCCAGAGTAGCTTGCTGAGAAAAAGGAAAGGTTGAAGGAGTAGCTGATATCAAAGTAGGCGTTATAGTATTTGGCCAACACATTTTGGATGGTACATATGAAAATATATCTAAACTTGCAATATCACCAGAAGAATGATAGACGGTGCCACTACTCTGGTAAGGTACAAACACTTCGCTTTTATTTCTCTTGCTCTCAACATTGTGTTTACTTATAAAATCATGCAAGAGTACATTTGAGGCTTTTGGAGCACCGAAACTAGACAAACTGCTATAGCTTGATGCCGGACTGTCTGATAATAATATAAAAGATGAGAGGTTGTGGCTTTGTGGATAAGAATCGAGTACCTCATTGAGCGAGCTACTAACCTTCAAAACCTTTAGGGATTGCGTCGGTGAAGGAAAGGTTAATATCTTGTTTGCATCGTCAGATGACATAGAGGAAATGGGAATGTGTTTCACAGTAGTTGTGAACAGTTCAGTTTCAAGCAAAGGAGTGGTCTGGAAAGAAGGCAAAAGAAATTCAAATTCAGAAATGTGGGGTTCTTCAAAAGAACTTGAAAGTTGTGTAATTGTTGGTGGTACAAAAGGTAAGTTAGTGGAGTACTCTTGAGGCCGTATATATGTAGGCTTCATAGCTGATGTTACCATTACATTTGCTGGAGATTCCTCTAGGTTATAATTATCCACCACATTTAAGAAATCTCCACCAGACACAAGCTCTCTCACAGGTTCAAACACGCAACATGAAACTTTTTCCTCTGCAAAAGACGAACTATGGACAGTGGATGCAGCCTTTACATTTTTATGCACAGTGGTAGCACTGTAGTATTTTAAGTGCGTACCAGAGACGGCAAATGTTTCTTCTTGGCAAGCGTTATGTGCTAAATCCGAAGTGGTACATCTCGTAGGGTTTTCCAGCAGTTGCTCGCTTAACCACTTTATCCCTGTTTTTGATGTTTCTATGCTTGGGCTCAGAGTAAGCGTGTCCGATGGTTCTTCAGAGAGAGTCTTTGAATCTCTCAAAGGTGAGAAGAAGTTAAACGAGGCTATTGTTTCGTTTAGAGATGAACCCACCATGGTTACAGCTTTGACGTGGGAGGAGAACGATTTTGCAAGAACTGTAGCTGTGGGAGTGAGGTGAGACGAGATGAAGAGAAATACAAGGAGGGTTGAAGTGGGGCGGGTAAGAAGGAGCAGGAAGTAGAAATGCTGGGTAGGAAGAAGAAGAGTGTGGAGTGGCGTTTGACGGGCACTCGTCGGTTGTGACGTCATAACCAGACGCCCGATAATTACGGGGAGAAACTAGCCTTCTGCTTGGCCATAACCTGTAAACAAAGAAATAAACATAGCTTACAAAATATTCCAGCATGCATTAAACAAATACCCTACAAGCTTAAAAACAAGTCTAATATGATTTGAAAAAATATAAAAAAATAATAAAAGTAGAGGTGAATGCTTTTTAAAATCTACTAGAAATACTTTACATACACAAAACAAGATCACTTAAAGATATGCATAAAGTTTACTTGAAATGTTAAACATTAACATTTCTGATTGTGCATTGGCCTATTCTTATACTTGAGCATATACTTTGGTTTGTACATTGCGGTTACCTTCAAACTGAGTTCAGCTTCCAACCTAAGTTGCTACTATTTAACATAAATTGGCACTCTCCGCTAATGTACAACAACACATAAGCGTTTAAAAGCGTGCTAAAAGGTAAATTGCTTTTAAATAAAAAAAAAAGTTGTAACATTTACCGTTGATTTATTTTAACAATATGCAAATAATTATCCAAATTATTAGAAAACTGAAAATATTTTATACTTTACACACTTGAAATTAAACACAGTGGAACACCATAATGATAGTTTCCGAATACAATATGAATAAATTACAAACCAATTAAAACAATTAATATAAGTGCAAGTACTTATGGTTGGATTTGAGCATATACTAATGAAAATACAAGTTGAAAAAACAATTCTTAAGCACTTAATGTCATAAGAAACAAAGCTAAATATTTCATTTCAAATCTGTGAATGTAATAAACATGCAAACATTTGATATCCACATAATGTCTATAGCTCCTAGCCTAACACGTTTTTATGTAGTTAATCGCAGGCAGGGAGCGCCATTAACGAAAAAATATTAAAATATAGTGCTAAATCCGCAATGTTCTTCCCCATTTGGTGAAACCATTGCAAAAGAAACTATCTTTTCCGAGATTCCAGGACATAATCAAGCTAATAGCAGTAAGCTTGGACCTGTATAATTCATGAACATTTAAACACGAATAAGGTTAGTGCAAGATGGGTGCCTGGACTTCTTTCCTCAGTCCAAAAGCAGCAACGAGTCATCTCTTGTTGAGCATTTTTGGAGCTCTGCCGTGACAGCGAGAGAGAAGTTGTGCAAACCATTGTTACAGGAGATGAAACTATGGTCCTCTACTATGATCCCTTGTCCAAAAGAGAATCAATGGAGTGGCGTAAACCTGGCGAAGCACCGCCTCTAAAGCCAAGGTCACTTAGTCAACCCAGAAGATCATGGCCACAATCTTTAGGGACTGTGAAGGAATACTGTTCATTGACTTCAAGGAGAGGAACATCACAGTAAATGGGGAGCACTATGCTGGCCTACTGCATAGACTACGTGCTTTCATCAAAGAGAGAAGGCGAGGAAAGCTGAGTGGTGGTGTGCGCCTTCTTCACGACAATGTGTCTGTTCACACAACTCATGTTGCAAAGGAAGCTGTGACGAAGTGTGACTTCACACATGGCTGCAGGGGTTACTACGAGTATTTTTTTAACTACTGCCTCAATTGAGCAGTACCATCAAGAAAAAGAGACGTGGAATGCTGAGTCTAGAAGTTTATCTGCTAAACAACAAACCATCTGTCCACAAGCAAATCGACGTCTAAAAAAATGCATGAAGAAGAGGGGCCACGTTGAAAAAAGACCTGATTTTTTATTCCATCTCTTTTGTAACATGATCAGCCGAGAAATCTATGTAGTAGACCTCGTAGACAAGACTTAAAAATCATATAACATGAAGTGCCGAAGCCAATACATAACCCCATTAGAGCTGATTTCCAATAACCAAGAAAGATATTCTTTCTGTTCCTTTTACATTGCACTAATATAATGTCACACCTTGTTGACAGTGAAAACACAATCAAATCTGGTTCGTCTAAAGGAACACACTACACTATGTTAGCATATAAGCTTGTAGGTACCATCATAAAAACAATATAAAGTTATTGAAGTAGAAGAACTATTTTCATATATACATTTTGTAGATATTCTTTCAGAAGAACGATTTGTGAGCTGATCACAGAAAATGTGTAACTAAGCACTGGACAGAAAGAGCAAGGAGATGTTACATGACTATTGGAAATGGGCGCTAACTGGATCTTGTGTTGACCATGGCACATACATATTGTGATTTAACATGAAATGTTCAAATTTTTAGGTGATCAAGTTTGATTATGTTCCCTGTTTCTCTCATCGTGACCTTTCCATTTTAGAATTTTTAAAACATCTTCTGTTTATTTGATATTACTTCCTCTAGTTGATATTGTTAAAGCATTTTATTGTAAAATAATTATTTGGAAAACACTACAAGTAAATTTGACTTTTTCTGCAGTATAACAAATAAAATTATCGATTCAAACCTACAATATTTAAGAGTCATAATTTATTGTGTTCCTAAATTACTGTTTCTTCAGAATATGCTTTTAAAACAATTTACTGCTAAACATTGGCATTGAAATGTGATCATATTGGTGTTTACATCAATCTTAAATCACTTCCTGGCATCAATAGTTTACCAACAACCCTTCCAGAATCAGTAATGTTTACCTGCATGGTCAGTTCAAAATTGATGGACGACGATGGAAAACAAATCAGATAAAGGTCGTAATTCATTTAATGCGTCGTGCCGGGAGCCCCAATCCGCTTAATGCCCTTCAGGAGAAACATGATTAAATTATAGCATGACCGTGTCTTTCCTCTTGCATTGGAAGGTTCAAATTCTGCAAACCCCTGTAGGAAAATGCAATTTATTTCCAAGTTTACATAAACCAGGCTGTAAATAGGCCAACACCTTCAGACTTTTAAAATAGCATGTTGTGAGTTAGGTGACTTTATCTCTAATTTTGAAGAAGGGAATACAAATGTAATATTTTTATCCTTTAAAGGAGTGTATTAAAACGTTTAACAATTACAAATGTGATTTAGTGATTCAACCTTGTAAGAGCACCAAACATTTAAAAATTTGCATGTTGTTTATCATGTTCAGAAAAACATTTTACTTTTGATTTGCAATAATTGTATTTTGTATTGATTCATTTGAAGTAATTAAGCATCAGGATATACTGGTGAGAAATACCACCTTGAAAAGTTTACTGCTAACTGTTTTGAGTATTTACGTTGTCAGCTATGGAAAGAAATATATCGATTTAATTGCTATTTAATGTTATTGAATATTTTTGTATAATATACATGGGAATTTTAACTTCTTTGACTTCTTGGTTTTTTTTCGCATTTTTTAGTTATGTACTTATTTCATTTTAATTTAATAGAAGCCTTGTATATTTTACTGTGGGGTAGTTATTTTCTTCTAGAAAGACTTTACATAATATTTTCAAATATATTTTATAGGGATAATTAAGTTATAAGTGAGACCATCTTATATATATAACTCTTTCTTAGTTTTGTATGCCTTTTTGATTCTTAACTTGTAATTCATTTACTTTAGTTTCCGATACATTTTTTTGCAATAATAGAATAATTTTATTGCCAAATATTCAGCAATGTGTCGAGAAACAAGTTAAAGTTCCTATTCATATCGTCTTTTCAATCAATTTGAAGCATCCTATGCAGAAAGGATAACTGCTAGTGTTTTCAGAATTAAAAGAGAAATAGAAAACTGAATTTGATTTCAACATTTCAGTTAACACTATAAAATTATTCTATAAAAAATAAATTAGTTTTTTTTAACTTCATTATGAAGAAAAATTTTAAAACACTTTTAATAATAAATTATAAAATAAATTAATTTACAACTATGTACATCTTTTCTGATTAATTTTGTAATAATATGGTTATGAGGTTTTATTTATGAAAGAAAATTTCAGTTGCAGTTTTCAGAATAAATGGGATATTGTGTACAGTAAAATTAAAGTTCTATTACTGGAGAAGTATATAACCAAAACAAAAAAAAAAAAAAAAAAATTGGTCTGTCATACCAACCATCCTAACAATGTGTAAACAGAAAACTTGATACAAAATTTGGTTCATTTGTAGTTCCCATAAGCGTCTTTATTTTTCTCATTTTTCTTCCCAGAGGGTAGATATCTAGCAGTGTATTTATGTTGCCAATTTTCTTCATCTCTAGTGATACGAGGGTAAGTCCATAAGTTTCCGGTCTCGCCGATAAGGATTATCGCCTTCACAAAAGCCTTATATGATGTCAAACCTTATCTGTTAAGTAAATAATTGCAGCTGTAACTTCCGCCCCGCTGTGTTCATTTGTTCAGCTAAAGTTGCATAAAGAAGGCTGTGTAGAAGATTGTGACGTGTTCAAAATGGAGTTTCTTCACAAAAAACGACTTACTCCAAATGAAATTAAACAGCGATTGGACAGTGTATATGGGGAAATATCCCACTCATATTCTATCGTAAAAGAATGGTCCAAGCTTTTTCGAAAAGGTCGAGAAAGCATTGAAGTTGAAGAGGGCGCAAGTCGGTCCTTGGAGATGCTCACTCCTGAAAACATCGCCATTGTGGAAGCAGAAATTATGGAAGACCGGCGGCTCAAAGTTACAGAAATAGCAGCAAAGTTGGGCCTTTCTAAAACAATATTCCTTCGAATTATTCATCAATATTTAAACATAAATAAGGTTAGTGCATAGACTTCTTCCCTCAGCCCAAAAGCAGCAGCGAGTCATCTGGAGTTTGCCGTGGCAACGAGAGAGAAGTTCTGCAAACCATTGTTACAGGAGATGAAACTATGATCCCTTATCCAAAAGAGAGTCAATGGAATAGTATAAACTGACGAAGCCTCTAAAGGTCAAGGTCATTCAGTCCATGGCCGCGATCTTTTGGGACCATGAAGGAACTTGGTTATGACAGATAGGATCTTTATGCCCATCTTAGTAAGCGCGAGAAGTTGTTCAGGGATGCATTGATTATCTAATGCTATTGCAGCTGCCGAACGTTCTACTACTACTCGCAGACATTTGCTGTTTTCTGGCCGGACTGATGTTCGAGGTCGAAAAAATCTAGAGTCCTTGATCTAACATTAAAACTTTCAAGCAGACGTCTTGAACTTATTGCCTGTTTTACTTCAATCTCATTACGCCTTTGCTTTTCGCCTTAGATAATTTAATTCTACTAATTAATATGTTTTCCATTCTCCTACAACTGTTCTCATAATTAATTTTGTACAGATATCGATGGTCATCCAAGCAGAATATTCCAAGAAATGTTATCCAGCAATCATATCCTAAATTTTGAAGTATTTGGGCACAGGTTGTAGAATTAAGTTCATCTTTTCCCTCTACAGATCTCGAAAATGAAAAAGAGTTTGAAGGAGTTGAAGAAAGTCTTCTTCTTGTGTTCAAATTAAAAATGCAACACCTCTCTTCGTTTGACAACATTTTTGTTCTTATATAGAAAAATGGTATCTCCGAAAGCATGAGGTGATGCCAACATCAAAGGCTAGAAGGTATCAGCAGGCAGGAAATCGAGGCAGAATATGACACGAAAGTCTCCTAGAGCGTATCGAATGAAATTAAACTAACCTCGGGTAAAGATTTCCCGTCTAGGGAGAAAGTCAAGATGAAGAACTGCCTGGATTGGAAAGTTGCAAAGCTCAAAAATTAACGGATAGTTCTGATAGGAGAATCCGCCCATTTTGTGTAGGAGATGAGGAATGGGTGTATATTTCGGCGGAATGTACCCACTCGGAACACCTGAGAAAAACGCTGTTTCCTGGAAACTTTTTTGAGGCAATTAGAGGACGATTGGCATTGTGGGACCTGTTTGTTAACCACACTAATTAGTTCAATATGGGCATTTTTCTAGCCAAAGTGCTCGAAGGTAGAAGGAATTTCTTTCCTGGTTAGAACTCAATCATTAGTGTAATTATAACTAATGTAATATGTTTCCATTCATATATTTGTAATTATCGTTCTTCCCTTTTCAATGTCTAATTATTATTATTATTATTATTATTATTATTATTATTATTATTATTATTATTATTATTATTATTATTATTATTGTAATTATTACTATTATTGTATTATTATTTGTTCCTCTTTTCTATTTACGTTTACTACCCATGCATATAAAATACATTTGTAATGTGCAAATAGAAGTTTATAATAATAAAGATACCATGTACTACTACTACTACTATTATTACTACTACTACTACTATTACTACTATTACTACTACTACTATTACTACTATTACTACTACTATTACCACTACTATTACTACTACTATTACTACTACTACTACTATTACTACTATTACTACTACTACTATTACTACTATTACTACTACTATTACTACTACTACTATTACTACTACTATTATTACTACTATTACTACTACTATTACTACTACTACTATTACTACTACTACTATTACTACTACTATTATTATTACTACTACTACTATTACTACTACTATTACTACTACTACTACTATTACTACTACTATTACTACTACTACTACTATTATTACTACTATTACTACTACTATTACTACTACTACTACTACTGCTACTACTACTATTACTACTACTATTACTACTACTACTATTACTACTACTACTACTACTACTACTATTACTACTACTATTACTACTACTATTACTACTACTACTATTACTACTACTACTACTACTATTACTACTACTACTATTACTACTATTACTACTACTACTACTACTACTACTATTACTACTATTACTACTACTATTACTACTACTACTAATGAATTAGAACATGCTATTATATTTAAATGTTTATTTATAATATTATTTATATTATATTTATATTTAAAAAGCAAGGGAAAGTGCTTAATGGTTGATTGGTGTTGAGAATGAAATTTTGGAACGTTTGAACTAGTTCCAATGTGACTTTTACTGTCGACTCTCTTCGGTCGATCATATGCCGACGCACACAATGGGCAGAATTTTCAAGTTGCCGGGAGCGCAATGAAAACTCGAGCTGAGCTTTCACTAAATCTTTTATAGTTTTAAGGGGCACCACCTGGAGATTTGATCGGATAATGAGTTGTGCCTATCGTGGAATAATCTTGCCCTACTAGACTGCAGATAATAAAACTGCACTGACAGGTGAGTCTGTTTTTGTTTTCATATAAACAACTTTAAAATCATAGTATGTGCCTTACTTTTCCTTCTAACCTTATTAACCATTGTGCAGAAATGAGATTTTTTTGTTTGTTTTAATTTCCGTATTGTTTTTGTTTCCAGTTATGTCCGTGGAGTACACATTACGTCTCGCCACGCATCCTTTGTACCATTTTTAATGGTTCCCTCTCTCTCGACCATCAATACACTACCTCTCCCTTGCAGGATATTGTTTTCGGATACTGCTTCGGAAGCTGAGCGTCGATACCTGCACACATTAGCACAGGAAAAGATAATTTCCGCTTTGCTTGATTCAGAGTGGAGTTCACCTCATTTTGGAAAGTTGTCCGTTCGAAAATCCACGCCTTCCAATGTTGTTATTTTACAATGTTTCATTGAATTTAATAGATTTCTACTCCTGCATTTGTAATGAGAGGGTAAGGGTTAAGAGAGGAATATGGTAAACTTTTTCCTGTGGTTTAATGTCTGCCATATACCTTTTTGCGACGAAACTCGGGCAATCATACATCAATTTTATAGAAGATGTTTCAGAAATACTTTTACAAACTTTGGTGGCGGTTCCTGACACCGAAACAAGAAAAACAAAAAAAAAAAAAAAAAAAAAAAAAAAAAAAAAAGGCCTATATAAATATATGTCCGGAAACCCTTAGTTTTTGAGTTATTAGTGAAAATTTACTTCAACGCGTTTCAAGGTATAATCTAACAGCTTAAGTTTGTAATTGAAAATAAAATTAAATTTGTGAAGTAATCGAATGGTGTTATTGATACAAATTTGTTGCTGCACTCATTGTATCCTAGAGACCAGGTGTTGCCAAGGAGACTTGTTTATATTTGTCACTTGGATACATTCATGGCTAGTCTGTTTCTCACGTTTCACTTGTGTTGCATTTTGTGATGTGTTAACCATGTAGGATATCCATTTCGTGCCCTTACAAATGAGAAGAAACACGTGGTTTATCACAATGGGACTCCAACACCTTATAGCCGCATTGTTCAAGATGCATTGGCTGATATAGAACATGATAGATGGATAGGTAGGGGAGAACCAGTTCCATGGCCTGCACGTTCTCCTGACCTGAATCTTCTGGATTATTATCTGTAGAGCCACCTAAAACAATTAGTTTATGCAGCAGACATTCCTAATGCAGAGACACTTTATCATCGTGCCATGGAAGCTTCGAAACCGTTCGACACCATATTGGAAAGGGTGCGATAGTCTTGATCTGATGAGTTGAACATTTATTATGAGTTTCTGGGTTTACATTGTGTTTATTGGGTTTTGTTTCTTATTTTGGTAAAATTTCATTAATTCAAAAATTAAGAATCTCCAGACATATGTTTATATAAATTTTTTTCTAATTTTGGTAAACTTTTATTAATAAAGCAAAAAACGTAAGGATTGCCGGACATATGTTTATATAGATTTTTTTCTTGTTTTGGTGTAAAGAACGAGCCATTACAATTGTTAAGTATTTATGAAACATCCTGTATATCTGTGTAAAGAAACTGTTAGAAAATGTCATTAGTTCCAACTCGCTGAGAGCATTACAAAGTCTTCGTGTTTTATACCAGTATTCCAGGATGTACAAGATGCACATGATGTCGCTGACACGTGCGTGACACAGAGGGACCAACATGTTTTACAGACTTTAGACAGCCATCCTGTTGCTTGTAGTGTAAGCTTATCTTATAAGCTGGTAGTGCTGCGTCACTGATGGTGCAGTCCAAAGAACCTCCGCTATAAGCAACTAGCCTGTATGTCGCGTTATAAGAGCTTAATATCATTTGAAGCGTACATGTTTGTTTTTTTATAGTTCTAGCCTCATATACCGTGCGTTCCATTTATAGCCGGGACATAGATCGCGTGTATGCTTACTTGGCTTTCAATGCAGTGACCTTGGTATAAATCCAGTAGTACACTAGCTCAAGACTACACTTATCACCTGTGTTATACTGTGTCAGTTGCTGCCTTCTGTTCGAGCAGTAAAAACTAGAGTTTTTCATTGTGTATCTCAAAAGGGAAAGTTTATTAAAAGACATCTGTGTTATGTGTGAATTACATTAGATGTTTTTATTAGTCCACGAAATGCCTACCGAAAAACCCACGCTTGAACAAAGAATTTTTATGTACAATACATACGTAAAAATTAATTCATGCAAGAAAATTCCTTGTATTCCAGTTCCAGGTAGAGAAACTGTTAGATAGGAAAATGGGATCGCTAATTGCTATAGCTAAGAAGCGAAAAAATGTCTGAATGCAGATGAACACAACTTTCAATGCCACTTATAACAAAGTTATTATAGTGATGTACTATCACTCATAAGTATCGCGGGAGTTTTAGAACTGAAAACCCCCCAGTGTAATAGACAGAACGAGGAGTACACATACGCGCGATTCGCGGCCCGGCAATATAAGGAACGCTTTGTACTTTCATTTTTATTGCATAGTTGAACTTTGAAATGAGCTTTCTTCAGCTTCTTTACTCTTTTTCACTATTTTCAAATCTAGAATTACTAGCCCATTCGACTTTCTTTTACGCGTCTTCCTCTTAGTAATAAGTGAATGTTATTTTTCCTTGTTTAATTTTTTTATTCTTCTTGAAATTAACATGGCTTATCTTTGTTTTACTTTGTGTCACGAGGGGTTTAAAATACATTTAATTTTTCTTAAAAGTTTACAAATGATATAATTGCCTATAGACTAATTCTTTTTCTATATTTGTAGTTTGGTATATAATATTAGAATTCGTCGTTCAGATTTCATTTCTTTTACAACAGTCATGTATTAGTTTAACATTAGTAATTATATGCATTTCATTCCTATAGTTTTGAATTTTATATACATATATATATATATATACATGTACATAGAGAGCCAAAAATGTATACACACTACAAGCAAAGAAACAACAGTGTTAAAATAAAAAAACTGAATTCACACAAACAGAAAATGATGAGCACTAATCATCTTAGACTTTAACACTTACAACAATTGCTCAAAATGCTCACTATCGGGGTCGATACACTTCTGAGTACGTTGAACTACTGACTGAACAACGTTTGCGAAAGTGTCCTCAGCGATTGCAGCACATGACGTTTCAATTTCTTCTGCTGCCAGTGTAGCTGGTTTTCTACGGTATACAGCATTCTTAAGAGTTCCCCATAGGTAGAAGTCCAACATAGTTAAATCTGGAAAATCTGTTCTGTACGCACGTCTACATTGCCTTTGAACTTCAACAACATTCTCGGTTTTCCAATACCACTTCAAAATTTCTTTCCACTGTTCAAACGATAATCTTGGCCTCATTTTGTTGTATCAACGCTAGCATAATGTAATGTGAGTCATATCTGTTTACAGAGCATCATACGATAATCTTGGCTTCATTTGTTCATTGTTGATTTACCTGTCACGTAGCAACGCTATCATAATGTATGTAAGTCACATCTGTTTACAGAACATCATACTACACATTACTATTTTTTTCGGTCCAACTTTGAAATATATTCAATAGATATCTATTGTGAAAGTGTGCATACATTTTTTGGTATCCTTGGTATATTCAAATAAGACATCATGTCATCAGAAACAATGATGAACTACATAGTTTTAACTATATGTTTCCATTATGTACAGGATGCCATGTAAGTCACACATCAATTCCTACACCAGTTTATTTAAGTATAAACTTTTCTCATAAAAACAAGCAGCATAACTGTGAACTTCAGAAATATGCACGTGCCTTTTAAAATGACCACCAATAAGGCTGTGAAAACGACTTTCTTTTTACTACAAATTGATTCCTTTTCCGGAAAGAGATTGTTATTGTGATATATGGTGTGCATCTCCAGATTAGAAGCACGTGAAATAACAAAACCAGTGCTTTTATCTGTTTTAAACAGTTTCCCGGTAATTTTTAACTATTATTCGTCATTCTGTATCAAAAACATGGAGATAGAATGCTGCGGAAATTAAATACGCACACCTACATCTATATCATTGGTTACTGTAAAAACGGAATGTGCATTATGTATAGAAACTATTACAATAATTTAATAATTTTCCTATTTGAAGTACTGCAAATATTATACACATTATCTAATCACATAAATGAACAACCTGAGGTAAATGGACGTTGTAGACATCCTATGTCCTCCGTCCTTATCACTATAAATCTAATCATTATCAGAAAGGTACACACACGCTCCTATTCATGCAGCAGTGTTGCCGGTCACGTGGAGCGCTCCCGTTAGTTGAAATGCAGATCACGCA
This sequence comes from Metallyticus violacea, assembly GCA_030762175.1. Taxonomy (NCBI): domain Eukaryota; kingdom Metazoa; phylum Arthropoda; class Insecta; order Mantodea; family Metallyticidae; genus Metallyticus; species Metallyticus violacea. The sequence goes on from CM060834.1 coordinate 87,197,810, forward strand.
TTAGCCAATGTGTACATAGGAAGAGACGCTCTGCATCGCAATCAGCTCAACAACTCCGGAGCAAAGAGAATCCATCAATTTTCCCTTCATTTTCGAAAACTTGTATAATTTGAATCACCAAGTTACTCATTAATCATTTCAAGAACTTCTGTATCTTCTAGTAGCCATTCCAAGGTTTGCTTATCTGGAATATCTGGGTTCAATTTTAGTAATCTCAGATTACTACGCAAAGAATTGCTTTAAAGCGGCAATAATTAAACTACTGAATATAATTTGGAAAATAATTCCATTATCCTGCGTTGTACGGGCCATTTACATCTTACCATGAGAACTAAGTCTTCCGTTTTCTAAAATGAAGGCATTATTTCACAAAAATATGATTGAAAAACATTATATCTATGTATCATCGTAGCGCAGCGCCTATTCAGCGAAATATCTGCAGTTACATCTCAAAAAAACATTAAATGTAATATTTGTCATTAATATTTTTTTACGTCTCCAAAGATGTGAAGCGATAAGGATTGGATCGCGGAATCTGGTGATATTTGTCAAAAATCAACAGCTAGAAGTACAACATGTTCTCCTACTAATTATTTTTCAGGGTTGCTAATATGAACTCTAAAAAACGGAAGCCATTTTATGTTTAACGTTTCAAGTTGTTACCAAATAACAAATGTCATGAGATAGGAATACATGAGGTGCTCCCCCCTTTCGTTACATTCTCACTTCCTTAGATGAAATCATGGGAAAGCTAGGGGAGTGCCGCACAAGTAAAATATCAGTATGGTTTAAACAGAATATCTGCAATTTGATTCATAGTGGCTGAACGCTAGAAACAGCACTTTAAGTTTATGTATCAAAACGGATGAAATTAGATTAGAAATAAAAAAATAAAAATAAAAATACCTATTGTGTCCCTTAGGGCAAATGCCTCCTAAGAAGTAGGGAAAGCTCGCCTTTTCCAAACGTGGTGAGCTATTCCAGCTAATTGCTCATAACCTGTTTAAGACACTGTTATTTCCAGGATCTTGCGTTGCATTTTTTTTTTTTTTTTTTTTTTTTTTTTGGTATATTTGAATTTTGTTCTTTTGTTCTATTTTATTGGAGTTTCAGGTCCGTTTGAAATTAGCTGCTTCTTCAATTTATTTAGTGGCATCCCTATATTGTTGCTATACTCACATAATAGTTCCAGCATAGTTTGTAGTGCTTTCGATGTTTACAAGGTTTCAATAATTTGGTCATGTAAATCTGTGGAAGGCAAAGTAGAAAACGGAGGAGCGGTCACGTCGCAAGAATGCAGGACAATGGGTGGACCTGCAAGTTCTCCATAAGGACATCAAGTGTTCATATTTATAACATCCTGACCAGGTCAGTCGATTCTGGTGGTGTCATGGTAACCAAATTTGCCTTCTAAACCCAAGATCGTGGATTCAAACCCTGCCAGGATCGATATCGCTTCTAAATAAGATTGTATACCTTGCATGAGGTGATGACAACATCAAAGGCTAGAAGGTATCAGCAGGCAGGAAATCGAGGCAGAATATGACACGAAAGTCTCCTAGAGCGTATCGAATGAAATTAAACTAACCTCCGGTAAAGACTTCCCGTTCTAGGGAAAAAGTCAAGATCAAGAATTGCCTGGTTTAAATTGGAAAGTTGCAAAGCTCAAAAAATAGCGGATAGTTATTTCGGGTTTCTTTATACGCAATTAATGTCTTTTTTTTAATCTATTGAGTGTGTGTGTGTGTGTGCGCGCGCGCGCGCGCTTGTGTGCATGTGCATGTGTGTAACCGAACGATTGTAATTTTTTCAAAACAGTAAGCAATGTCAAAGATTTTCCTTTACTGCTTCATTGTCATAATAAAAGAATACAAGTATAAAAGACATTAGGATTGGGATGTTGTCAATTTCAATTTACACGAGTCTGTTCTATAATTTGCAGAGAAAGATTTAATATACCATATCTATTGTGTTAGGAAGGAATAACCACATAAAGCAGAACAAATTAGTTTTGTATGAGGCTTACTAAATTTATTTCCTTCAAAGTTGTTCTTACTTTATGGAAAATCTATCCTTATTTACATTTATTCTCATTTTCAATGCTGTTTTAAATCTTGATGTCGTCTTGCCTTAATCGAATTGAATGTTCTGGCCACAGGTCCCCTCCGCTTCTAATATTGTGCATTAATTTTACATCGGTTCCTCTTTAATATTCAATCATTATTGGTTTTTATTATTTATGCGTCATAATTACTTAAATAAAACAGTATTACATTAGAAACATTTGTTTAGGTCTTTAAATTAATGGTAGCAAATAGAATATTAACAGAATGTGGTAATTTTAAAATGATATATAAACAGTGAATTTGCTTTGCTAAATAAGTAATTTAGTTTAAGATAACCAGGAAGTGTAAATCTAGCAAATAATGCACCAGTATGCATTTTACACTGTATCTCATAACGTTTTAAGCTATCAATATGACGTTTTTGAGAGATATTAAAAAAAAGTAACCAAAGATGTTCTGTAAATTTTAATTCTCTAATGCACAATTAAAAGTTTTCTAAACATTTGTAAACCAAAATAAAATCTTGTTAAAAACTGTAATATATAATCTTTTATTTTTTTATAAACTATTCGTGGAATGGGAATGATTTTTTTATAAACTGCAGACAACATGCTATTCTGGGAACTATACCTATGCTATTTGCTTGAAAAGAAATTATTTTTCAAATTTGGAAGAAAAGAAAAATAGAAACATTTTAAATTTTTATGGAATTAATTTTATCAATTAATAGCGATATTTAAATACTTCTAGTTAGCACACTTCACATTTGCATGCATTATGTGTGCGCAAATTTTCTACAAGTTTGGTTCAGTCAATTCTGAGAAAAATGCACATTTATGTAAAATTTGAAAATTTTGTTTAAAAAAGCTTTACATTTTAGAATTAAAATGTACAGAGCGTCTAAAGTTAAATATTCTTAATACCTCATAAAACTTCATATTGATAGCTTTATAAATTTCCGAGACACAGTGCAAAATATATACGGGTGCCATATTTGCTAGATTTACACTTCCTGGTTACCTTCATATTATTTTAATGCCCTTTTAATTATGTCATATTCTTTTTACATATTTTTCTGACTCTTTTGTCAAAAACTGGGGCATACTTCCAAACCCGAGATTTTAAAACGAGTAACAAAAGTTAATTATTTACCTAGTAGATAGGTGAGGTGGACACCTCGATACTTGAATCTTGCTCAAGATTTGACTACGTTCCTAACGGGGTACTTCCAGAAGGAAGAGAATGAGATGAGGGCTATCAGGTATTACGAGCTGTACTTTCACTGACATAGACCGGAATAACATTGTATTCGGATATGTCCCCCCCTGCAAGAATTTATTACAAACTAGAATAAGACGAAGGTTTCTAAATAATATGAAGTCAGATTATGATGACGATCAATTCGCAGCAATTTTTGAAAATACGGAGGGCGCCGAAAAATGTACACACACTTTCACAATAGATATCTATTTAATATATGTAGTAGGATGTTCTGTAAACAGATGTGACTAACATACATTATGATAGCGTTGCTACGTGACAGGTAAATCAACGATGAACAAATAAAGCCAAGGTTATCGTATGATGTTCTGTAAACAGTGACTCATTACGTTATTTAGCGTTGCTACAACAAAATTGAGTCAAGATTATCGTTTGAACAGCGGAAAGCAATTTTGAAGTGGTATTGGAAAATCGAGAATGTTGTTGAAGTTCAAAGGCAATGGAGAAATGTGTACAGAACAGAACCGCCAACATTCATCTTACCCGCCATTCATACGCTCTTGGGAAATTAGGAGGTTTACTTCCAACAGGATGGTACACCCCACATTACTACCGAGGGTATGTGCATACCTTGATGACTATCTTCCAATGGATAGAACGAAGAGGCCCGATTAAGTTTCCACGAGTTAGACTTCTACCTATGGGGAACTCTTAAGGATGTTGTATACCGTAAAAAGCCAGCTATACTGGCAGCACTTCGAGAAGAATTTGAAACGGCATGTACTGCAATCGCTGAGGACATTTTCGCAAACGTTGCTCAATCAGCAGTTCAACGTTTCAGAAGTGTATCGACGCGGATGGTGGGCATTTTGAGCAACTGTTGTAACTGTAAAAGTCTAAGATGATTAGTGCTCATCATTTTCTGTTTGTGTGAATTCAGTTTTGTTATGCTAACACAGTTTTTTCTTTGCTTGAAATGTGTATACATTTTGGCACCCTCTGTGTAACCAATCCTTTCATGGAAATAATTAGGTCACATGAATTTTCACTGATTTTAACAAGGACTGTTATAATACTATTGTAGCAGAAAATTGATACAATGACAGTAAAAAAAAAAGTAGATGGTGGCTCCAGTAGTTCCGTAATGTCAATACAGAATGACTGTATATTTTAGAGCTATGATGAAGACATGTAACTTATGATTATAATACATTTGCATCGTTTTTAATGCAAGTTAAAATGCTTAACGGCTCCCCCTAATTGTGTTTATTTCTTTATTTTACTTATTAACATATATCAGTGTATTACAGATCTGAAAAACGATATACTAAAAATCTCTTGCATCATATTGTAAAATTGTTTATTCGGATAAGAAAATTAATTACAACTATATATGCAATTAAAATTAAATACAAATATATGCACTAACTTGAACGTAAGTTAGGGGACTATTACCAAACAGAATGTTCAGATATAATGCTGTTTTATTCTGAACCACATGATAAAAAGCATTGTTAACGCCACAAAGCTCTTTCCAGAATGCTGCGCTATCTTCTCTACAACTCCGGGACAGCAGGCACAAACTTCTAGAAACTTTCTCTCGAAGCTTCTCCAGAATATTATTTCTGTGTTGATAGCAACTTCAACCCCCGAATATCTTATAAGAAAAAAATAATTTTCCTAATACCTTATTGAAGAAAGGCATCAGGAGAAGAATATTGTAATGCCGCAGGGTTCTAAAGAAGTAAATGGCTATCCAACTGTTTTATTGTCGAAACTTTTCATTTAGGGCAGGGGTTTTCAAACTTACGCGAGCCCCCTCCAAAGATCTCTTTATCTTAAAACTCCCTAAATTTGCAAGTTATATATATTTTTAAGCAGTTCACACTGATTTACACATTTAAAGATACAAAAATATACATTCACATTTTTTACAGTAGCCATAATCATAATATTATCCAGTAAAAGTATATAAAACGCATAAAACGTGTATTAATAACAAGTAAACTTATATGACGGTATATTTTAATGTCTGAATAAGAGGAACAATAGTGCACTTCACTTGCTAGCCTTGTTACCTACCTCAGACTTAAAAGAGAAACTTTTATTCTAAGGTTTGATTTAAGTGGTTTTAGGCAAATGAGTACAGATACTTATTTTTCGCACAATTGAGTTATTACCAAAGACATCACTGCTTTTATACCTCGTTTTTGACAGTCCGGGTATGTTAATTCACAAAACAATCGATACCTGTGTTAAGAAAAAACTAACCTGCTTCCCGAGGAACCTCTGTCGTACCTGGTGGTGTAGTGGTTACCATACTTGCCTCCTACACCCAAGATCGCGGGTTCGAACCCGGCCAGGACCGATGGATTTTTTCCTAAGTATGGCTTCCTTCGGAAGGGAAGTAAAGCCGTGGGTCCCGTGTCGTACATTTACGGCACGAAAAGAACCTCAAGCCTGAAAGAGAGGCCTCTGAGCAAAATTTGTCGGCCGTTTCACGCCCAGAGTTGAATGGGACGCTGATGACCTGAGCTGTTAAAGAGCGTCCATAAATAAAACAATCAAAAAAAAAAAAAAAAACAGGAACCTCCGCGTGATCAAAAGATAGAATGATGCGTCATTGGCGGCGAGAGACAAATAAACTTTTTTTTTTAAAAAATAACTAATAGTGATAGATATGCAGCCCTTTCTCTTTGAATTGACTGTGACGAACGTAGGGTCGCGACTTTTTAACAAGACTGTGCAACGGCCCATACAGTTCATGTCCCCGTGCATGCAATTCATAAAATAGTCGACGATAGACATCATTAGCAATATATATCCCTGGGTCCCCTGATTTAACACCCTCCTATTTTTATCCTGGAACATTAAAGGAAAAAGTGTCGAATACAAATTCACACACATGAGATGAACTGAAAAATAACATTGGTGAAGAAATTTCTCCTTTCTCAAAGGGAACTGCAAAGGTGATGGTTAATTTTATAAGCCGTTGCTAGAAATGTATGGAAAATGAAGGGAGGCAGTTTCAGCGCATTTTTACTTGATAATGCTGAGTGATATAGCTTTTATGAGTTAATAATAACTTAAGCGGCAATCATAACCACGGACTTTCTAATTCCCGTTCGCCGTGGTACCAGCTTGAACTAACCGACCAGCCGCTACATATGGAAAGATCCCGCGAAGAAAAATTCACCTATTAGTACGATATTGATCAATTCCCGGGTCAGAGCTCAGTTTGAAATGGGTGTCCAGTTAGGTTATGGAGGTTGCCTCAAGAAAACAACGCCTTAGCTACCTCCACGAGTGGCCGAGGTCGTTAAGGTGCGTACTCGTGAACGGGAGGTCTGGAATTCGAATCCCTCCAGGACCGTCCTCCCTGACTGGGATTTTTTCCAGGTTTTCCTCAGTCCTCATAACTGGCAAATGCTCGGGAGGTACCCTAAACTTAGGCCTGGAACGTTTCCGTCCTTAAAAAATATCCTTTCCCAATTTATCATTTCATCTCATGTATCATCAGTGTCCATCACCTGTGTTGCCTCTGTAGTAAAAAACGGGCGTTATACACTACTCAAAACGAACAGTTATAATATAGCGCACACCAAAAATACGCGACTAAATAAGAAAAATAAACCTGGAAATACAGAACAAGTTCCAAACAATGTTGACAACAATTGTCGCAAGATTACGTTTTAGAGGAGGCATGAATACCTGTATATATATATATATATATATATATATATATATATATATATATATATTTTTATACTTTCTAACTCGAAAATTAATTGTTTTTAAAATGAAGAAAATATTCTGCTTCTCTTCATAGTATTTCATGCCCTATGTTTAACACTGATGCTATGACAACAAAAGTATGTCGAAATGCGCTGAAAAGCAGATTCAAATTTCTCAAGGTTTTGACATCTTTTTCTCGATCCGTGTTATTGGTAAATCTCTGAGATATTAATAACGTGCAAACCATTATGTTGGAAAAGCTTGGTGGAAAGCAGGAATCGCAAAATGATGCTATCAAATATTTTAACTATATTTTTAGCGTATATTGATGAAACCGGCCCATAGCGATATACCGAAAGCCTTACAAACCGTGTAATCATAAATCTTACAAAATATCACACCATATGTGTCTGAGATGACGCAAACATGTATGGTAAAAAGCGTATAAAAATGTCGGTCATCGATATGTGATTTAAATTGTTTTCTAAAGTCCTCAGAAAACGATATAATATCGTATCGCTAATAAATTAATAGTTTAACGGCCGTTTTTTTTTTTTTCTATTTTCTATTTCTAGGTAGCACAGGCGGTGGTCATTGATGATACATGAAATGAAATTACATATTGGGAAAGGATGTTTTAAGGACGGAAACGTTCCAGACGTAAGTCAGGACAGTCCTGGCGGGATTGGAATTCCAGACCTCTCGCTTACGAGTCCGCGCCTTAACGATCTCGGCTACCCGTGGGGGTAGGTAATAAATGAGCCTTAGTGTGCAGTAGGGACTGCTTTGAGATGCTTTGAAGGGAATATTTAGCATATTCGTATGCCAGTAAACAAAGAAAAATAATAAGTTTAAAATTTATTATAGCATATAGGGGCGGTGACAATGTGGGGAAACTGGTACATATTTAAAAGTGACAGTTAGGATCATGGGTGAGGGAAAATAAATCCGCTCATGTGCGTGGTGTTTTCCAACGGTTTTCTAGTCTTATCGTGTTTTGGAACTTGAGGAGAGTGAACGTTAGGCCAGCTGCTCTCGAGATATGCCACCAACTGCTTGGGTATGGCCATCTAGGTCAACGTCTTTCAAGAAAGTAAGTGTTACTCAATTGAATTTGATTATATTTGTGCTTTGAGAAAACACCTCGGCTCCTAATTTTTCTGTTTTTATTTTATTTTGATCAAAGATGGGTATTATGTTACTAGATAAGTATTGTGAGATAAGGCACGTGTTCGACTTTATGATGAATGTATTAAATGATGATTATTTAAAGTGTCTCTTCAACGGGCTCGAGACAAATTAAACATTTTATGCTTCGTGGTAGATTAGAAATGTTCCATACAGATATGGATTTTTCAACAAGAGCATTTCCGTATCCATGAAAAACGATTTTAGACAACAAAGTTAAACTTTCCGATTGGCTAAACCAGAGTGCAGACCTTAATTCCGTTGAAGTTAAGAATTATTCCAACATGTTTATTGGAGAACCTTCTGAAATAAAAATCAGTTGTTTGGTGCCTTGCTTGAGTGATGATCAAAATTAAAAACTCAGTACTTTTGTGGCAAAAATTTTCTTCTGTGATCGGTGCTGAAAGTTATGCAACAGAATAATGAATTTCTACATTTTATTTTCTACTCCTCTACCCTATAAATACTTTTCATTCACAACAGCTTTAAATTGACTTTAAAATTCAAGCTACTTTTATGAAATCAAAATTTGGTTCATATTAAATAAACAACAAATACACCATCGTTTTATTACGAACCGTGTTTCTGGACCCTTGAAAGAATTTCCAGGAAGTTTTTTCATCAAAAAAACTTTTCAGCGCTACTGTACATGTGCTGTATTTTATATGCAAAAAAGTCATACATATACAGTAAAATTAAAAATAAACAACCCAAAATAAATCTATTGAAGTATGGTTCAAACTTTTAGTAGCTACGGCAATTCTCGTATTGACATTCGGGTCAGAAAGGTTGATATGTAATTGAAAAGAGAACTGGAAGATTGAACCAGCGGGAATAGGAATTGTACCACCAATACAAACTATTTCCTTTTCCTCAGATATAGCCAGGGAGAGCATAAACAGCTGAACAGAAGAAAAGATGGAATAACTGAATAACATAATATGAGTTTATATTTGTACATACAAACAGCGAAACACCACAGCACGCCAAAATAATTTATGTAGGTGAACGCATATATAGAAGACATATAGAAAATAAATAAGTAGATGCCCATGAAGAAGTGGAAATATTTAAAATATGGCATCAAGGGAAATATAGAAGAAGGAGAAAAATAGAAATAATTCTTAAAGCGGGTGTCTTTATTTATTACACATCTCTTACGCAGTTGATGTTAAGTTTTCAAATGTCCAATCTCTCTAGCTGTAGGGGACGAATAAAACCATTTGTGCTTGCTTTGCTTCCAGACTGGGGCCGAAATTTTTCCAAGGCGCAAGCTACTGTCACACCGCGCCAGCCCGACCTCGCCCTGACACTTTCGACCCTGTAAACAGAAGCAAAGAAATAATATATAATGGGAGAGTAGGAAAGTAAAGTAAAGATCCATCCCAACATTTGTCTAAGCGACTTGGGAAAACCACGAAAAAAATTCAAGGTCAGGATGGCCAGCCTCAAGGGATATGAACCCTTGATATCTTGAATGCAAGTCCCAAACGTTACCACCTAGACATACTGATCGTTTTTATACATACGGGCAAATAAACATTTGCATTTATGTATACAACTAATTCTGATGCCTACTGTTCAGAAAAATATATGCAGAAATGTGCTAAATGCATCCCATTAAATATGCCTAATATTATATGTTCCAAAAATTGGACATTTTCAGGTTCATTATAAATTGTTGCAACAGAGTTGTAAATTTTACATACATATTTTTTCCTGTTGTTTATTAACATTATTCATCATAATCTTTCCTTATAATGTTTGTATGTTTTAAAAAAATTTTATAGAATATAACATATATTACCATTGTTCGAATATTAGAAGTAATAAAATTAAAACTAAATTATTTGTGTTTTGTTATTTGCAAATTTAAACAATTATAAAAACTCGTGCTCAAACAACAGAAACAAAAGATATGGTGGGATAGGCTGGTGTACATAGGAGGCAGCCAGATGGGCTCTGAGGGAGGTGTAAAAATGGAGGATGCACTGGGCAGCCAGATATCCAAGGAGGCGATACACAAACATTGGCAGCGTCCCCAACATTTCCACAGATAAATCCCAGGCGCCGGTCGTCCCCCCAAGATCATCTCCGGTCACCACCAAGGCATCCCGAGATGGCCCCATGAAAACCTCACCAGACGCTAAGATAGGAATTTTTCCCGCGCGCAAGCCACCGCCAAGCCACAAGGCACCAGCTCGCCTCGCCTGATGCTACGGAATGAAACTGGAGAGTGGAAAATTCCAAATTACGAAAAAAAACCGAGGTGAAAATGACTGGCCCAACGGAATTGAACCGAATGCGACTCCCAAAATTTACCGCATAAGCCACCCCTCTTGGTATAACATGATAATTGCAGCCTGATTATAAAAAGAAGAGAGAGGAAAGGGGAGGGAGGAGATGAAATGTGAAATTTAATCGATAGTATTGGTTTTAAATTTCCCCCTCGGTATCTAAATAGTGAGTTTTTTTTAAAAGACATTTATTTTTATTCAGATTTGGAAGTTTTGAAAGGAAAGTCCTGTGTATTTTACACACAAAATGAGAATGAAACACAATCGCTTGTTTAGATTACATAAATGGAAATGCTTTGGACTGCAACGTGGTGTCTTTAGCTATGGATAAGTGCGATTTGGTCATGGGAACAGCGTTTAATTCAATATATCACATATTGCATAAATGCCTTTAAAACTTAATTTACCCACCAGATTTTGAACGGAAAATGCTGAAACTCTCTTTCATATTACGATCATTTTGTACTTGCTTAAAAATTTAAATATCGTAACAGCAATTTGTTTGAGAAATGGGGGCTATGCTTTCTGTATGCTGGCTCTTCCAGAATATAATATAAAGTTACCTGGAGATAAATATCACAGAAAATAAAGCCCAAGAATTGGATATTTACAGCGAATTGCACAATAACCATATCAATTTCTTGCACCTATTTCAATCTGCAATACTTTCACTTCTGAATCTTTGACTAGACCATACTGTCGCATATGGGGGGTAACAATATGGGGGAAAATGTACTGTAACAATGTGACAACTAAAGGTAGAGGTGACAGTTAAAAGTACAGGTGGCGGCATGGAAAGATTATTTAAGAAAATTAGCGTTTGCCATGCTCACGAGGCTTGGATCTCGAAGAGAGTGAACGTGGTACCAATTTCTATCTGGAACGGTCACCTTCTTGGCGGACGAGTTAATCTCGGGACAACTTCATAAATGGTAAAAAAAATGATGACAGCTCTGTTTAACGTCTCTAATTACATAGAACACCTCGATCCATTACTTTCCTGTTTTGTGTCATTTTGATTAACGATGATTTAGGATTTCTTCAGATTAATGTTCAGCTATACTCGTAGTCACGGCCCCAGTCCGTTAGATAATTACAGAATAATGATATTATAGCCAAGCGAATTAGAGGAGGTCGTGACAATAAGACATACGACAGACGATGGATATGTATAGCATGGGAAAATTCTAAACGATGCTCAAGGTAGGTACGAAGGTAGGTCCATAAGTTTCCGGTTCAACCTTTTTCTAGGTATGATAAAGACAAAAAATATATTTCAATTTTCAATATAGTTACCGTTTATTACAGTACACTTCTCACATCTTTGAATTGACATTTCAATCCCCCCTCCCGCCGAGAATAGTCAGAAGTCTTGTCTGCAACATGGCATCAATTCTTCGTCACACTTGAATTTCCTTCCTAGAAGGTCTTTCTTGAGCTTTGAGAAGAGGAAATAGTCACTGGGAACTAGATCTGGGCTGTAGGGTGGATGGTCGATCTCCTTGAATCCACTTTTCTTTACAGCATCCCTTGCAACAAGCGCTGTGTGCATATGCGCGTTGTTGTGAAGGCGCAAACCACCACTCAGCTTTTCTCGCCATTTCTCTTCGATAGAAGCACACAGTCTGTGTAGTAGGCCAGCGTAATATTACCCATTTAATATTATTTCTCTCCTTGAATTCAATGAAGAGTATTCCTTCACAGTCCCAAAAGATGTGTCATGATCTTCTTGGTTGACTGAGTGACCATGGCCTTTAGATGCGGTGCTTCGCAAGATTTATGCCACTCCATTGATTCTCTTTTGGACAAAGGTTGAATCATAGTAGAGGACAATAGTTTCATCTCCTATAACAATGGTTTGCAGAACTTCTATCTCGTTGCCAAGGCAGAGCTGCAAAAATGCTTGACAACAGATGACTCGTTTTTTCTTTTGGACTGAGGAAAGAAATCTAGCAACCCATGTGGCCCAAACTTTATTCATGTTTAAATGTTAATGAATAATTGAAAGGACTGTTGTTTTAGAAAGGCGCAATTTTTGCTGCTATTTCTGTAACTTTGAGCCGCCGGTCCTCCATAATTTCTCCTTCCACAAGATCGATGTTTTCAGGAGTGAGCACCTCCAAGGACCGACCTGCACTCTCTTCGTCTTCAATGCTTTCTCGACCAATGCGAAAAAGTTTGGCCCATTCTTTAACGGCAGAATATGAGGGGAATGCTCATATACACAGTTCAATCGCAGTTTAATTTCATTTGCAGTAAGTCCTTCTTTTGTAAAGAACATAATAACAGCTCAATACTCCATTTTGAACACGTCACAATTTTCTACACATAGCCTTCTTTATGCAACTGTATCTGAACAACTGAACACCGCAGAGCGGAAGCTACAGCTGCTTTAACAGATCAGGTATGACACCGGATACGGGTTTTGTGAAGGCGATAATCCTTATCGGCGAGGCTGGAAACTTATGCACCTATCCTCGGATATACAAATTTTCTACGGCCAACGCAGTGCATCAAGCATGGGCAGATGGATGATTGAAAAACGTGGAAGGTGAATATCCGGAAATCCATCCCGAGACCATCCTCGAACTTCACAGGTCAAATTAAGTTTAATGCTTAATTTCGCACTGAAGCACGCTGTTCAGTACGATTACTGTGTTCAGTTTTCTTCTAGATGTATTAATGCACACCGAATCATAAAGCTTAACCTCAGCAGATTGTACAACGCCATGCATTTAATTGCTAACCGACAGTGATGCTGCTCTGCTGAATAAGCATTTATAAACGTCGCCATGATGCTAACAGGTCAACCATCATTGTTTCACAGTAGTTGATGTGATGCCATGCATGAGTGAATGTGTTTGTATACGTTTGCGTGTGAGGGAGAGAAAAAAGGAGAGACATTGAGAGTGTGGAGGGCATATGCTCTCATTAATGCTGTTACATTAAATTAAGTATCAAAAGCAGTAAATGGGCCAATCGCTAAGCATTATATTGGTCACTTTCGTTAATGGATTTTCAAAGTAGTGTTCAATGCTTTGTTCTTCAAGGGAAATTGACGATGGGCGGCACTTAATTAAGCGTATTGTGTAGCTAAAATAGAAAAAGGAATATATAGTCCCTCGTTAATACATTTACGGCTTTGGGCGATTAAGAGGTCGGGTAGTTGTCAAGCTATTTGTCTCCCGATTCGCGTTTATCTGCGTTCACGCGAGAACAGTGAAAGGATTTCGGTTCATCCAGTTAAAGTGATAATATTTTATTCTGACTGCAACCCATCAGTTTGCCAATGCAGGGAAAGGGATTTTATGGGACAGAAGTTGGCATAGCCGGAAAATCGGGAAAGGAGAACATTTGTTGGAGTCATAACATTATGTTCCATCTTAATATCAGATTTCAGAGAACTTCTGGAATGGTTTAGACTTCAGTAAGGTCTAAAATGCTGGGAGCTCTAACTTAAACGTTTTTGAATCATTTTTAATAGTCAAGTGACCAAATTCAATGTGAATTCGTATGTACTTTTATGCTTCTTTTTTATTATTATTATTTTCAAGGCATTTTTTCATTGAATAGTTGCACTATTAACGATATAAAAGAATTTCTGCAAATTCTTTTATTATACAGGATGCGGCAGAAATAATGGGCAATTTTAAATCGTGCGCTATTGTTGATCATGGTTTCTTGGAGAATTGATGTTTGTACCTTTGCGCAGTGCAGTTCAAAGTAATTTCAGTACTCCATATTACATGACCTTGGCCGTTCGTACTGCCGCACAGTGTTGCTTGACAGTCAGTATGTAGTGCAGGTCGAATGAATATGCTGCGTTTTCAATTGAAACCTTGTGTCTTAAGAACGTAGCCTTTGTTTCGGCAACATTAAGAGCTGCTTTAGAGCAAAGTCCCACGCGATCAGTTCGTCGGCATTCGCAAGCCCTTAACATTTCGGTTAGAAGAGTTCGTCGAATGAATGCTGACGAACTGATCGCGTTGGCCTTTGCTCTAAAGCAGTTCTTATTGTTGAGTGCGAACCGCAAGTGAAGCTAGCGGCCAAGGCCATGTAAATGGCGTACAGAAAATGTTTTGAACTGCACTATACAAAGGTACAAAAATCAGCTCTCTAAGAAGCCTTGACCAACAATAGGTCATGATTTAAAACTTGTTATTGTTTCAGCCGCAACCTGTATTATTTCAAATCATGGGCCTGCAATATTGCAAAGTCAGAAAATATAAAAGTATCTTTATTTAACATTAAAGTGCTGATATAATCTTGTTCCATAATCCCTTTCAACTATGTATGAAATCATAATATTTTGAATCTAAATGTATTCATAATTACATTTTCTATCAATACAAATATTCGCTGTATCAGGCAATCAATTGTTATACATCATCAAACTGAAAAATAATTGCACTCGAAGCAAACGTTTTTCAAACGCCATTTATTTCCAGGCTCAATGTAATCAACAAACTTAGAGCATCATTTCTCAGCAATACATAAGCTGATACGAAGTCAACTGTCCACTCAAATTGTTTTAATTTGTTGGCAACCATAGAAAAAATTATATAACGTTCTTACGAGAGTAACTCATTTTTAATTCTCATTATGATATAAATAAACACTGCACAACAAACATAAGAATACAGTTGCTTTTTAACAACAACATACAATTCATGTCCTGCCATTGGTCAAAGTATACTAGACAAACGTTTAATACACACTGACTATGAATTATTAAATTAAACAAATACAATTTCAAAAGTAGAGGACTACATTGTTATTATAAATCATAAAAACAAATTTTGTCTTATTAATGTGAACTTTGTGATTGATACAAATGTTTGACATCAGGCCTAGCAGTTGACACCGAAACACTCATATCGTCCTCAAGGCTAAGCATCATTTTTTTTTTTTGCTTTAATTTTGATTGTCTTTGTTGTGAGTTCGCATGGTATGAGTGATTTTATTGTTGCAGTGTTTTCAACGTATTGAAGCTTAGTTATTCTTTGAATTATTGTACAATGTGGCATTAAATGTGATGAATATGCCAGCGTCTGCCTATGGATGTTTTAATAGCTCTAATCTTGATCCTCGTGTAGGACATTACTATCTTACCAACAACGAAAATTTTCGGAAACTAAATAAATTAAACCTGTTGTATTATGAGGCTGTCTCTTCATATTAACCCATGGGTTGGACACTGAGATGAAACTTAATCCAACTAATGATTCGTCTTCTTCTTCACCATCACCAATACCATAATTTACATACTGTAATTTAAATAGACCCTATTAAATATTTTTAATAATTCCCAAAATATCTCGTTGCACCTTAAGATGTCGCAATAACCCGTTGAGAATTGAAGCAGTATTTAGTAGTGGGGCTAGATTTATGTATGGGATTAATTAGAGAGGGGTTGTTTAAGATGAGATTAATTAAAACGGGATCTCAGGGTCAGTATTTGTGGTAATGACAGAGAAAGTAGTATGTAAGGAGGAAGGGAAAGTAATTGCAGGTTCATATTTTGCTGGTGGCTTCTCCTCTCCCTCTTCTGTCTCTCCGCTTCGATGAGGTGTGTTCACCAAGTCTTTACCACTGCTCCGGCGCATGAGAGTGAATTCTTTGTATTTTTGTTTTAGGAACGTGTATACGTTACCAGGGAGACAGGATGTGGGCTGGGGACATTATCTTCTTCACATCAAGAGATTTATATAAGTTTTTCTGAGAATTGTTTATTTATCTGTTTACACCAACACGATGAATCTCTTTTTATCAATATCAATTGTATTTTCTCGCCAGAAGAGAACCTTGAAAAGCCACGCGGATCTGTTTAGGGTACTAGATGTAGCTGCCTATACACTTGAAGAAAACCTTCCTGTAGTGTTTGTATTGGCGCGGACACACGCGATCACCGATCACTTTATTATCCTTATTAACAGTTACCGATTAAACTCAACCTGATTATGGCTATTCGATATTGCTACTGTTTACTGCTATTCACTGCTCACAGGGCCATCGGTTACTGCTCGCTATTCACTGAACTGACTGACTAATTAACTAACTAAACTTGGCTGAGTAAGTCGAACTAAACTAGCTACTTAACTAGCTCGAACTGAACTGACTGAGAAGTTTGACTGACAGTAGACTGGAAGAAGTAGGTTTTCTGGTTTTCCCATGACTTTTATTAAATCTGCAGTCGGTCAGCCTTGCGTGCCTTCAGTAATTTTATATTTAAATTCTTGTAGCGTCTTCTTAAGTTCTATTCGTAGATTGGCTACATAAGAATCACGTGTTTCCGGTTCGTTACTTATAGGCTACAATTTGGCGCCGATTTCTCTGAGGGTCCTCCTACGAACGAACTTCTAGGCTTTCTATTTTGTTTCTCCTCTCGAATCTCCCCCTCAAGTTACTCTTGTGTTACAAACAGGTCCCGTTATGTTTTGTCAGCGTTGCGTCTTTTTTCAAGGTTACTTCACGCTATAAAATCACCCTCCCTAACTGTATCTGGTGTTTGGTATTTATGACCTGCTTGCTTGTCCCTTTGTGTAAGAAGGGACGCCCAAGATCGTGAGGTCCGGATTTTCAGAATTTAGCAAAGTTACTGCACAAATGTCTGATACAGAATTTCTGAAGCATATCTAAAAATTTTGCTTTACTTATATTAATGATTATTGATTAATGTTTATGGTTCATCGGGGAAGCCTTAATATTAATTAAATATAATATTTTATATTAACCATAATTGTTGGAGCTAGAGAATCCTGCTAGGGAATAAGTTGTCGTTCATCGTCCAATGACGATGCCAACCGCAGCAGTTGGTGAAAGCTACGGTAGCATGTTAAACCATGGACCACGGATAAACAGCCGGAAAGATTTTAACTGTTTTAATGATAATGCAGTTTAATTGTTACTTTTAAGATCTTTCCACATTCCAGATGTCTATGGAAGATATTTTATCTTGAGCACGTGTATAATATCAACAGAAATCGATTTCAGCTTTGTTTTCTGTCAAAATATTTGTCACTGCACATAAAAACGAAAATTCTCGCCTTGATTCTCGTTTTCAGTCATACCAAATTCAACCACGTAACTAAAAATTATGAAAAATGATTTGGTTGCGTTTGTAGTTTCATATTGTTAATATACGTCTTTTAAGCACAAACTAAAGTCAAAATACGTATTCATATGTACTATAAAAGTACAGCTTTTAAGCATCAAATATTCCAAAACATAAATATTCTCATTTTCTTCATTATATTTATTAAGAAAAAAATTAGCGTTTGCCTGAAGATCTTCTTTAAAGACAAACGTACATAATTCGTGATCCAATCAAATTCCAAATTTTGAAAAATGTACATATAATGGCTCACTGAAAAATTATCAATCTTCTGATCCATAGCAGCACTACTTTAAAATAAATATTTATATCTTGTCAAAAGTACTTTTTCATCAATAAGAGTGACTGATGGTAATTTAACAGTAGAAAAGCCAATAGCTTGAAGAGAAGTCATAGTAAAACTTAAAGAAATAACTTTCATAGTTATTTTCTAAATGATTGTTCTTTGTCTTGTTTCTACTTTCCCTGAAATGCTTGAGAAACATTAACACCACCGATATTTTCTTCTTGTTATTTTTCTCTTTGGGCTATGAGAAAGCCTTTACCATCTTGTAATTGCATCATTTTTATTGCATTAGCACGTGCAGTGTTGAACTGCTTGAGTATCTGGTTTCCTGAATTTTTGACCTTGTCATTTGTTGTAAGGCAAAGCTTCTTTTAAGTTGTAATCTTTTCTGATAAATATGCTTGTTTATTATCCCATAAATAGTTATATTTTGTCTGCCTTCATTAGTGTTTCTTTTCTGGAATAAATGAATAAAACATCTCAAATCTATGCATTTGAAAATAAGTTTTTGTCGGAAAGAACAGGCTTGACTGGCTGACTAAACAGGTGCAATTTTTGCGTCTTCTTCGGTATGCAGCCTGTGTATTTCCATGTCGCTCCTACAAGAAATACAGTAAGCGAGCAAGAAAATAATTTTAGAAGAAGTTGCTCTAAATGCTAACTATATGTCTTATTAAAAATAGAGAACATTAATTATAATTCAGTTTGACATGTATTTGGTACATACCTCATTTGCTAATTAAAACTTGTGATTTTAATATATACTCGTACAACAAACATCGACGATTATCGGTTCTTAATGATCGAGATAAATGGGTTCGGATACTGGGTCACCAGATAACGTAATTAGACACACTAACACACATATCTGTCCATCCACATAGGCGATTGGTGCATGTCCTTGGCATTGTTGCCACACTCACCACAAAGTGTAAGCATGACGGGGCCCTACCTCACTGTAAACAATCCACGCGAAAACATCAATGACTCATACATTCCCAGAACTAATAAATTGTGCAACATTGTACCTGGATGTTATCCCATGCACTTTTTTCTAGGGTTATTTTTAAAATCCCTCTGCCCTTTAGGAACGCTAGGTGCTATCAGCCTTACGGATTGACAGTTATTTCAGGAGCGAGCTATTAAAAAAAAAATTAACATCATAAATTGGATGCATTTAAATTTTAGTTGTTAATCATTGTATATATTATGTGTTCATCAAGAGACAAGGGAAATGTATTTCTGATATTCTATTGTATAATATTGATTTTTATCTTAAACCATATCGTATCATCTGTTGATTTATCAGATATATTTGTACTAATTTTGTATTAGATTGTATTTCAAACTGTCTCAAAATATCAGAAAAAAATTAATTTTCCTCGACTGTACCTTTATTTGGTTATAAAGTGAAATTACTACCTATATATAATTTTAAGGTGGTCCCTAAAATTCTCCATCTACAATTAATGAATTATTTTCAAATTACTTATATTTTTCAACATATTCTTCTTTAAGGACAATACATTTAATCTAGTGATACTCCAATGCCATTATTCTGTCCCTGAAATGGTCTATAAAATACCTCTTTAGAGATGCACCCGTCTCTTGATAATCAGTGAGAGGGAGTATGACCTTTGGGAACAAATGGAAGTCAAAGGGAGTCAAAACTTATGGGGGACGTTTCTACGTTTCATACTTCAAATCCCTCAATTTTTTCATCACTGAAACACGTGTGCATTATCGCGGTGAGAAAAACTCTTTTTCTTTCTACAATCCGAGACTCTTCTAAGAAATATTTTATCTAGCTGGCTTAAAATGTTGAAATACTACTTGCAGCGGAATTAACGAGATGTGTGTGATGAGTATGATTTATTGAAAGG
The DNA here is from genome assembly GCA_030762175.1 of Metallyticus violacea. Classification (NCBI taxonomy): domain Eukaryota; kingdom Metazoa; phylum Arthropoda; class Insecta; order Mantodea; family Metallyticidae; genus Metallyticus; species Metallyticus violacea. Next base: position 87,217,600 of record CM060834.1, read on the forward strand.
GAATTAATGTAATTGATTGGATCTTAGGGATAATGTTATTCCTTTCCCGACGATATTATTACCACTGACTTATAGTTTTTGTCTTGGCAGAGACTTTTCTACTAGATATTTTTTTGTGGTTTTCTTGTTACCATAAGGGGGAGGAGCGAGGAAATGAGCCAGGTGGTTAACAGGAGGTGTAGTGTTATGAAATGTAGCACGATTTATTATCAAAGTTTGTTCCACTTAATGAGACACCGTTACTCCTTGGAGAAATTCTTGGGCAATATGTGCCACTTTAGCACTAACTACGGCTATTATTTCCTGATTGGATACTAATGCGTACGCAATTCTCAGCATGCCACACACATAACTATTAGTTTCTATCCTTCAAGAGATTATCGCCCTGTCATTTCATCCCCATAGCTAGTAATAATGTGTTATTGCTCTTACCTTTCCTAATATGACAAAAACACAGCTCTAACTATATACTAAATAAACATGTTTTTCAAGGACCCTGCGTTAAAATTCCCCAGGAAATATTGGTTCGCCGTTTTGCTTTGGTTATCTATACAAATATTGTTTATGATTGGCAATAAGTTTTTAGGTCAAGAACAGAAAATAGAATGTTTCCACCCTGGTAGGAAAATCACATCATGCACAACATTTCAATACATATACCGAAGATAGAAACGATACTACACACATGATTATAATAAGGAAGTTACATAAAATTAATTAATGTAATAACTAAATTAATTGGAGGTCGCATCTCATAAATTCCATTTCACACTCTCCGGATATGATATTTGCTCTTTTGAAGATCAGAATTTAGTAAAATTCTTTTGGGATACCAAATCTTTTCTTGTTTCGATTCTGGTACATGATGGTGGAAGTTTCATGCACAATTTTAAGTCGAGTCACAAAATCACTTCTGTAAACTTTGTTGCAATATTTTCATCGAATGTGTTTTATCCAATACGGCAAGTACTTTCATCAATGCGTTCTTCATATAACATACATTCCTTTGAAAAGCCTATAATCTTTAACTCTCCTATCGTATAGTAACATATAAAGTAATTGTTTAATGAGTTTCACTGTTGTTACAGTTTTTTAAGTATTGCAAATGAAGGAAAATGGTTATCTAACATTTATACATTCAGTAATCGTTTCCTTTGTGTATCCGTCCTTTATAAAGAACTCTTACCACTGCACAATTTTCGAAAAATTGTCAAACCGTCCTTATAAGTAATTCCAGCCTAAGTCCAGGCTTTAGTAAAATTGTGTTCATATGAAATATAACAATTGTCGAAACCTTACGAAATGAAAAGGTCACCTTAATTCTGATATAATTTATTTAATTAAATACAGAAGAACATTTAGTTTATAAGTTGAATGGATGTGCTGCAAAAATATAATGTTGATAATACACAACAGAGTGCAAAGGGTATTAAGTAATTAATTTGATTATTTAGCACAGTACTGTTGTGAGGTAAAGGGTTTAATTTCCCTAATTGTAATTCTCTAAAGGGCTACTTTTGTAACATTTCTTCTGATTAAATGGGGCAAAATTATTCACTCCCTATTATCTTCTGTGTTAATCTGCATTATGAATAAACACTGGAAGTTTTAATTTAAGATAACCGTGATACAAATACAACGTGTAAATTTTGTTCACCGACCACACTTGGGTTAATGCAGGGTATAATTCGTGAAGAAACCCATGACTGAGCGAGGTGTCTCAGGCATTGGGAAAGTCCCGGTTTCAAATCTCTTGGCGTCGGTCATGCTGACCTTGAGTTTTTTTCGTGGTTTCCTTACCGCGAAGTTTCAGTCGCACCATTTAAAATAATTTCTTTGCATCAATTCCCTTTCAGAGTCCAAAGTGCAAAGGCGAGGTGGACCGGTGCGTTACAACGGTGGCTTGCGCTTTGGTAAAGGTTTCTTACCCTGTGACTGGTATGGAAGCGGCCCTTTTAAGGGGCTAGAATTCCTTGGAGAGGACTCAGCCATCGTCTGGGTTTTCTATTTGGAAACAGTGATAGGCACCCCGTGCCTATCGGCCTTGTATCCCGAAGGTGGCCGCACAGGGCCCTGTTCCACAAAAATATGGTTTAATACATTACTTGTCATTACATTGTTAGAATTCTGCTTCACAAAGGTTTCCGCTGCACTTGTACTTTACAACTCCATGTTTACAAGTGTACAAGTGATTTTTCCTTCTGTTGTTCGACAGAAGTATAAATATTAATCCGGCACTTGTAATTTGTATAGATTTCTTCACGAGCGTAGGAATGTTGATAACTACAAATACTAGAACACATTACAGTCTCTTTTTAATAATTTTTGGAATCAGTTGAACAAAATATACGAAGTATTGGTGAAAGTGAAGATAATGTTGAGAATAGGAATGTGTATAAAGAAAGAATAATTCATTATTTAAGTATAATGAAAAGTGAAATTAAGTGCAATTAAAGTATGGATTATGATTGATATTGTCCTTTTCCGTTTCAAATGCCTAACAATTTTCCATTCTCATTTTATTTTAAAATACTCTTTCTGGACACCAGTTTTCCAATCTTTTGCTTATAATGAAAACGTGATTGCAAAACAATATAAACATACTTATATAAATATAAATGATTAAAATGGTTCAATAAAATAAACGACCCAGCGTAATCGCAAAATCGATTCTTCTGCCATCTCCCGACTATTGGAATTGGTACTCCTATATATCCGTGAATTATTATGCTTGAATATTGATAAATGCAGAATAAAGTGTTTAAATTACCATTATTTCTGAGAAAAATACAACAAAATATCCGTTTTGTTCATTAAAAATGTGAATTTAACACTAAGGAGTGGACATAACCTAATTCAAGGCATGATAACAAGTAGCAATCAGCTGTTGCTCCATCTTTGTCTTATATGACGTCACTTGTAACTTTTTACTAATACTTTACGAGTTGTATACACTCTTTCGTGTAACAGAAAGAGTAATGTATTAGACTATACTTTTGTCTTTCTCCGACCCTAAAAATCCATTATAAAGTAATTCAATCCAAGATCACATGAGCACTGACATTTCGCTTCTAAATGTCAGCTTATGTATACAAGTCATTCTGTGTTGTATTTCGGTAGGTATATGGAAGTACTGTAGGATTGAACAGCGACAATAATTGGAAACGAAGTGTTCATAGCAGAGCTTTATTCCAGTATCATGGTAAAATCACAACACAGCGAGCTGGGTTTTGTTTTGGAAACAAAAGAATGCTTTACTCCGCAGCGCTTGACCTGCGTGTCATTTATTTTACTCGCAAAGTCGAGACTAGATTTCATCATCCAACAAGTTTATTAGCAAACTACAACAGGGACAAAAGAACTCGGACACTTAACTATTTTATTATATTTTTATTCTTAATTATTTTTAAATGTAAAAATCAATATTTAAACAAAAATTGTTTTATTAAACACCTTAAATTATAACAATTGAAAAAAAAACTTAACCCTGGTGAAAAAAGTTACAAAGGACGTAAAACAATGAACGGTTTTTTATAAATGAAGTACATTTTCAGGTGCTTGAAACATTAAAAATATATTTTAAAAACGGGCCTCGCCCCCTCTGGCTTGAATATCTGTATTTATAGTCTGGCATGCTTTCGGTCAGGTTAGCAATGACTTCTTGAGGAATATGCTCCCATTCTTCAAGAAGCGCTCGCCTCAACTCCTGTAAAGTTTCTGACAACGGCAGTCTTGTCTTAACACGCCGTTCCAGCGTCTTCTATACGTGTTCAAGAGGATCCATGTCGAGACTGCTTGCTGGTCGTGGTAAAACAGATTCCCAATTCTAGGAGATAATCTATGACCACTTGGGCAATATGCGGGCGTGCATTGTCGTGCACTGGTAAAACATTCATTTATGTACCTATCAGCTGTTATATTTCCAATTTCTACTAAAACTAACTCAGTACGAACATAAACACTCCTGCCCAAACCATCACTCCGTCATCTCCAAATGGTAACTTTTTTCGGAAATGCAGCATTGTGCAAATCGTTCTCCTCTCTTCTCCAAACTCTTTCATGCCTATTAGGTGGACGCAGATTGAAACAGAACTCGTCTGTGAACAGAACACAGCTCTACTGTTCATTTCTACAAACCCTTCTGATCATTTGCAAAACGCACTCGTTCGACTCGGTGCATTCTGAGCAACCTGGGACCAGTTTCAGGTCTACTTGATATCAGTTCCCTTGCTTTCAAACTTCATCTAAGCTTTTTGGCCGATATCGGGCGTCCATGTATGTTAACAAATCACTGGGCTACTGTGCAGTAAGGACCATCTATCTGTCTTCATTTTGATTTGTAGCTCTCGAAGAACCCAAACCTGGTCTTCTGGTATATTATAGGGTCTCTCAACCGTTTTAAGACATTGTGGACTGTACTTCTAGCCATATTCATTACATTTACAATGAAAGTACACTGCGTCCATCATCGTTTAGGGCTACAGCTCGAACCACATCTTCAGGTCACATTTTTTTTAAGTTGAACTGTGATATTCGTACTTACATTTACAACATGTAAAAATGAAGAAATAATGATAATGAAGCACTAAATAGTTAAGACAAATTTGCTATATCTGAGACTTTGTACAGATAATTGGAATATTCGGTTACATTGGCTTGTTTATAAAACAAAAACATTTAACACATGACAACAAATGCCTAATACTTTATGGCAAATAAATTTGTTGCAATATGCAATGTTGAAAGTGGTCAATTTTCCCCAAGGGCCTATGACTTTAATTAATTAATTAATTTCTGTGCTTTCACGTATTGTATTCTACATTGACGTAACTGCTCAAAAACACTTTAAATGATTTTACAACTCTTAGCTACTCTACTGAATGTTCCTATATTTTAAACACCGTTTGTATTTCGGTCATGTTTGTAGTTTAATGTTAATTTACATGCGTGATAAAGATGCAAACGTGAACCGCAAAGTCCGCTGTGTGCTGAATACATCAAAAGTTTGCAGTTTGCTCAAAATCTGTCGACCCATTTCAGATTCGCTTAATTTACGAGATTGTTGAAATTCTGCCTCTCTCCTCCGAATTTCCTTGTTAGGCGAAGAGATGTCAGTGTGCAAAGAGAAAGTAGTAAAAAATTGAAAAACGATCTTTTTAGTTATAATCTTAGTGCTGAATAAATGGAACGATAAATTTTACACAAATAGAGAAATATAATGTTAAAACTATTGCATTGTTTAATTTATTTGTGTTATTTTTAATTTATTTATTTATTGTCGCTTTGACCGTATTGGTCTTCTCGCGACGTCTGTAGATTGTGGACTGAATACTCTAGTTGTAAGTCTGTAGGGATGAATGAAAAGAAAGGAATTTTTCTTCTAATGCAAGGAAAAAATAAACTAGACAACTTGAGCTGATTGGAATTCGAACCTAGAACTTCTCACTTAGCAGTAACAATCGCTACTACTAGATCATGGAGCCGCATTATTTGTAATGTTGGCACTAACGTTTGTAACACGTACTTAATCACAAACAATATCACAAGAGTACATGAGTGCATTTAGCTTGAAAGCTCCGATTCTCGAGTGATATTTATTAGGACTATTTCACGGATAAAATAAGAATTTCAATATTATTGCTATAAATTTAGTTTATAAAATTGTAACAATTGTACATTTATATTATGAGTACTTAACCTTTTCAAGCCATCTAGCAACTTAATGTCGATTGTCAGTAATGCCAATAGAGAAGAGCCAAATACGGGTTTGGGACTATTTCAGGAATAGAATAAGAATAAAAGTTATAAACATTTGAAATTCGCGCACGGATTATTAACATTGTATAAAATGTTATACTTACTTATGAATACCTGCCTATTCATAAACCGTGAGAATGAAATAGACGAAGGTCGGTTATCACAATCCCTACTGTTAGGTTTACTAAGACCAACTGAGAAAAACAAAAACAGATCAAACATTTAACCATACTGAAAAACGCGTTTATTAAAATTTATGGTTGCTTAAAAAGATATCGTTCCATAATTTATAAAATAATTTCAGACTGTTTGGCTGAATAAGCAAAAACAATTACTTGAATGAATAAACGTTAAGTTAGTTAAATTTACAATTGCTAAAAGAACAGAAAAATGGTCAGTGATGCTTTCTCAGGTAGTATATAATGCAGTTATGGAGATGACTACACTGACCACGAGACAAATGCACGTCGCGTGATTAAAATGGATTTAATACATTATCTCTCGATAATTTCTCTACGATATCCGGCTGTGATTGGTCAAAATTCAAAATTTTGTTTCGTTTCATCCGTCGATTTAAAGATTTCAAAATGCGGGTGACTGCAGATACGAGAGTGAAACCTAAAATTCACCGCTACGGGTGACCGAAGTCCTTAAGGCGCTGATTCGTGAGCGGGAGGTCTGGGGTTCGAATTCCGCTAGGTCGTCCTCCCTGACTGAGGTATTTTCCAGATTTCCTCAATCCTCATAAATGTCAAATGCCGGGGAGTTACCCTAAACTTAGGCCTGGAACGTTTCCTTCCTTAAAAAATCCTTTCCCAATATATCATTTCATCTCATCTATCACCAGTGTCCACCGCCTGTGGTGCCTCAGTAGTAAAAACGGGGGTTAAAGACTACTCAAACAATAAATAAATAAATATGGAACTTTGCTTATAGTAAATAAATTGATATGTTTTATATAGATCTTCTTTATAGAGAGTGCATCAGAATAACTATTCCTAATTTTTTGATATCAATAGAGGACATGAAAATAAACAAATTTTCTTAATAAAGTAATGTCAAAAATTCTTTGTTTTCAAGTTATAGTTGTAAAAAGAAGAAGAAGGAAAAAAGAATAAATCTCAATTTGGAAATATATTTATTTTATATGGTTGCACAATAACTTTTTTATCTAATACCAGATATGAAGAAAATGATGTTGACAAGCTATAGGAATTGTTCAAAATAGCGACTGCCACTGTTGAAACACAAAGTTTAACGCTGTAGGATTGAACGACGAATTCTTCGAAATATGTGTTGTCGGTTAAGCAGATCTCAAAAGCAAGAAGAATTCTAGCAACTAATTCTTCTGCTATGTCGAAGGGTGTTTTATAAACAATTGATTTAATATGACTCCAAGTACAAAAGTCTACTGGAACGAACCGGCCAAGCAACTGGACCTGCTTTCCCTACCCAAAGATTAGAAGCACTCCAAATGTGGCTCTGTGTGCATCTAAGAAACCATTTCTTGAAAAGCACGACTCATTTGTCCACAATATGTGCCTAGCAAACTCAGGCTTAATGTTGACGGTGCGCAAATACCATTCAGCAAATTGTTGTCTTAAGGATAATCATTTAGGATTAATGTTTGTACCTCTTGGATATGAAATGAGTGCTTTTCATACTACTTAAGAGTTTGAAATTTAAATTAAATGTTATTGTATTAAAACATATAATGCTAACGCTTTCTGAAGGTTATTACATACAAATATAATTCCCCAAAATATATTAGATTAATATTTCACATTTGCTATCTTCAATACGGTGTTTTTATTAAATATAAAACATATGCAATGTTATAAGTAAAGTTAATATGCTTGAATTAATTTTTCTTTTTATTTTAAAACAATATAAAAAATTAAACGCAAGAACCCTTTTTAATGTTCGGTTTTCAAATATATCTTTACTTCTAATAGCCCAATATCCCTAACTTTCAGAAAATATGTGTCTTATTTATTTAAATGGTATATACCGTATTTTGTTGTGAAGAAAGAAATATAATAGAGTAATTTTTAAATTTTGGGTTTAGGATATACCCACATTCCTAATGGTCCGATTTCCACGATTTTCAGGAACCATTTTTCTTATTTCAATTGCATGGTATATGCGAAGTTTTGTTACGAATAATATATATATAGGATTTCAAGTAAACTGCAACTGCTAATACTTTTATTTCACTGATTTTCAATAGCTGTTTTCTTACTTGATTTAAATGGTAGATACCTAGTTTGGTGAAAAAACAAATACTAGTGCTGCAAGAGCCATTTTGAAATTTTGGAATCTGCTAATAGTCTGATTTCACTAAATTTCAGGAACTGTTTTTTCTTCTTATTTTATTTAAATGGTATATACAAAGTTTCGTTGTAAAAAAAAAAACGTATATTAATGTCACTAGAGTAAATTTTAAATTTTTGGGGTACAGGCTATTCCCACTCCTAATGCCCCTATTTCCGTGATTTTCAGTTTTCAGAAAAGATTTTTCTTGTTCTATTTAAATGGCATATCTGGAGATTCATTGTGAAAAATCACATATTAATTCCATTTGTGCGGTTTTTAAATTTTGGCGTTTAGGTAAACCCGTCCTTTTTAATATTCCGATTTCTCTCATTTTCCAAAAAAAATATTTTTCTTAATTCAATTCAATTATATCTACCAAGTTTCCTTTAAAAACCTTTAAATTTGCAGCCGCCAAGTGATTTTAAAATTTCGATTTAACTTCCAAAAGTTTTTCAGGTATAGCACCTTAGCGAGTGGCCCGATTGCCATGATTTTCAGAAACTGTTTTTATCAATTTATTTTAAAGATTTTTACTGAGTTTCGTCGAGATAAAGGATACATTGCGGCCGCTAGAACGATTTTTCATTTTTTTTTAAAAAAAAATATTTGCTTTAGGTTAATCTCCTCCCACAGTGCTCTAATTTTGCGGGTTAACGAACTCGACGGATCGTTTTTAATTATGACAAAAAACTGTGCCCACTAGAATGTTAAAAGACAACTATATATATATATATATATATATATATATATATATATATATATATATATATATATATATATATAGGGTGCCAAAATGTATGTACACTTCAAACAAACAAACAAAACTGAATTCACACAAACAGAAAATGATGAGCACTAATCATCTTAGACTTTTACAGTAACAACAGCTGCTCAAAATGCCCACCATCGGCGTCGATTGCAGCACATACCGTTTCAATTTCTTCCCGAAGTGCTACCAGTGTAACTGGTTTTCTACGGTATACAACATTCTTAAAGAGTTCCCCATAGATAGAACAGCAACGGAGTTAAAACTCAATCGGACCTCTTCGTCCTATCCAGTGCCTTGGATCCAGTGTGCGGGGCTTGTTGCTGTGCGAGGTCTCCCAGATCCTTGTGAACATCGCATACGGTACCACGAGTCTCAAATTTGTCTCGAATGCGTGCAATTGTTACTGGCCTTGGCGGTTCTGTTCTTTACACGCGTCTGCATTGCCTTCGAACTTCAACAACATTCTCGGTTTTCCAATACCACTTCAAAATTGCTGTCCGCTGTGCAAACGATAATCTTGGCTCCGTTTTGATGTAGTAACGCTATCATAACGTAATGTGAGTCACATCTGTTTACAGAACATCATATGATAATCTTGGCTTCATTTGTTCATTGTTGATTTGCCTGCCATGTAGCAACGCATTCATAATGTATTTGAGTCACATCTGCTTACAGAACATCATATTACACATTACTGTTGTTTTTCGGTCCAACTTTGATACATATTAAATAAATATCAACTGTGAAAGTGTGTATACATTTTGGCACCCTCGGTACATGTGTAGGTTTCACGGATACGGTTGCAATAACGTCATTCCTTCGGAATTCGCTAATATTCAGGTCTCAAGAAGATATTTTGTGACATACAAGAAGCTAACTTCAGTTGTTTATTATTTCTATGGTAACAAGAATAGCTGAAACATAAGTGCAGCAATAAAGTTAGTGATGGTCTGTCATTTATGTTGAAAATAAAGCATTTCGGGACACTATTTCATTACGAAAAATTTTTATTTTTATGTTCCATATAACATTTTAAAATTCGGATATTTTGTATGGATGTATAAGTAAGTCATATAACTATGAGTATATATTTTTCCTTCTACAAATATTATGGATTCAGATTTTTAAGTAATAATATTATCGCACCATGCCCTCAGACTTTATAACTTTCTTGTAATTCAATTTTTACAACGGAGTCCTCCCCGACTTTTCTAAGAGCAATTTTTGATTGAACAAGCGATTACGTAATCATTTCATTCTATTAACTGTATTATTTCAGTCAATGCTCATTAAACTTCTGAGTTTGATGCAATCAAGTCAAGTCACTTAGAATAAGAAAATCCTTTCAGAAAGTTTGCAACTGCTGGGTGGTTATATAGAGAGATCTCTAAATAAGGAAGAGGAACTGTGCAAAGGTATAAGTAGAAAAATAGAATTCAATTTCTGACGGACTAAGTTCTGGAAAGGTATTATTTCAAGTGAGACCATACTATTATTAGCAGTTCATAATAAATTCCCTTGCTGGAATGCACCTGAATGAATTGATTTGAGTAAGTAAAACTAGGCAAAGCAATGGTTTACACTGATGTTCTAATCTAAAAGATCATTCTTTATGTTATACAATGGTAATGTAGATAAACAGTTAAGAACTCATTCCCTAAAATATTTCCAAGAATGAATGACTCATGAATTGTTTATGCTGACAATTAATTACTCAGATAAAAATTACAAGTGTCTGGACTGATAATTTTAAATGCTAGTGCATTTACGAAATTTATTGTGTCCATTGTAACTTATCTGAAAAAATGACTTCTGTCAACTTAGAAACTGAGATAGTAAGAGATGATAACGACATCTGCATCCCAGTGGTAGACATTCGATTAACAATCTAATCATCATGTTTTGTGCATTTTAATTAGTATGCATATATATAATATAAATGAAAAATAAAAATAAAGTAGCACTATTAACAATGTAACAAATTAACAGTAATGATAAAAGTAGATAAGGATAAAACTATGTCAGAAAAAGTCACACTTGAAATTGCTATATTTCGAACTACTGTGAGTTCTTCAATGGCAAGAAGCTAGTCCTTGTCCTTATCCTTGTATATATATGCACACACAAACAGAAAATGCCAAAAAGGTACACACGCTTTAAGTAAAGAAAATGAATTCACACAAACAAAAAATGATAAACACTAATCATCTCAGACTTTTACAATAGTTACAACAGTTGCCCAAAATGCCCACCGATACATATCTGAGTACGTTGAGCAACGATTGCGAAAGTGTCCTTAGCGATTGCAGCACATGCCGTTTCAATTTCTTCCCGAAGTGCTGCCATGTAGCTGGTTTTCTACGATATACAACATCCTTAAGAGTTCCCCATAGGTAGAAGTCCAACGGAGTTAGATCCGGAGAACGCTGTGGAAACTCAATCGGATCTCTTCATCCTATCCAGTGCCTTGGAAGATTGTCAGCAAGGTATGCGCGTGCATCTCGGTGGTAATGTGGTGGTGCACCATCCTGTTGGAAGTAAAATTCCTCATTTCCGTAGAGTAAATGAAAGCGTGCAATTGTTACTCGCGTTGGCGGTTCTGTTCTGTACACACGTATCCATTGCCTTTGAACTTCAACAACATTCTCGTCTTTTCAAAACCACTTCAAAATTGCTTTCCGCTGTTCAAACCATAATCTTGGCTCCATTTTGTTGTAGCAACGCTAGCATAACGTAATGAGAGTCACATCTGTTTACAGAATATCATACGATAATCTTGGCTTCACTTGTTCATTTTTGATTTACGATAATCTTGGCTTCATTTGTTCATTATTGATTTATCTGTCACGTACCAACGTTATCATAATGTATGTGAGTCACATCTGTTTACAGAGCATCATACAAAACATTACTGTTGTTTTTCGGTCCAACTTTGGAATATATTAAATAGATATCTACTGTGAATTTGTGCATACATTTTTAGCAACCTCGGTATGTGTGTGTATTGTGAGGTATAACTTTCATATGTTAATTATATGTCGTCAAAAGAGAAAGTTCTCTGGTTTAACTGTCTACGGTAGCCGAGACAGAAAGGAGGCAATAAACCTCTATATAAATAAAAGGGATGAATGCTATGCCACTTTGTAAAAGAGCTTCCGTTGGCGAGGGTTAATAAAGTCCAGGCTTTCGAATACGTTTGGGCAGTGAATTCCTAGCCGTTTTTTTTTCAGTTAACTTTAAACCAACCAATGTAAATAAATGTTTAACTTTCAAATAATAGTGAGTGACATGCGTTGGCAGGTAAATTTGAACCAGCCAATAGTAGATGTATAATTTGAATGTTTAAAGCAAGGCGCGAGTCTTGGTTGCACTTGTGTGACCCTCTTTTGGCTTGGTAATTTAGTTAATTCGCATCGAATATATAAGCAGGCGTGAGTTCTCAGTTTGCATCAGTTCAGATCAGGTCATATCATCAACGCAGTTACACAGAACAAGTTCTACAATCGACGCGAGCAGTACAATAATTTCTACTTCGGATGCAGTTCTCAGTTCTTCTCCTTGGTAGTCTGAGCAGCTAAATTTATACTTGACGTAGATAAGTGTTACCGTGCGCAGAACACCAGAGGACGCGAAAGATCTTACGAATAATAAATTACCGTACAACTTCTGGTCTGTTCATCGCGTGATTATTAACACAGTTGATATCATCTCCCAGTCCTGTTGAGCACGAGCCACACAAAATAATGGATCTAAAGCATGAGATATTTTGCCATGAAGCGTGGGTAACAACACTAAAGCGATCAATTGTCAATTAACGATGCATTGCTATAAAATATGGTGATCAGCAATTAAATCGCTTCATAATTGGTGACCAACCTGCCACCACCGACTAAACCGCTTCAAAATTGGCGCCCAATGTCGGGCAATTAACAACAAACCGCTTCATATTGCGCTGTGAGAAATATGACTCGTAGTAAATAATGTCGTTTCCGAGATGGACCTTTATTAGTGTCTGATTCACAGTTCAGTGAAGTTATGCATAATCTTTCTATGAGATGTGATTACAGATGTTATTGACCAAACCTGTTTGCTGAACGTGAAATTTCTTTGTAATAACATGAGACTTTTTAAAACGTGGTCGATTAAGTTCGACAAATATTTCGTCGGATATAGATCGACTTCTTTCTGCTTGTGAAAATTTTAAAGTATAAATTGTTATTGAAATGTGTTCTTGCTGAACACCTTTTAAGTGAAAGAGAATTATTGGGCTATGCTTTTCTTACGTTTTCTAATTTATTTTAAAATGTTGTTGCTAGGAACCTAAATGTTTATGAACACTAATGAGCATGTCCACTTTTGAATTATATTCTGAAGAAATGAGAAACATGTTACCAATGTGTTGTACAGAGTGCGGCATTTAACGTTTACCATTTTTAGTTGGTAATACTGTGTACGTAGTTGGTAGGGGCGGGTTTAGAGCACTGTGATTGCGTCTAGCATTGCCTTGGTTTCAGTTTGCCATGGAACGTTGACCTTTACAGCAGCGCGTTTTCTGCGTTGAATAGTTCATTACAAGCAGGTCAATTGTGGCTGTCCAGCGCGAGTTTTGGCGGGTATTTGGTGATATTCAGTAACGTGGAGTAGTACGTCACGAAAAATAAGTTCGTCGAGTTCGTCAGAAAATAGAGTGGATCCTTGAAAATGTCGAACGTATGAGAACAGCTCTGCAGAGAACTTCGTATCGTTCCGTGCGGCGGCATTCCCGGATTATGAAATTGTCGGACAGAAGTGTGCGAAGAATCCTACGCAATGATTTGCAGTTCCATCCATACAAACTGCAGGTCGCACAGAAATTAACAGCAGCAAACAAAGCCCTGCATTGTCAGAGAATGCTGCAGTTGTTAAACACTCACCATGACTTTCAGCGCCTGTGGTTTCAACAGGATGGAGCCACATCCCATGCAGCACACACTCCGTGCTGCTTTCCCTGGTTGACTTATCTCCAGATTTGGTGACATTCAGTGGCCCTCCTTACCCCTCGACCTCACTGCTCCAGGCTTCTTTTTGTGGAGGTATCTGAAGGGTGAGGTCTACAGTCATGAGCTTCGACAGTCTCAAAACCGCAATGTACAGAAATTGCTGAGTTACACCACAAACATTGCAGCGAGTAATGTCCGTGTACGACAAAGATTGTAACAATGCATTAACACCAGGGGAGGACATCTTAAAGACGTTATCTTCAAAATATAAGGTGCATACTGCAATTCCAAAATTATAATGTTCCTAAACTTATTAATTTCTTGTAATTTTCTTGTGAAATGAACGAGTGATGGGGTTTTTAAAATGGGACACGTTAAATGCGGCACACTGTATAAAATTTAAATGCATAAAAACAATAATAGCAGGTATTGGGATTTTAGATCCAACCAAAAAATAAAAAACCTATTGTGACGATTATTATAATATTAAAATACATTTTATCATTAATCAAAGAATTGCTCGTATCGTCATAGTATGCTGAATATGAGCTTTTCGAAATGTTTACCATACTTGCCTCCTAAACCCAAGATCGCGGGTTTCAACCCGGCCAGGACTGATGGATTTTTTTCGCGCGTAAAAATCCTAAATATGGCTTCCTTCGGAAGGGAAGTAAAGCCATGGGTCCCGTGTCGTACATTTGCGGCACGAAAAAGAACCTCAAGCCTGAAAGAGAGGCCTCTGAGCAAAATTTGTCGGCCGTTTCACGCCCTGAGTTGAATGGAACGCTGATGACCTGAGATGTTAAAGAGCGTCCATAAATAAATCAATCAAAAAAATCAAAATGTTTATTATTGCCACTAAAGTTAAATCAACAGGTTGGTGGGACTATCTACTCTTGCGAATTAAAGCCAGCGCAAATATTGCGGTTGCATACTTGTACAGGTTACGGTGTAATATATATTTTGATGAATGGAATTCCTGCGAATAATTCTGACCTATTGTCCCCAGAAGTTTCAAGTTAATTTTTTTACACTATTAAAAGTCTGAAAAAGACTTAAAAACGTTCGGTCGAAGGTAAATTGATACCAAATAATCACTTGATATTTACTTTTATTATTATTATTATTATTATTATTATTATTATTATTATTATTGTTGTTGTTGTTGTTGTTGTTGTTATATTTCAGGCTATGTTAGGCTGTTCATATGTGGTAAAACATTGCCAAGAAAATGAATATAGAAAAATTAACAAATCGAGATCGTATTGTGCAATGAAAATTTCTCTCGGAAAAAATCTTATTTTATAGAGTAATATTACGTATTTGTTTTAGATATTCTTCTCTCCTTCCATTATCTGACCAACGAGTAATGCATATCATGTGGTAAAGCTGCTGTAAAGCGCGGTAAACAGAATGCACGCTTTCCAGAGATCTGTCATTTACGGTAATTATAAAATTACGCTTCACTCGCCAATTCATTAACCTAATGTTTTATATCACAAGGGGTATAATTAAATAGCTTTGTTATACTTTTCCAGTTAAACATAAAGTGGGAATTTGGGAGAAAAATAAATAATAGTAATGCTTATAAATGCTTGACCGTCATTCAGAACCCTCCAATAAACATCAAAACTGAAAACCAGATTAAATAAACAATGTTTGCTCACCTTAATTAAATGTTATTGCCTTATATTTCTATATCAAATTTCATATACCTTTTGAATATAAAAGGGGAATTTTCATTATGGTTAATTTTTTAATTAACAAATCCGCAAGCTACTCATTTACAGTTGAATGCTAACACAATTTAGTAGCTACAGTGACAAAGCATCGTTTAATGGATTAATTTAGAACTACATCCTATCAGAATCTGATTTTAAGGATAAGTTGCATTATAAAACAAAGAAATTTGCCTACCTGTCGCATTAGAATAGCTGTGTATCTGAAACTTTTCTCTTTGGAAATTAAACTTTCCAAAGAAATGCTAACAATTTGCGAATATGAAATATTAGTATCGTAAATTTCAATATTTCAAACAATTTTGGCACAACAATGTATTACAGGGAGCCATATTTTGGGTAAGAATGACCATTTTTATATTATAAGATCAGAAACTGCAACAGCTATAATTATGTAATAGGTGATTTTTCCTTCACAGGACCGTTCCACGCGTAACAGCTGATCGGTCGGTTCAAGCTGATACCGCGGTGAATGAGATACAAAAATTGCGCAGCTATGATTGTGGAATAAGTTGTTGACATTTAAACACTTAAAAGATACATTTACTAACCATTATCAAGCAAGAAGAGATGTGATTGTCTCTCTTTATTTTCCATTCATTTCTGGCACCGGCTTATGAATTTAATCATGACCTCTACAGTTTCCTCTGAGAAATGGAAGAATCCTCTTCAAAAATGTTATATTTAAAAAATTGGGAACCGAGAGGGCCACATGTTGTTAATAATCTTTAAAAAAAAAGGGGGGGGTCTATTATTCTCTCGCCGCTAAAGACCAGCCATAATAAAAATTTATGATCGTGCAGTAGTTCTCTCTGAAGAAGTATCGGCTTTTCTGAACTCTAGTATATGTTGTTTGCGAATTAATATACCCACCCATTTAGATGGAACCAAGATTGTCCGTAAAGAAATTTAGACTAGGGCCAATTTCTCCGCCATGCCATACTATTCAAAATTCATTCACAGAATTTTCTCTTAGGTGTTGACGATTTAAATTCTTACGCTACAGTAATTTTATAGGGATGTAACTTAATTTGCTTTGTAGCCATTCGAATAGAGGAATAGGAAAGTCCTGTTTGCTGAGAAAGATGCCGAAGTGATATATTTTAGGGGCTCGAGCATATCCAATGGCAATGAATGTATAGTGTTTAACGCCCGTTTTTGCTACATAGGCACCAAAGGCTATGGACACTGGTGATACATGAGATGAAATGATATATTGGGAAAGGATTTATTTTTAAGGAAGGAAACGTTCCAGGCCTAAGTTTAGGGTACCTCCCCGGCATTTGCCATTTATGAGAACTGAAGAAAAGCTGGAAAAAACATCAGTCAGGGAGGACGGTCTTGGCGGTATTCGAACCCCAGACCTCTCGCTCACGAGTCCGCGATTTAACGACCTCGGCCACCCGTGGCATATCCAATGACATATAACTTTTCTTCTATGAGTACTATACTTGGATATGTATGTATTTTTATCATGAATTCTTCCCATCTCCCGAAATTAATTTTCCAATCCTTGAATCAAACTTCTACTTGCAAGTTGAATATCATGGAAACTCTCTTGAAAAAAAGTTCGACATCAGGAGTCGATTCTTTACGCATTTACGAATTAATACACTGTATTATGTTGCTTAATAAATACTTAATATACTGTCACCAACACACAAGAACACGTTTGTACGCTTTTAGCGTTAAACTCGTACCGATCTCCCCTCCGGCTTCCCGGCCGGCTTTCAAGCGGGAGAACGAGATGAGAACTGCTGAGCTCGATCACCTGTGGCCAACTGCACGTGACTTCTAAACCCAAGTTCGCGGGTTTGAACCCGGCCAGGACCGATGGATTTTTTTCGGGCGTAAATATTCTAACTATGGCTTCCTTCGGAAGGGAAGTAAAGCCGTGGGTCCCGTGTCGTACATTTGTCGTACGAAAAAGAACATCAAGCCTGAAAGAGAGGCCTCTGAGTAAAATTTGTCGGCCGTTTCACGCCCTGAGTTGAATGGGACGCTGATGACCTGAGATGTTAAAGAGCGTCCGTAAATAAATAATATATATTCATAATTAGAAATGTTGGTGATGACGCAAAACACTATAATACTTCTATATGCAATTAAAATTAAAGTTGGATTTTACAATAAAGTAAAACTGCATTCATGTTTTGACAAAATAAAATTGTTTGACCTTACTACTGTACTACCACTGATATATGTTGTAAGTAAATTAATATTACGTTTCCTTCGTTACATCTTCCATCTATAGCTCTATTTTTACTTTACATTCAGGTTACAAGGGGAGGTCCATAAGTTTAAGCGATTGGACGATGTGAGTAGGGAAGCATCCCCCAGATATCTACCGTAAAAGAATGGATCAAACTTTTTCGAAGAAAGCATGGAAGACGAAGAGCGTGCAAGTCGGCCCTCGGAAGTGCTCAATCCTGAAAACTCGCTCTTGTAGAAGGAGAAATTATGGAAGATCGGCAGCTCAAAATTATAGAAATAGCAGCAAGGTTGAGCCTTTCTAAAACAACAGTGTTTCGAATTATTCATCAATATTTAAACATGAATAAGGCTAGTGCAAGATGGGTGCCTCAGTCCAAAAGCAACAATATCTGTTGTCAGGCATTTTTAAAACTCTGCCGTGGGAACGAGAGAGAAGTTCTGCAAACACAATGGTTACAGCAGATGAAACTATGATCCCTTGTCCAAGCACTGCTTCTAAAAGTCAAGATCACTCAATCAATCAAGAAGACTATGGTCACAATTTTTTGGAACTGTGAAGGAATGTCCTTCATTGACTTCAAGGGGAGGAACACCACAATAAATGGGGAGTACTATGCTGGCATATCGCCCAGACTACGTGCTTCCGTCAAAGAGAAAAGGCTAGGAAAGCTAAGTGCTGTTGTGCGCCTTCTTCACGACTAGGCGCCTGTGCACACAGCTCTTGTTGCAAAGGAAACTGTGAAAAAAATGTGGCTCAAGGAGATCGACCATCCACCCTACAGACCAGGTCTAGCTCCCAGTGACTATTTCCTCTTCTCAAAACTCAAGAGGAAGAACCTTCGAGGAAGGAAATTTAAGTGTGACGAAGAAGTGCTGGATGCTGTTTGTGTCCATTTAGCAGACAAAACTTCTATTTGGGGGAGGGTTGAAAAGTTAATTCAAAGATATGAGAGGTGTATTGCAATAAATGGTAATTATATTAAAATGTGAAATATAGTCTTTGTCTTTATTATAGCTAGAAAATGATTAGGCCGGAAACTTATAGACCTACCCTCGTGGTAAACAATGGCACACAGACTTCAATGTTGTTCCTTATCTCTCGAGTTTGGTTTATCTTCCCACGAAGCGTATGTAAAGATAAAGGTGAGGTACCCATTGTAGAATCTGAGGTGTACATAGAAATAAATCTACGCCCTCCATGAATAGGCAAGATGAGGTCTGTGCCATGAGAACGTAATGTGTCGATAGGCCAATGATGTGTTGTCAGCTGCAGCGGTGCTTCATCTAAAAGATCACCGTCCCTTATACGAGTCTGCAGGAAGCCTAAGAAGTGGGCTCTATGGAGATAGCGTTCCCAGAAGATGGGCGCAGTAAGATGATCACTTAAAATACCACACATACCTACATTCAGGTTCCACCAAATCTGAGTAAAATGTTCAGAGAACAATGAAGAATTGTGATCTACCCAGTGCATCATGCTGTGCCGGTTGACGTTGCCAGTATATTCATCGGACCAAAGAACTTGTCGGATGAAATCCGATTGTTGTTGGATACGGCGTATCATCGCATTGCAATAAGTAATACTGGTTTGAGAATCAATTCTGCTAAAAACCAACTAAAGTCCTTGGAGTATATCATGAATAGAAATCTTACTAGTTCTAAATCGAATGTGTCTCAGCTGAGGGGGTTTTCGCGAAATAAAGTCAGAATATCTTCTTAACGTCCATCAACCCTCGATCTAACCGTTGATGCATTGACTAATATGTTTTCAATTTGGTTGCCTGTTCGATAAAATGGACGTCCATTAAGGGACATCCTGAATATTTCGTAACAGAATTCTTTGGTAGTTTTATCTGATTTTAGTCCATTAAGTTATTTCCTAATATTGTAACGTTTAAAATATCCGTTTGTGGCTAAAGATGCCAATGAAAAACAATAATGCAAAAATAATAAATAAATAAATTATCTCTCTTTGTTTCGACTTTTTTATTATCTTATATTCCTATTATTATAAAATATATTTTCTCAAAATTGGATTATGAAACACTTTGTGGAATTCTAGCGTCTGGGAACCTTTACTTCAAACGAGTGTGAAAATTCCGTATCGTTTTTTTTTTTTTAAGTTACACAAATCATATATTTTAACCCTCTAACGCTCCCGGACACAAAAACTACTACCACAAGTTAAGTCGGCCTTCAGTATTTTTTGCATTTCTTGAGATACTTTCTCATATATGCTCAGCATTGGATGATTTTTACTGCGCGGAACCGCGCCACGTGCAGTTTTTTTTTTTTTTTTGATTGATTTATTTATGGACGCTCTTTAACATCGAAGGTCATCAGCGTCCCATTCAACTCAGGGCGTGAAACGGCCGACAAATTTTGCTCAGAGGCCTCTTCTTTCAGGCTTGAGGTTCTTTTTCGTGCCGTAAATGTACGACACGGGACCCACGGCTTTACTTCCCTTCCGAAGGAAGCCATACTTAGGATTTTTACGCCCGAAAAAAACCATCGGTCCTGGCCGGGTTCGAACCCGCGATTTAGGTGTAGGAGGCAAGTATGGTAACCACTACACCACCAGGACCGACTTTTAATTATGAAGACAGCAATAAGGAAAAATAGGCAATTCTAAAATATGCAGAAAAAATCCATTCAAGGTAAGTACCCAGTTTATTAGAAATCAAAATTACACCACCGCAATATCTCCAACGTCAGACCCGATGACACCGGCACTTCAAATGTTAACCGTATTGATGGCGACGCACTGAAAATAAGTAGAAAACTGTAATTGTTTTCAAAATTATTAATTATTACGATATAGCATTAAAATAAATAATAAACATTAGGACTAGTGGCATTAGTAATTTAATTGCACTGCCTGTAGTATATGTCAAGTTATTTGAATTCGACGAACTTTAACTGACGTATTTTCATTAGACGTATAAACACAATTACTACTCTTAAGGAGCCACAACTTGTAATGGAATGCAATTCCTGCCACCCTTGAAACCCTGTCACACACCGCGCCATGCACAACTAGGAGATATAACTTCAAGAAGTGGAGACGGTGATTAGGGGATTCTCTGTATACGATCTGATAATGCTGAACAGAGATGCAGATTTTTTGATTGGATTCAAAAGCGTCTAAAAACGAGAAAGCATACACGAACCCCTTCATCGGCGAGGCTTGGTTCCAAATTCATGAAATTTCCGATACGGTCGTTCATTAAACTCCACTCTTATTCATGAAGTGTCTCTCCATGACGAGAAAATTGATGCATCCATCAGTAGCAGCAGAATAATTGGTTCAATTTTTTTTCCCGGAAAACAATTAATGGAGATATCCATGCTCTCCTCTTTACCCAGTGCTAACAGAGCAAAAATGAAATTCCGCTTTTTTAAACAAGATAAAGCTAGGACACGCACACACACTTTAGCTTTCTTTGAGTTTTGACGCTAAATATCATTGCTCCAGCAACAGTTCTTGGAATTAAGCCCACGTGATTCCTTCTTTAGGGAACTTTAAAGGAACTCGCACCTTGGAGTCAAATAAACTTACTTTACAAGATAGAACACACGTCTCAAAGAGAATTATGTCAGTATTAATTATGCTTACATAACACGGTTTGCTTTCTTGCATGGGGTAAGATGTCTCTTTTGTTTCTTTAACTGACTCAGACCCATTTTTTACCAGTAGTCTTTTGTCCGCCATCAGGAGCATCATTACTGCGCTGTAGTGAGGTGGCCATTATCATCCCATACATAGTATGCATACTAAACTTGTTGCTTGGGATGGACTAGAGGAGGAAAATGCTCCCTAATAACAATATCTAATTATTAGTTGTTATTATACATTATTCTAATTATATTAGTTAATCTGGGTGTTAGTGTGTATATAATCCTAAGAAAATAACTAGCTCACAAGTATAGGATAATATGGAATTGTCGAAGACATAAATCTTATTGTAATACTTAAAATTGTAAGTTGATGCACATTGAAATACATTCAAGTTCAAATTATATTAGTTCTAAGTAACAATGTATCTCAGGATCAGACAGAGCAAGCGAGAGAAACCAAATGGTGTTTAACGCCCGTTTTTACTACTGAGGCACCACAGGCGGCGGACACTGATGATACATGAAATGAAAGGATTTTTTTAAGGAAGGAAACGCTCCAGGCCTAAGTTTACGGTATCTCCCCAGCATTTCTCACTTATGAGTACTGAAGAAAATATGTAAAACCTTCAGGGAGAACGGTCCTGCCGGGATTCGAGCCCCAGACCTCCCGCTCACGGGTTCGCGTCTTAACGAACTCAGCCACCCGTGGCGGTGCGAATGGAATTGGGAACCCCATTCTAACATTTAATATTTCACACCTTAATTTGAACCTAAGGGCTTACATATAGAATGGAAAATAAAATGGCAAGGATAAACAAAGGTAGGCAATTATTGGGAACCGGAGGCCTGCAACATGCAAAAATGAGAAATTGAAAGCTGAGACAGGCAAATATTTTGAGGTCGTGAAGCGTCTAGCATTATGTTAAAATGTGAGTAAGACCAAAATAGGGGAATTAAAAAGGAGGGAAAGGGAGCAAAGGCCTCTAATGTGTGAAAATTACTAAATTGGGCAAAAACAGATAAACGTTAGGAGATGCAGTCACAATTAGATAGAATTCCCAGGTTCTTTAAGTTATGGAACAACAAGTAATTTAGTTAATTATATGTGAAGTGCAAGAATATAAACACAGTAATTATTTAAAATAATAATATAAGTACTTATCTCTCCCTCCCACCTGGAATACCGGTGCACATCAGAATTTAAAAATGGGTTAAAATAGAGATTGTTGACCCGTGAAATTTCGTCGTGTGAATGACTTAATAAGTAACGAAGCAATACGATGCATCAACACTTTTTAAATGCAAAGTTAGTAATCTGTCAATCATATCATGTTTTCTGTTAATTACAGCCAAAGCCAGAGTGTAAGCTCTAATTTAGTCATTCGTAAGGGAGGAAAAAAATAACAAGAGTTGCCGCCAACATAGCAGCATGTTCATTTTTCTGCTTAGGATGAAATATAAAACACGAGTTTCTGAGCTCTTTAACTGTAATTACAAAAAATACGCACGAATGCAAAGTGTAAAACGTTGTAGAAAATGTAATATATTTCTGTAATCATTGTTTCGGTCTTACCCAAGCTCACAGCTGAATTAAAGGTGCGCTCATCTCATGTGGAGTCTGTTCTGTCTTTTGTAAGACAAAAGGGCTGCTAATGCATTAGCTTTTTCGTCAAAGAAAGACTTTCTTTCATATATTCAATGATGTTTCCAGCCTAACCATTTTTAGGTATGATAAACACAAGAACTGTATTTCACTTTTCAATATAGTTACTCTTTAATGCAATACACTTCTCACATCTTTGAATTAACATTTCTAATCCCCTCCAAAAATAGTCAGAAATCTTGTCTGCAAAGTGGGTATAAACAGCATCCATCATTTCCTCGTCATACTTAAATTTCCTTCTTCGAAGGCCCTTCTTCAGGTTTCAGAAGATGAAATAGTCACTGGGAGCTAGATATGGACTATACGGTGGATGATCAATCTCCTTGAAGTGACATTTCTTCATAGGTTCCTTTGCAACAAGAGCTGTGTGCACAGGTGCGTTGTCGTGAAGAAAGCACACACCATCACTCAGCTTTCCTCGCCTTTTCTCTTTGATGGAAGCACGTAGTCTGTGCAGTAGGACAGCATAGTACTCCCCATTTACTGTGGTCTTCCTCTCCTTGAAGTCAACGAAGAGCATTCCTTCACAGTCCCAAAATATTGTGGTCATGAACTTTTTGGCTGAGTGACCTTGGCCTTTAGAGACGGTGCTTCGCCAGGTTTACGCCTGCCACTCTATTGATTCTATAATGGACAAGGGATCATAATAGAGGACCATAGTTTCATATCCTGTAACAATGGTTCGCAGAACTTTTATCTCGTTGCCATGGCAGAGCTCCAAAAATGCCTCACAACAGATGACTCGTTGCTGCTTTTGGACTGAGGAAAGAAGTCTAGGCACTAACCTTATTAATGTATAATATTGATGAATAATTCGAGGAACTGTTGTTTTAAAAAGGGCTAACCTTGCTGCTATTTCTGTAACTTTGAGCCCCCGGTCTTCCATAATTTCTGCTTCCACAAGGGGGATATTTTCAGGAGTGAGCACCTCCAAGGGCCGACCTGCACGCTCTTCGTCTTCAATGCTTTCTTGATCCATTCGAAAAATGTTGGCCCATTATTTTACGGTAGAATATGAGGGGGATGCTTCCCCATATACACCGTCGAATCGCTGTTTAATTTCATTTGGAATAAATCCTTATTTTGTGAAGAACTTAATAACATCTCGAAACTCCATTTTGAATATGTAACAATCTTCTACACATAGCCTTCTTTATGCAACTATATATGAACAACTGAACACAGTGGAGAGGAAGTTACATCTGTAATTATTTATAAAAAAATTAGGTATGACACCAGATAAGGATTTTATGAAGGCGATAATCCTTATCGGCGAGGCCGGAAACTAATGAGCCTACCCTCATTATTCAAAATACTTCTCATTACTTCTAAATATTTGTGGTGCTTCCAAACAGAGTGAAATGACTCATATAATGCAAAGGTACGTCATGAAAAGAGCGGTTTATATATCACCCGACAAGTAGGCGTTTGTTCTTGATATCTAAATTTATATGTGTGTACTCCCCCCCCCCCCCCCCGATTTTGCGAGAACGTGTGAAGCAGCGCTTTTGCAAATGAGGCGTCAAATCAAGAAAAAGCAGAAAATCTGATAAACGGTTCAACGGTTTATGTGCCCAATAAACCTCCATTCAGTGTATGCTGACGATCAAATTCTTTTATTTTATTAACAAAATGGTTTGCAGAAAGGCATTCACATTATAGAAGAGTATTGCCTGAAATGGGGTATGGTAGTAAATGTTAACAAAACCAAAGCTTTTATAAATAGCTATTTGTTTGGTAGAAATGAAAAATAGTATTACAGTGGTCAAAAATACAAAATGTTAAAACTTAAATATGAGTGGGAAATGCACTAGGCATTTATCTGTTGTTAATTATAAAGCACGTGAGTTACTCCGTGTTCTGACTCGCGTTTCAGATATACCAGTAGATACACTGGAGAGGATGTACAATGCTATGGTTAAGTCTATTCTGTTATATGGAAGTGAAATATGAAATGGGGAGAGCTGAAAATCCAAATAAAATTCAAGTCTGTTTTTGAAAAAGAGTTCTCCGGCTCTCCAAAGGAATTTCAAACTATGGGGTCATGAGGGAGGTGAGTTGTTATGAAGATACGGTTAATAGTAAAACAAGGACAGCGAGATACTGGCTTAGATTAATGCAGGGAGACCAATCCACTCTTCGCGCTGAATGCTATAGACTTCAGATACAAAATATAACACCAACGTTTTGACCTACAGAGGTGAAAAGAGGACTCAGAGGAATTGGCCTGGGTTGAATATGGTAACGAGGCAATGCAAGTAATACAAACGCATGGAATAAGATTAGAACAAGGTTAGAGAATATCAAAAAGTAGGAAATCGAGGCAGATTGTCTCCTTGAGCCTATGGAATGAAATTAAATTAACCTGGGGTAAAGAGTAATATTTGCTCCTGCTTAGGAGAAAGGCAAGATCAGGAATGGCCTGATTTAGACCAGGAAGTTGGAAGGCTCAAAAAATAACGGATAGTTCTGGTAGTAGAATCTAGCCATTTTGAGAAGGGGGGAGGGCGGAGGAGAGGAGACCAGAAATGGCAGAATGTACTCCTTGAGAACACCTGAGAAAAACGCTGTTTCCTGAAAACTTTTTAAAGGCAATTAGAGGACGATTGGCCTGCTGGGATCGATTTGCGAACCACACTAATTGATTGAATATGGGCATTTTCCTAGCCAAAGTGTGCGAAGCAATTCATTTTCTGATTAGAACGCAATAACTGGTGTAACATGTATCTGTAAATAACGCTCTTCTTATTTTAATATTTATTATTATTATTATTATTATTGCTATTTTTATGTTATTATTTGTTCCTCTTTCTAATTGTGCAACATTCTTAAGCATTTACGGTCTACGCCTATGCATAAAATAAATTTGTAATGGATATGTAGACTTGACAATAAAGATACACCTACTACTACGACAAGAGCATCACACCATAGTTCGGATATTTCTGGAAACTGGGAGTGTCAAAATGAAGGAGACGCACCACGCGAGATGTCGGTCTAGTGATAACCACACTTGCCTCTCGTAGATCCAAGGTCGCTGGTTCAACCCTGGGCAGGGTTGATGGATATTTTCGAGCGTAACAATTCCAAGTATGTCTTCCTTGGGTCTCGTGTCGTAAAGAACCTCAAACTTGAAAGAAGAGGCCTTCGAGCAAAATTTATCGGCCATTTCCCGCCGTGAATTGAATGAGATGCTGCAGGACCTGAGATGTTAAAGAAAGTCCTAAATAATAAAATAAAAAAAACACAAGATTTTCGCCTGTAGCCAGAGAAAGTCTATCAGGAAACCTCGAGAGAACTGCAAATCACGTAGGCCCTATGCCAAATTGCACTTATATGCTTATGCAGTTCAATTCTTACATGAAGCTGAATCAGATGAGAAAACAAGGACACGCAATTTCTTATTGAAGATAATTCTGAGTGGACTTTAAAGTACTGGGAATAGCTAAAAAGTAATATATTTCTGTTTAAAAGTCAGAAAATCATGAGCAATATTTTTGTGTTTTGTTAGCCTTTGTGGTCACTAATGTTTAAAGGTATTAGCATACTCTTTTTCTTTAATTAGAATACTGTGTTAAGTTCTCTCTGTATAGACTTTTTACACCCAGTGTTATGACCCAGCAATTGGAGTTTCCTCTCATTGATATTGATATCCTTTATGTGTTAGAAACAATTGTTTCCAGATAGACAAGGCAATGTTCCCTTACTGTCTGTCCCCTTAATGTCACAATGTATAATGACTGTATCAAACACTACAATGAAAAACCAGTAAACAGAAGGTACCGTTATTCATATCTTCTTTTCTTTCATTCCGTTTGAGGGTTTAGAATTTCTACGATGAGGTTCACTTAATAGTGAAAGCCTTCATTCGATAAGAAGTTATTGTGTTGTTTTAGCTTTCTCATGTTCATCTTTGTTAGCACGCCAGTGCTCGTTTCAAGATGAAATGTGTTCCACATGAAAAGATATTCAGTGACACAACTAAATAGAAGAACATGCAAAAGAAATATCCTTTCAATTCGTTAATTAAGACTACATTTTAAGCATCTCTAAAACCCTAATTAGCACGAATAAGTTCTGCCAGCTCTTCGCCCTCTTTTCAAACTCAAGGGTTTAATAATGGATCGGCGGCTTCAAAAACATAACGAGTGCTTAATTGGAAATACAGAGTGTGTGCGAGTGCTTTAGCATTCTTTTCTTTGAAATATATAGACGACAAATAGGCAATGGAAGTAATAATGAATCACAAGTAGTTTATGCACAACATACATCATAGACATCTATATCTATATCTATGTCTATATCTTAGACATCTAAAAAGAATTTACTTTATCAAATGCGGTCTAATTTACTTAGGTTTGTTTATTATATATTTCTGTTTCATGATTTTGATAACTTATGTAATTAATAATTATTAGACACGATTTCTTACACATATTTTAAGATTTCGATGCAGCTATACATACCTAGTACAATAATTTTCCTTCTATGACAAAATGGATAGAAATGGATTTCATTAACCTGGAGAGCATTTTGGGCTCTTAAATTTATATTGTTAGACCAAACACTTAGCTAAGAAAATCAGATTCCAGACGTTCGAAATCTGTAAACATCTTGTATTATTTTATGAGTGGAAGACATGGTCAATAACAGAAAAACTAAAGAACAAAATTCAAATATGCCAAAGAAAAATATAACGCAAGATCCTGGGAATAACTTTGAAGGGTAAAATACCTACAGTATTTGAATTGAATTTATTTCCACTTAATAATACACCAAGCTTCCACAGTACAATTTTACCATCACTCATACAACAAAATACAACAATAGTCACTCTAGTAAATCTTCCCGAGTTGCTGAGTAACCAAGTGACCCAATAATTTCAACCTTGTGGTTACTCAACTATCAGGCAACTACTTCTACGAAATTAACTCAAACTAACACCAACTTAAATTATGTTTCTGCCCGATTTGGTTCCTCATTTCTTACTTATTTTCTTCAACAGTTTTTTTTAACCTTATCTAAAAAATTCCCAAACTCCAAGATTTCTGCCTTATTTTCATATTCACCAACTTCTTTCCCCTTATCTCTATTGGTAAGTTATCTCACTTCTCAATCCTAAGTTTTGCTCTCATTTCTTTAGTTTCTCTACATTCCACAATTGCATGCCAGTAACTGTCTTGCATTCCACACATCGGACATTCCTCTATGTTTAAACCTCCTTTCAGATTCACTACTCCTGTCCGGGTCCATGCAGTTCCCTCCCTCGTCCACCTGTCACCTTCACAAAATTCTCTCTACCCCATATTTCCTTTAACCCCCATAAACCCTCAATGATTTTTATTACTAAAACTATCTAATATCTCCTGTCTTTCCATATCATCTATTGTTTATAGTATTAAATAAACCAGTTATCTCCGACTACAGACTTCACACAAAAGCTACCAGAAGCAAATGGCAATGGGGCGGTCACGTCGTAAGAATACAGAGCGATAGATGGACCTACAAGATCTCCGTGTGGGACCCCCGGATAGGAAACGGACTCAAGGCAAATCCAAAAGAAGATGGACAGTCTTCTTCAAGGATCTACAAGAGTAGCAAGAGGAAGAGGACATGGAAATCTCTAGAGAAGCAACTAGTGGAATGAGAAATGGAGTAACCAAAGAACAAATCAGTCAGTGTCTCAAACAGCATACGAACAACTAGCGTGGAATAGCTCACCACGTGAGGAAAAAGCGAGCTTTCCCTACTTGTTAGAAGGTTTTTTCCCTTAAGGGCCACAATAGCCTATCTTTATCTTTATTTATATGTTCATCTCTTTCTGTAACATAGGAGTATTTTAACATATTTTGTTATATGTAAAACATCACATTTCCTTTTCGTTTTCTTAGTAAAGTGTTAAAAATATTTAAATATTTTTGGCTGTTTTCGTCATTTTAATATCAAATTATAGCTAGTAAATTTTATAAATTAAATAATTTACATATTCCTGAATGTATTTTTAAGAGCTTTCCTTGTTAGTTTTCTCTGCACACCAGGGCATGCAACCACAAATTACAGGTTAAAACTAGTTCTCTATTTCTACTATTAATTCCATACGATATTCTTCTGCTGATGCCTAAACAATAAATGATGTACTCTAGAAGGTAAATACCCACGATGTAGCTGGAGAAAGGTCAATAAATGTTTTTTAAATTCCTTAATTGAGATTTTGTAAGGTGTATTACTCCTATAATTAAGTGTTGGTGTTTTAAATTTTAAAATTGTATTTTATATGGCACACTGGGTTAACTTTTCAATTTCCAAGATACTTTATTGTGTGCGAGTTAATTTTAAGTTTATTTGCTTTGAAATAGCATTGCGTGCTTTTTCGTTTATTTACCATATACATACACAAGTCAATAAGATCAGCGCACAATAATCGAAAACTAAAATTTTGAACGCGTCCCCTTAATTTCACTCCAATGAGTAGGCTCCTGCCCTAAAAGGCAAAATCCGGAAAGGGGTAACATTTTGGAATGTGGGTCATTCGAGATAAGAAGCATACATAACACAATGTGGTTAATAAGTGCATATTTTATTGTAATTTAAACACATAGTAACATTTAATTATTCAAAAGGGGGAGAAATTGAACAGCAACTTCGTAAAAAGCAAAAAATATAGCAAAAATAAGCTTAAGAGATCGTTCCAATGTGAAGTATTAAAATTAATTAACCTTTTAAATGTTAAAACTTTCTAAATGTACGCCAAAGCTATGAGCAAAAATGCATTACATTCTGGTTAAAATGGAACCTCTAAAAATGTGCATGTTTTAAAGAACTAATAAGATATCCAAATCGAAACAAGATTATGTATTCACCTTAGCCACCAAACACTTCACTTACCAAAAACTCACAAAGAAAAATAATTATATACGAAAATGGCTTAAAATACTAAATGTAACTTAGAAATTTAGGAGCAAAAAGAATGAAACATTAAAAACTTGTGAGCAACTTACGTAATGAATAGGATTTGATGTTCACTCTGGATATCTAATAGAGCAATCTCTTCTCTGTGCGCACTGCAAGTTATTTAAGGAGAAAGGAGGGAGGCTGTCGCATCTTTCATTGGTGATTCCTACTTGTGACGTGGGAAGGTCCGTGACATAACCACTCACTGAAGTAAAGATACATAAAAAAAATGCTATAATACAAGTGATACAAAGTAATGCCTATATTTAAAGTTATAATTTTAATTCAGAAAGAAAAGCTAAAAAAAAGTAGTTATATTACTTTTATGATTTCAGTAAATAGGCAACATGCTATAGGGGAAGTGAATAACAAATGATCATCGTGAAGTTTAGCAAGTATAGTTATAAATTAACAAAACAAGCCTCTAATTAGCAAACAGTACACAAATAATAACAGTGAGCTGAGATTCGCTGTTCAGTTCTCAACCGGGACATTAATTTACTTTTTCACTTTTTGTTTTTCATACGACTTGGATGTAAGAATATTCCTATTTGCTTAGTAAGTGAATCAATCTGCGTTTTGTTTTACTTTAATTATATCTAGTAATATGTAGAAGCGAATTTAAAATGCAAATACGATGATTGGTTGAATACGTTGAATTGTTAAATGATATCTTTGTAGTATAAACAGATTGCTTTTACAAAATTAAATAAAAACCGTCTAATAAGTTTGGGAAATAAACTGAGATATATTTAAGAATGCCAGATTTCACACTCAAATGCAATGTTAATTAGAATATCCGTTAACGTGTCTTTATAGATAGAATATCCCTCAAGTTACGGAAAACAATAAACTTCGTAGAACCGATTTCTGCGTTTGTTTTGAGTAGAAGTTAACTGCATTTGAAGAGCAAATAACATTAGATAACCTACTCCTATCGCATTTCCTGTTGTCCCAAGATTGGGTTTGCTAATGAGTTTCCTATGTTGGGTTTCCTTTAATTAATATTCCGGTGGTTCCACTCAGACACGATGCTTCAGGGCGATAATAGCTATAGTGAGAAGTTAGGCCGCACTTTGCTTAAGGTGTCTTCAAACGTTCAGTCTTCCTTTAAGACAAAGGGAAACCATTGTACAACCCATTCAGACTACTTATATCTATCAGGAATCGAACTCAAGTCAGGTAGTTGGCAATGATTTTAGTTTATAATATTTTATTTAACTATTGGCTTTTGTTCCATAATTTCTTTTTGCATGATAGAATTTTTTCTGTTTTATTTTTTAGAAAGTGGCATATTTTAATTATCTCATATAAAATATGGAGATATATAAATAAATTACACCTTCTATGTGTATTATAATTTAAAAAAAAAGACGGACAAAGGTGTTATGATACAGAAGGAGTAGGTAAACGAGGATGAGAGACATTTTAAAGGAAGACCCCAAGTATTTATTTATTTATTTATTAATACTGTATAAACTATGCACGAATTTCAATGTCTAAATACAGGAAATAAAAACACCCACTTCCACCTCTACTATTCCTACCATAAAATATATTGTAGATTTTGTGGAAAGTGCATATACATGTCAAATAGGAAGGCATCTTTCACTAGTAAATATGTAGAGAACATTTTATGTTATAAGACGCATAAGGCAGTAAATGAATAAATAAATTAATTAAAATATACGCTTCAGATACTTTAATCTAAACATTATTGATTACAGATTCGACATATCTCACACTTGTCTCACATTCTATACATCGTATGCACAAGGCTGATGAAATTACTGGCTTAAACTAATGCAGGGAGGCCAGTCCACACTTCGCGTTAAATGCTATACACGTCATATGCAAAATATAACACCAACGTTTTGGGCTGCAGAGGTGGAAAGAGGAATTTGCCTGCGTTCAATATGGCAACGAGGCGATGCAAATAATAAAAACGTATGGAAGAAGGTTAAAACAAGGCTAGATGATTTTCAACAGGCAGGAAATCGAGGCAGGATGTAACATGAAAGTCTCCTTGAGCCTATCGAATGAAATTAAATAACCTGGAGCAAGCTGTAATATTTGCTCGTTTTAGGAAGAAGTGTTAGACCAGGAATGGCCTAGTTAAGACTAGGAAGTTAGAAGATTAAAAAAATAACAGACAGTTCCGATGGGAGAATCTTCCTATTTTGAGGAGGGGGATGAGGAAAATGCATATTTTGGCAGAATTTATCTACTGAGTACACTTGAGAAAACCGCTGTTTCCTGAAAACTTTTTAACGCAATGAGAGGAAGATTCATCTGCTGGGCCCTGATTGCGAATCACGCCAATTGCTTGAATGTAGACATTTTCCTATCCAAAGTGCATGAAGCTAGAAGCATATTTATTTTCTGGTTAAAACGCAATAATTAGTATAATTATAAATAATGTTATATGTTTCCATTCATATATCTATAAACATTGTTCTTCCTATTTAATGTGTATTTATTATTATTATTATTATTATTATTATTATTATTATTATTATTATAACTCTTTCTAATCGTGTTTCATACTTAAGCATAAACTATATTTTAATAGAATTGTATAACAATAAAGATACACCTACTACTATGCAAGATGCTAAATAAAGAATATTCCAGGAAAAATATTCACTCATCTTGAATACTGCTGTTTTCACCGCTAAATAACAATACTCTATTTCTATCTCTGGGCGTATGAAAAGCATGAATTGCTAGTGACATAATTTAAATTGCTTTAATTTATTACTTTTATTGAAATAAAATGTTTATAAGAAACATTGATGATGAGAGAATGAGGTTGAAAAAGAAGTTTGGGCTAAACGAGTTGAAGATGAAACCGAAATACTCAGAGGAAATATGTTCAGAGGCACCGTTTTTTATCTTAAAACTCGTATCGACTGTTTGAATCGATATTTAATAATCTTAGTAAATGTTAACAGCCAAATATATACTTACGAAAGAGAATTTAGAAGAATTATACCTAAAATTCTAGATAAGTTGCATATTTTAGAACGAACCTGCTAATAAATATTTTATTTATGCTTTCGGCGTGAGAAAATTACATTTTAAATAGTAATTTAGTTAATATATACATACATTCAACAACAACATGCACAATAACAACAACAATAATAATAATAATAATAATAATAATAATAATAATAATAATAATAATAATAATAATTTGTGTTTTAGACTTTCAAAATAGGCATTAAAACCATTAATTACAACTATGGCAGAAATGTAGGTAACATTTCTTATACGCCCTTTCTACTAAGAAACGCGTGCCTATTTCTTTAAAACAATAAGGTTTCTGGATAAATAAATTTAATTTATAAATGATGATACTCGTGTTGAAAGTGTAATATTTGTTCAAAAAGTAAGAAATGAATGTATACAGTATGGATCAATGATAGATCAGTTGATATTGGTATTCTTCAACCTGACATAGATTGCTATATGTAAGGAAATAAGTTTATGTAATATTATAATTTGTGCTCTGGCTTTATTTGGAAACCTCCGCGAGGAATGTAAAAAAAAGTATTATAAAATATGCATTTTCTTAAATAGATGAATATTAATTATACTCCGATGAAGCCAAAGTTGGTAACAATGTAGTGCTATACCTTAGTACTGAATGTTATAAAAAGCAGTTTCTTTTTGAGATGGTGTGTTAAAATAATTCATTTTAATATAAGCTGTGTGAAAAGGCGTGATTCACTTTCTCTAAGCAGAGATACTTTCCTCCGTTGAAAAATCCGACATTTGCGTTGTATAGTTTGTTTAGTACATTTTATACAAGACGAATATTAAAACCTATGAAAGACAAAACAGTGTCTCTGTGTTGTCTAAAGCACACCTCGTTTGAGGATGCCTTTATTCTGTAAACACGTGTGCATATGGGTGACATTATATTCACTTCGGCGCCTGAATATTAAATTTAGCTGAAGAAGGTAACTCTAGCTAATAGCTCGCTTAGTTGAGTTCACTCTACTTCGTACATTTCCTGTTCCCAATAGAATTTGCAACACAGTCAAGTTGTAAAAACTACATCACAGGAGGTGCTTGTAAAACAAAGCATTGCTTTTGATGGACCATTCTTATTAGTTCTATGTGCAAATCTTAATAGTTATTCATTAATATAATTGGAAAATGACAAAATGTATATGAAAGACAATATATATAATATATAATGTATATTTTTTGTTTTACATAGTTTTTAATGGAAGCATATAACTACAAATCCTGTAACATAAATATAACAGCCAGATTAAACTGAGCTGGAAAATGTAAAGCGACAATCCAGGTCTCATTTACACAAAAACACCAGAATGTTATAAAGAACAACACTCAAAAACCATTAACAACTTCATCGTATAAGAAATAAAACATTTTAAAATCTATAGAACCAGCCTACAAAAGTATAATTTCAAGAAGATATCAGGGTACTCTTATGAAAGCCATGACAACTAAATTGGATTATAGACACAACCTTTTTCCAGATACGAAAAAATAAACTGAGAAATGTAATTACTGAAAGGTTTAATGACTGAAAAACTTATATTTTGTGGTATATTACTGCCTAGAAGCAGAATGTGCTTTCAGTGTTCTAATCTTTTATTATGTGCAATTGAAATCGTATAAAGATTGATTTAGGTTTATAAGTTTATAAGCGAATGGTACAAAACAGTAATGGAAAGAAAGAAACTAAGAGTTACAAAGCTAAAATATAGTTGTAAATAATAACTAGGGTAAATTTGTCTAATGCATTGCAGTATCAAGTACATACCCAACAAAGTCCTTATGTTTTAATATTAACATTCCTGACAACACAAGCGGACTCGGTAAACATACGGATAATAAATAAACTTCTGTTTTGGAATAGAATGGGATAATTAGTATGTCATTTAGTATTCTCAGCAGAGTTTACCCTTGGATTGGATACGGTTGTCTCACTGTTTAAATACACTCAATGGCTTTAGACTCAAAGCCAACGCAGCAGTTCGGTAATCTCGCCCTCGTGTAGCCCAACTCGCCCTGAGTGATGACTATATAGTTCCTGCTGCCGCGTCCATCATCATTGGACGTTTTAGAAATACCTTTTAAATTCTTAATCAAAGTTACATCAGTGACATATTTTCCATAGAAGGCAATTAATCTAGTGATTGCTAGAATAATGTCATTACATATACGTATAATTTGTCTTCTTCAATACCGAAGTATGCCAGCAAATAATTTATTAGGCTTCAGCATTTGTGTGCAATCTCAGATAGCATATAAACCATATTGCTGATAGTGATTACAGATTTCCATTTCGGATCAACCGCTATTTTGTTTATTCATCAGCCTGTGTAAACGATACTTTACACTTTTGGGGTAAAGTATTTTTTGAATTTAAATAATTGCACAACCGATTCAGGGATGTATATAAATTTACAATAGTGAAATACAAATATACGAATATGTATATACGAGGGTAGGTGCATTCGCTTCCGGCCTAACCATTTTATAGGTATAAAGACAAAAACTATATTTCACTTTTCAATATATTTACCCTTTATTGCAATAAACTTATCACATCTTTGATTAACATTTCAATCTCCTCTTAAAAATAGTCAGAAATCTTGTGTGCAAAATGGTCATATACAACATCCATCTTTTCTTCGTCACACTTAAATTTCCTTCCTCAAAGGTCCTTATTGAGTTTTGAGAAGAGGAAATAGTCACTGGGAGCTAGATATGGACTGTAAGGTGGATGATCGATATCCTTGAAGCCACATTTCTTCACAATTTCCTTTGCAAAAAGAGCGGTGTGCACAGGTGCGTTGTCGTGAAGAAGGCGCAAACCACCACTCAGCTTTCCTCGTCTTTTCTCTTTGATGGAAGCATGTAGCCTGTGCAGTAGGCCAGCATAGTACTCCCCATTTACTGTGGTGTTCCTCTCCTTGAAGTCAATGAAGAGTATTCCTTCTCAGGCCCAAAAAGTTGTGATCGTTTCTTCTTGGTTGCCCGAGTAACCTTGGCCTTTAGAGGCTGAAGGTATCAGATAGTAATTGAACCATTTCACTTCAAACAACTTTCATCTTACCTTAGGGATTAAACGATGGCTAAGATTAATTAGTAAGGCAAGACTAGATAACCCGTTGACTGTCATTTACTACTTATTGATCTCCGTTTCACCAAAATGATCATCAGAAAACTGTTTAGGGTCATCTGCTTTTAAGAAACTTTATAAGAAAGCTTTCTTCCAGTGTTTTTTCTATGTAACAACAATTCGCTTTACATAAAAGCCACCAATAGGTAATTCATTTTTAGCCTGTTGAATAAATTCAAAATTGCATTAATTAATAAATTTTAAATGGTTGAATTATCAATACTTAACTTATCTATGTTTCACAGTATCTTCTGTTTACAAACTAATGGAATATGCCCTAGAACCTTGTACTTTAAGAATAAACAGTACGACTTACCATAGCTATCCCTGCAGCTTAATTACCTAATGGCTTTCGACGCGACAAATAAAAGGTCAGTTGAATTAAATTATTAAACTACGGAGAGACCGGGTCAATAAAGATTTTATCTGCACCACTTTACTCACTGAGCTTACATAAAAGACATTGATTATTTGGTGGTGACGAGTAAATAAGATAGAAAAATACATTTCTAGTAGTAAAAAGGTACATTTTTATTTCTTTTATAATAAAAGATTTCAACGTTCTGATGATATAAAATGTATTGTTTAAGGTCATAGAAAATTGATTTCTTATGTACACACATTTACTTTCTATAATATACCATATTATATAGAGAGTAGTTATATGAAATCACGTAATCTTGGTGAATATCGGAAGGCAATGGTGCATGGAGAGCAATTTTATGTAGAATTAAGCACGAGATGGATCAGGAAACAACACTTGGAAGGTGCCGGATTCTAATTCCTTGAAATCGGTTTGGCTACCCTTGTTTTTTTTTTTTTTTTTTTTCCTGGCCACTTAGACGTACACTGGAATGGATCTTTACTTTCCAGGAAATTTCCGCTCTCCCATTTTAGTTTATTTTATTTATTTGTTTCGCTTTAGGGTTGAAAGTGCTAGGCGAGATAAAATTCCACACCAAAAGCCCGGGCAGAAGCCTTTCCCGAGCGCAAGCCACCGCCACACCGCATATAGTATCAGCCTTCCAAATGCGAGTTCCTTGGAAGTGGCTCCTCAGGTATCCGAGAAACGATGTTTACGTCTGTGTCTCACCACCTTCCTGGTTCCTGGCCGCCGAGCGTCTCCCTGACTTTATCCCTTCTTCGCGGAGTAGTCCTTATTGGGATGTAGGCATGGTCTTGAGCACAACTGAAATACCGAAAATACCTCTTCTGTCCCTATCAAAACAAATGTAACATCCAATTTACTTATAAGTCCTCTTTGGTACTTTCAGATTCACTCCTTCAAAAATATTCAAAAGGCAGGAAATTATGTCGTAAGTTACTTTGGATCTTATAACTACTTACTTTTTATTTATATGTATATATGTATATATATACATATATATATATTTGTAATTCATAAAATATTATTAATATACATAGGATGCCAAAAATGTATACACACTTCAAGCAAAGAAAACTGTGTTAACATAACAAAATTGAATTCTCACAAACACAAAATGATAAGCACTAATTATCTTAGACTTTTACAGCTACAGCAGTTGCTCAAAATGCCCACCATCGACGCCGACACACTTCTGAGTACCTTGAACTACTGATTGAGCAACGTTTGCGAAAGTGTCCTCAGCGATTGCAGCATATTCCGTTTCAGGGTCATCTTCATTTAATGCCTGCAAAAGTCTTGGGATGAAAACTTTCAACTTTACTGTTTTAATAATAAGACATACGCTGGTTCTGCTAATCCCAGTCTCACGTGCACATTGCTTTGTAGATTTCTGCGGCGAGTGCTCAAAACGTTCCACAACTATAGCCGAGAATGCGGGGCTTGTTGCTGGGCGCGGTCTCCCAGGTCTGCCCTTGTGAACATCGCATACGGTACCATGAGTCTCAAATTTGTCTCGAATGCGTGGAATTGTTACTCGCGTTGGCGGTTCTGTTCTGTACACATGTCTCCATTGTCTTTGAACTGCAACAACATTCTCGGTTTTCCAATATTACTTCAAAATTGCTTTTCACTGTTCAGACGATAATCTTAGCTCTATTTTGTTGTAGCAACGCTAACATAACGTAATGTGAGTCACATCTGTTTACAGAACATCATACTACACATTACTGTTGTTTTTCGGTCCGACTTTGAAATATACTAAATATCTATTGTGAAAGGGTGTATACATTTTTTGGTTCCCTCGGTATTTTAAAGTCATACATAATCTGCATGATTAAATGTAGAACCAAATGCACTGAAATAAATGAATAGTTTCATATACATTCTTTATCTTATGTGATAAGTAATATTAATGTTGCCACCTATCGGTCTTTAAAAATACTGAAACTAAACAGTGATGTAACTGGATTCTCCAGTAAGTAGGAGATATGCAGGAGCCAACAAATTTGTCCCTGGATGATATTGTACTGGTTTCTACAACAATTAATAACCTGCAGATTTTAGACCTACTGCAAAGACTACTTAATGTGAATAAGACATAGACAAATTTCAATAATGGATCACTTTGTAGTAGAGTGAAGACAAGGGATTTGCGGGATAAAGTGAAGAATTTCGTGCACTTAGGTATTGCTTTTATGAATGGGAAAGCAATAGAAACTCTTCCACAATTGCATATATGTCTGTAGGTTTACAGGAAACATCTATGGGTCATTTCTACAAGGATGTATGGGGGATGTATGGGTAAATGGAACAAACTGCGGAACTAGTTTCAGTGGAAACTCGTTTTTAAATGTGTTTTGGGGCTAGGAAAGGGAACAGCAAACTAGGAGCATTAAGAGGAAATTCGAGGCCAACAGAGAGACCATAGAGTATAAAAAAGTAGTAAAGAACTGCTGCGAACTATTTATGGGAGCAGAGTTTAATTAGGGCACTATGCTACCATAAACAGCTACATTTGGAGGGAATATGACATGGGCATCCAAATTAAGAAAGGGGCTGAAATTTGGATAGCGAGTCTGTGAAATAGAAAGAATGCATGAAGGAACAGTTAAGACTCTTAAGGGATATGGATAGTCAATTGCTCAGTGCATGCAGATAATTTCACTAGAATGCAATAGAGGCTAAAATATGCATAGGCAATGGAGCAGTATATCAAAACAGGAGCTTAACATTCTAGACAGGGTCTCAGATTAGGGCGAAGAATTTGTTCCACATGTGACGAGGGGGAATATATGTACTGACTGAATGTAATGGTACGGGAAAATCAAGGGAAAAGTATCTAACATTGTCTTTTACGGGATCGAACACAGGAAGTTGATCATGCTGGACTCTACCGCCAGGTAAAGATGAAGAGAGGAGATTAGGTAAATTTCTGAATGTGAGACAGCTCAGGTTTGAAAAGGCTGATAACTGGAGAGCAGGATAGAAGAAATTATTGAGTAAATTCCGCTGTGTGATTGACTTCCTTGTTTTAATAATTTTTGTTAATATTTATGTTTGTTTTATATTGCATAAGGAAATATATAATATATCTGATCTTAAACGGACCTAGTGTAATATAAAACCACGTACCATCCTTTGGAGCCGTGCGCGTAGCTTCGCTTTTGGAAAGTGTATTTTTCATGATGGAAACAAGGATATCGTTAGCCAGATTGAAAACTTTATGGCGTATTCATTCCTGAAATTAGGAAGAAGACGAGAGAGAAGCAATGCAAGAATGGGAAATAAAGTTTTCAATCATATTAAAATTTGTATGCTGAGAGTACAGTTAATTTTCCTTGGAAGAAGATTAGAAGTGGAAAGATTAAGATAATTGATTTAAACTTATTAAAAGACCGGAACCATTACTATTATTTAAATTACAAGTCAAAAGAAAGAAAAAAACTGAGAACTAATGAACTAACGAAGTAATGACTGCTGCAGTTCTGTAAGGCATTTAAGTGAATAAATTAGATTTCTATTTCTATTTCTAGATCATTTGTAGCTAATAATGGATCATTCATTCTACATTTTTAAACAGGACTCTAAATTATTCCATTTTCATTTCAGTGAATGACAGTAAGATATAAAGTAAAGTTAAGGGAAAAAATACTTAAACAAAATCAAAATTGATATCGACCATAACACAACATTTTCTGATATCGCGCCACCGAATGCATGATATAACAGTGCTGTAGAATTATATTTGTGTGTGGTTTTAAAGTGCTAAATAGTTAAATTGTTGAACTCTTTGAAAGTATTTCATTATGAATTATTTTTATTTTCAGGCGTGCTTCCGGGATTTTTTCTATTGTTAAAGGATATGCCTCTTCATATACACAGTTCTCTCTGAATAGAGGTGAACAATATGAACAAGCATGTACAGGAAATTAACATGTAACTTAACTAATAATTCAAGAAAAGTATTGAAAGTAACTGACTTAACCATATGTTGAAAATATTATTTATTTTACCTCCTCTGGACATAAGGAGTTATTAAATAAACATTTGCTGCTTTTATGAACAAGAGAAACATTGTTCATTCAATATAAATTGGCTACATCGCTATATATTTTTGGATTTCTGCAAGTTTTGTACGCTAATTACTAGATTTCTATTTGAGATACGAATTCAACCTTACAAAAATTTTAATGCCCTATTCGGCGAGAAGATCTATTGCACATATTGTTGTTGTTAAATTTCTCCAAAGAAACTATAACAAGATGGTTAAATTGGAGAAATTTATCCTGGAAATGTGTGTAGTGAAACAAGAGTTTTTGTGGTAAGCCTGAACCTGGGACCTAAGAAAAAAAGTAAAAATTATATCTTCGTTTTACGAAAAGAGAGCACAGCATTATTGTTGCATTTCAGGCAGTATTCACTGATGGTACACAGTATTACATTTCATTTATCTTGACTAAGACGAGAACATTGTGACCTTTAATATCATTTAATTTATTAATTTACAAGTTCCTGAAGATAGAATCAAACCTTATAAAAATGAGGTTACGGTTTTGGAATCCACTTGCACAAACATTTCCTCCGTTCAGGATCGCCCGATCGTATTTATTAATTCTCATTCATTTTCTCATGAAACATCTAAGAATTGATATACATTAAAAATGCTAAAAA
Organism: Metallyticus violacea; assembly: GCA_030762175.1. NCBI lineage: Eukaryota > Metazoa > Arthropoda > Insecta > Mantodea > Metallyticidae > Metallyticus > Metallyticus violacea. The sequence continues at coordinate 87,258,834 of CM060834.1, forward strand.
CTGGCAAGCAAATAGGCATCTGACAAAATTAGCAAGAAAAGGAAAACTCTTAACAGGACATTGTATTTGAATCCATTCAAACATTTGAAATGATAACGCATGCAATACTCCTCAGCAAGGGGTTAAAAAGAAAGGTCATATAATCTTCAGAGCAATTAATTTTAATAACTTATTTATACAGAGAGTAGTTACACAGTGCAGCCTATCGACGGTTAACTCCCCCTTCGGCCGGTATTTTTGTTTACACTCGCGACGCACCGCCCCGGCTGGCCGAGATCGTTAAGGTGCGGACTCGTGAGCGTGAGGTCTGGGGTTCGAATCCTACCAGGATCATCCTCCCTATCTGAGGTTTTTTTCAGGTTTTTCTCAGTCCTCATAAATGCCAAATGCCGGGTAGGTACCCTAAACTTAAACCTGAACGTTTCTTTCCCTTAAAAACATCTTTTCCCAATATATCATTTCATTTCATGTGTCATCAGTGTCCACCGCCTGTGGTGCCTCTGTAGTAAAAACGGGCGCTAAGAATTTTCATTATTTTTCAACTTAGGTACAACATACTAAATATTAAATAACAGAATTTTGTTATCTCACTCCTTACAGTAGGTGTGGAAATATTGCCCGTTTTCCTTTATACACATCCCACATCTTAGGAAAATTATTACTTCGTTTCGAAGGTTTAAGATCCTCTAATTATGAAGATTAGTTGAATATACGCTATTTTATCACTGTCTCCCAAAGATCAAAATTGCAAACCAAAAGATCTGGGGAACGAAGAGGCCACAAACTAGGGCCAATAATTATGAAATAAAATAAATATGAAATTGCATTGAATATGAACTGTCTCGAATTTTTTTCCATTCAGTCACAGCACCTGTTTCATTAAACTTTTGTGCTAACAAACATTGTTTTTTGTGTCAGGAAATTTCACGTTTAATGTCTCTCTAATTCAGCCTTACGACTTTCTGAACCTGGTGTATACTTGTAAGATGAATATATGACGATGTAGTGAAAAACTTATCATTGCACATAACTACTGCAACACTTAATGAAATTTCACTCGACTGCACAGCACAACTGTCCGACCTGCCGCGGGGAAATTCTCAGGAATTGGAGGGGTCAACTGGTCGGCCAATCTAAGCTATGGTACTTTTAAACTGCTGTCACTGTATTACATGAACATCTTCATTCCTTACCAGCTGTGTAATAATTGAAAATGATGTAATTTTCCAAGTTCTTATCAGTGAATTTGCGTCTACTGCAAAGATAGATATTCCTGCACTAAAAGAAACTTCTCCCCTCACAGGATGTAGCAAGGCATTACTTAAAAACTCATGAGATCCTACGGGTAATTCTATATCTCCTCTTTCAGACAGATTGCTCACTAGGATTCGATGGCTTGAAACCCGCATTACGCCATTTTAACGTGAGTCCACCAGTGCCACTGCCTCGAGGAGTTTCCAGTGTTTTCCGGATATTAACTTCTGCATACGAGACAAGTGTAATTCAAGACGACCAGTTGCTTAAAATACACCTTTGAGCTCTAGTATTATATGATATAAACATTTCACACTTTTTATGTTCATTTGACCACTAATACCACCTAATTTATAGTTAGTCACTGGATCTTATTCACCAACCTGACCAATAAAGACAGCCATAAAAGAGATTGTTAGATGTCTGAGAGAGAAGAAGGAAGTGATATCGCATGATATCTCAAATCAGGGGCTTGGAAATGAAATAATGTAATTAGAGCTTGAGGGGCGAACGTCTGCCTGGAAGGACTTGTGCATAAATCCTTAATATTTCTAACGATGACCAAGCAAACAAGACTAGTAGCATTACAGAAGAATGGGGAGTTGGGGAGGCAGGGTGAGTTAAAGAAGGGGGGGGCTCAGGAACAAGAGTTCTACGCATGTTTGTATATACTAGTATATGAAATAATTAATAGAAAATGTGTCATGTAATTATGTTGATGTGTTTGTATTGTGGCTATGGGGGGGGGGGTTAATAATGAAAATTATGCATTAATAATGGGATAATAATGTACTCTGATAAAAAATTCTCGAAGTCATGTAGGTAACCTGTTAGAAGTTCTTTTGGCAGTTCTTTTGGCAAACACAGTAGTCTTATTGTTGAGAGCGCGCTCGCGTGAAGTATATAAGACCAAGGCTGGATTCCAACTACAGTCTCCGGCACCGCAAATTTATTAAGACCGAGAGTAGGTGAACGCTATAACGCCAAGATCTATCGTTCTCAGAAATAAAAGAGGCTGTTAAAGATATTGCTATTAATAAATTGCTGTATATATGAGGGTAGATCGGAAAGTAACGCTAAATAATTTTTTCTGTGTTATTATTGCAGCTGGGATGTTGAAATTTCACTAAAATGTAGTTTGAAGCTTTCACAACAGATGTTACTTTGTTCTCATGTGTAGCGATAGAAGCATGAACTATGCAACAAAGATGGCGCACATGTCACTGTCGTCCACCTGTAAAGTGCAGCGAGGTGTGGTGCGATTTTTGTGGGCTAAAGGGCACAACCCGAGTGAAATTCTCAGGGACATGTGTGAAGTGTTTGGGGACGACTGTATGGGCCGTAGCAATGTCTCCAGGTGGTGTGCATTCTTCAAAGACGGGCGTGATAACCTTTGTGATTCGCCGGCCGGTAACAGCTGCAACCCCACAGAGCGTCACAGCCACTGAGGCGGCAATTCTGAACGACCGGCGGATCCAACTGCGAACCTGATCTCAGCAGTGCACACGGTGCGGTGTACGATACTGTGCTGATGTTTCGTAAAGTTAGCGCTCGCTGGGTGTCTAAGAACCTGACAGACGACTACAAGGGCCAGCTAATGTTGACAAGCTTGGATCACTTATCGCGTTACGTTGCAGAAGGGCATGGCTTTCTGAAGGGAATCGTCACTGATGATACACGTATCAATGCACACCCGAAACAAACTAGTTCCCTATAGTGTGGAGATATGCTACTTCCCCAGTAAACCCCCACGGGTGGCCGAGGTGGTTAAGGTGCGGACTCTTGACCGGGAGGCCTGGGGTTCGAATCTCGCCAGGATCGTCCTCCCTGACTGAGGTTTTTTTCCAGGTTTTTTCCAGTGCTCATAAATGGCAAATGTCTGGGAGGTACCCTAAACTTAGGCCTGGAATGTTTCCTTCCTTAAAAAAAAAAAATCGTTTCCCAATATTTCATCTCATGTATCATCAGTGTCCATCGCCTGTGCTGCCTCTGTAGCAAAAACGGGCGTTAAACACAACTCATTCATTCATTTACCAGTAAAGAAAATACTCAAAGTGACTCCATCTGCTCATAAAGTGCTTCTGACTGGTGTTTTATTGGCGGAATTTGCTGAACAAAGGACCAATGTGAATGCTGCAGCCTACATTAAAACGTTGGTAAAGTTGTGTCTTGCACTTCGTGACAAACGGCGTAACTTAATGCTGACTTCTTCATGACAATGCTCGCCCCCGCGAGAAAATCAACAAATTTGGTTGGTAGGTGCTCCAGCGTCCACCACACAGTCCAGACCTGGCACCGTCGGACTTTTATTGGTTTGGTCCTATGAAGAAATCCCTGGCCGGTCAACGCTTTGCGTAAGATGCAGCAGTGAAAACAGCAGTCTGTAGATGGCTATATTCCAACCGAACGGTTTTTTTTGATTGGTTTATTTACGGACGCTCTTGAACATCTCAGGTCATCAGCGTCCCATTCTACTCAGGGCGTGAAACGGCCGACAAATTTTGCTCAGAGGCCTCTCTTTCAGGCTTGAGGTTCTTTTTCGTAAATGTACAACACGGGACCCACGGCTTTACTTCCCTTCCGAAGGAAGTCATATTTCGGATTTTTACGCCCGAAAACATCCATCGGTCCTAACCGGGTTCGAACCCGCGATCTTGGGTATAGGAGGCAAGTATGTTAACCACTACACCACCAGGACTGACACAACCGAACGGACTTTTATGAAACAGGTGTTATTAAACTCGAGAAAGGTGTTGAGAAAAGATGTCAGTTCATTTGTGCATTTGTTTGTAATGGTACCTATTATACTTTTTGTAAAAAAAAAATTACTTTCCGATTCACCTTCGTATTGTGTCCCATCACGTGATTATTGACACTGCTGATCTCCCCCTCCAGTCTTGTTGAGCAGCTACTGAACAAAATAGCGAGAAAATGTTGTCGGGTAGCGTAGACAACAACCCAGGCGATCATGACAATCAAGATTGCTTCATGATTTGGGGCATTCAGGCATCGATATAGCTATTTTGGTTGTTACGTTCCCTTTGGCAATATATTGAGGAGCTTAGTACATTCCAATACGTTAAAATACAAGTTATTGAAACAGCAGTGATCTATCAGTGCAGTGCCTATACTTTAACCCAGTGCAGGAGAAGAAAAGTGAATATTCACGTTTAGGTAACCTAATATAATGCCTTTCTCTATATAATTCTAATTCACGTGCTCGACATTAAATGCAATTTTCAATTCTGAATATATGCATTTTCAAAACCAATTAAATAACAAAATTTACCCATTCCTATTAGAAAAAGTCTATGTATTATATGTACAGTGCGATCAGCGATGCTTTCCTCTGCTGAGCTGAATGTTTTCTATGAGCAAGCTCCTAAACCTTTGCCGTGCCGTGGAACCTGCTTGCTTACTTGTTGCTCTTGTTGCCTATCGCAGTGGTAAAGGAGTTTTTCCCACAGCTGTTTGTTTCTCAATTTGACAGCATACATTAAGTATGTTCGTGTGTTTACAACGGCACAGCGTGTCTTTAAGTACGATTCATGTGTGTTGACTCTGTGGTTAAAGAAGCATAGAGCCAATTCTTTTTTAGCATTCGGTTATTCTGTTACTTATGTGAATTCCACAATAACTCTTTTTTTCAGAGAATTATCCGACAGGGAACGTGATAATGCATTTTTTCAACACTGCGAATAATTTCATGAGAGCAATTCAAAATAAGTTTGCACAAGTCAGAGTTATTTGACCTCCTGGTTTCCCCAATTTAACAGCCTGCAACTATTATGTATGGGATAAATTAAAAATGTCGTGTACAAGATGAATCCGCATAAGAACTCAAAGATAATATTCACTGGGAAATTGTCTACATTTCTCAAAATAAACTACAGCGAATGATGAATAATTCTTTAGAGAGATGCCAAAAAAAAATATGTGGGGAAGGAAGGCGCGCATTTTCAAAACACCTCATTTAATATTTTGGTAAGTAATGGTTATGGTAGGTTTGTTTTCTTGTTTTGCCCTCCGCTAAGCACCGAAACCCGGCTGGCCGGCTATGAGCTGCGCGCTCGCACATAGGAACACACTCCAGGGGAAAACCAAACTGATCATAAGGTACTTATATTTTAGTAAATATGCCCAGTTTTATTCTTACATGTACTCAAGTTTAATTAACTTAATTCTTGGTTATCATTACGTAGTTATAAAACTCGGCCAAAATTCCTCCCATGTGCTTTAATCCCTGCAGATGTAAAACATTTAGATTCCTTTAATGAATGATACTTATTGCATTTCAGAGCATAACTTTGGGGGTTCTTTTTAAAGCGTTTTTTTTAAAAAATATCACCAATTATGTTTGAAATTCGTTCAATTTTCAAAACATTGAATTCTGTAAAAATAGATGTTGTTAGAATGTTTCAATTTTGATTAAACTGGCTTTTAATATGCACTTTTTGTAAACGGAATGGTGAATTAAGAAAATGTTTAAAATGTTTGTGCAATCATAATTTACCAAGATCTTTTGAGTTGCTAAATGAACTAAGAAGATTTATCGTCCTTGTATTCCATGTGAATTTTGACTACAGTTTAAAGGGTTCGTGTATCAGCAAATATTTCCAAATTTGTAATTAAAAATAAATTAAAAAGGAAACATGTGCATGGCTATTGAAACATATATTCATATATTATACAGAGATAATTACTCATCTCTTGATGTCTAAGTAATGTAAAGCAGTGATGGAAAAATGATGACATGCATTGATTGCCTGTCTGAAACCGCTTATTTAAAAGAGGTGACGGGTGGTTTGATTACTTTCCCCATAATTTGCATTTAGAACGAGGGAGTGGCTATTAGTACGCATATTTCACTTCGGCCTAGCACCTGAAATGAAGGTATTCGGGAGCAAACACTAAATATGTGTGTTATAGCACATGTAATAATACGTTTCAGCGTTTATTTTAAGAAATCAAAGATTCTCTCAGTGTTATTGTTTTGACATAAGATATTTTATCCCTATTTTCATTATAAACCAACGTTTATATGTGGTAAAAAGCAACCCCAAGCACAATTTATACCACACCTATTTTCCTCCATCGAGTCCCACATATGCTTATTAAATTTTCCATTACTGCTGGCGCAGTTAAAGGGAGTACATGCATTTTTTATCTATTTCCTATAAAAACTATTAAAATTAACATTTGTTCATCCGCATATGAAATTTTCAAGCTATTAATTTTCAAAATGTTCACTCTTAGGCTTGAATCAAAAATTTTTTGCAAAAGTGTTTCTAAAATATTGACGTTTCGTAATATTTTTGTTATAATTAAACATACAAACTAAATTTAATAGCTAAAATGTACACAGAGCAAATGTAGGTAAACCTCTCTCTTAGAACTTGAATTTTAAACACACTTTTCTGCAATATAATGCTTAATTTCAGATAAAGACCGTGGTTCAGGTTATTGACCTCAACGAGACTGCAAAGTTTCATACAGTTAATTTGTAAATTGTAGCAGTTATGAAATATGAACTTTTGGAACAAATTCACCTCTTGAGAAAACGAGCGTCAAATTCACATTGCAGACCTAACATGCAGTTTTCCTTTTTATATTAAGTAGAACCTATGCTGTATTATGTTTAAATGCACTTTTTTTTTTTTTTGCAATATACACATCTATTTAACCCTGTTTGAAATAAATTTAAAAATACTTTCCAACACGCGCTTTCACTGTTAAAACGAACAACAGTATAATAGAGTTTAACATTTATTTCCTGTTTGTAACAGCCTCACCGCAATGCTAACAGTTTCGCCACATAACTAGCATGAAACCGCACAATTTAAACTAATAATTTATGAATAGTTTAAGTCCATATACGCGTGTCTTCCAAATGTATTCGCACGCTGAAAGTTTTAATGCATTACTGTATGCACATATGGGAAAAATTGTTCTACAAACACGAGCGTGAACGTATTCAAAGTAATTGCAAATTATTTAACACCACCTATTTTCCTAGCGATAAACCTTGAAGTCGCATAAACATATATACTTTACATTATGGTTTATTACCCTTATGTGCCATAATGACCAATTTACTACACGTTTTATGCCAAGCTACCACACCAGGTATAACACTAAGATATGGCCAAAATTTCTGAACGCATTCCTCACAAGTAGAAGAAGAAAATATGTTATATGGATATGAGTCCGGAAATGCTTTATTTCCAAGTTAGAACACATTTTCTACAATTCTTCATAATTCATGGGAAACACACAGGAAAAGAACGTACCAGCATAACACATGCAACTCTTTCGTACATGAAATGTTTTCAAAATGCCTCCGCTAGCATTAATACGTGCATCAACATTACCTTCGTTCAGTTGAAATAAAGCGTTTTCGGATCCATGCTGTATAACTTAATTTCTTCTTCTAAGTGTGAGGTATATGCCCTGAAGTTTGGCCGTTTACGCCCTGTATACATGTACGACGGTAGGTCCATAAGTTTCCGGTCAATACAATTTTCTAGGTATGATAAGGACAAAAACAGTATTTCACTTTTCAATATAGTTACCCTTTATTGCAATACACTTCTCAAATCTTTGAATTAACATTTCAACCCCCCCCCCAATAATTAAGAAGTCTTGTCTGCAAAATGGACATAAACAGCATCCATCACGTCTTCTCATACTTACATTTCCTTTCTCCAAGGTTTTTCTTCGGGTTTGAGAAGAGGAAATAGTCACTGAGAGCCAGATCTGGGCTCTAGGGCGGATGGTCCATCTCCTTCAAGTCACATTTCTTTAAGCTTCCTTTGCAACAAAACGCATTGTCGTGAAAGTCTCACGACACCACTCGGCTTTTCTCACTTGTTTTCTTTGATGGAAGCACATAGGCCAGCATAGTAGTAGCCCATTTACTGTGGTGTTCCTCTCCTTGAAGTCAATGAAGAGTATTCCTTCACAGTCCCAAAAGATTGTGGTCATGATCTTCTTGGTTGACCGAGTGGCCTTGAACTTTAGAGGCGGTGCTTGGCCAGGTTTACGCCTGCCGCTCCATTGATTCTCTTTCGGACAAGGGATCATAGTAGAGAACCATAGTTTCATCTCCTGTAACAATGGTTTGCAGAACTTCTCTCTCGTTGACAAGATACAGCTCCAAAATTTCCAAATAATAAATGATTCGTTGCTGCCTTTGGACTAAGGAAAGAAAGAAGTCTAGGCACCCATCTTGCACTAACCTTATTCATGTTTAAATGTTCATGAATAATTCGAAGGACTTTTGTTTTAGTAAGGCCCAACCTTGCTGCTATTTCTGTAACTTTGATCCGTCGGTCTTCCATAATTTCTCCTTCCACAAGATTTCAGGAGTGAGCACCTCGTAGAGCTGACCTGCAGGCTTTTCGTCTTCAAGAATATAAGGGGAATGTTCCTCCACATCACCGTCTAATCGCTGTCTAATGTAATTTGGAGTAAGTATTTATTTTGTGAAGAACTTAATAACAGTTCGAAACACCATTTTGAACATGTCACAATCTTCTACACATAGCCTTCTTTATGCAACTATATCTGAACAACTGAACACAGTGGAGTGGAAGTTACTGCTACTATTTACTTAACAGAAGGCGATAGTCCTTGTCTTATGGACCTACCCTCGTACGTCTTATTTCGTGGATTATGCGACAATGTTCGAAAAGTTTATAAGTTTAATCTTTATTATTTACTTTTTTGATAGATATTTAAGTTAAAAACTTCAATATCGAATATCAGTACACAAACTAATTTCATAAGTTTCATATACGCTGGCTTAACCATTTCATTACCTTCAATAGTCGGTACAATCGTGCACTATGGTCTGTTACCTTGAACATTAATTATTAATATTTTCCCAAAATATCTTAGCAGGAAAGTGAACTCCTAGTATGGACACATATTGGAAAGATAAAGTACCTACATAAATCTTTTATCAGTGTTGCAGTCCACCAGCTTTCCTGCTACATTGTTCACAACAGCATTTATTGTTTCTTTCGGTTTTGAAAATTGAAGCCCACAGCTCCCCAATCCCTCTCTCCGTTTCCCTCCTCTTAGCAACGGGAAAAAGGATGAAAAAGGAAGAAAAATCTCTTTAGAAATTATAGTAGACATGACTCATTCGCAGTGCATAAATCATTCATCTTGGCAGATGATCAATTTTCTATTATTCACACCTAATGAGCTAAGGGTGGCACTACTATACGGTTGCCATATCTTTAATAGTGCGATTTCAGAGTTCAAAAACATCAACCGCTATCTGTGGGTTATAATTAACTACGTTTTTGCAAAAGGGTAAAAAGTAAAACGGCACAAACTCGTGTTAATGTTTTCTGTTATTCAATTATTGATTTCCACATTCAATTACCAGAAGCGTGAGAAAAATTTGAAAAATGAGAAAAATTTGAATATAGATATTATTATCAACGAATGGAAAAGTGAAATCACATAAAAGAAACACAAATTGCCAGGAATAAACCCAAAGGGACCAGTGTTATGCCACTTTTTAAAAGATCTAAATTGGGCGAGTGATAATAAAGCCAAGGTCTCTTAAATTAATTAAGGGAATGAACTTTTCCAGCTGTTATATAGTTAACTTTAAATCAACCAATGTGAATAAATGTTTTAAACTTTCAAATAGTAGCGGATGGCAACCATTGGTCGGTGAATTTGAACCAACCAATATAAGATGTATATTTTGAATTTTTGAAGCAAGGCACGGGACTTGCAAGTGCTTGTGTGACTCCCGTGGCTTAGTGAAGCCAACAGTTAGTTGATATGAATGGAATATATAAGTAGACGTTTGCTAAGCTGGGGCATCAGTTCTGGAACTGGACCGTTACTCTTTTCACATACGCAGTTTGGCAACTAGTTGTAAGATCTACACGCCCCGATACTAATTTTGAAGCCTTACATTCTACAGGAACTCAGTTCGGCACTTCAGTTGATATATGACATATTCAGACGGTCAGATCAGATAAATGCAGTTCATAGGAGCAACTCAGATAATCAGGTTCAGTTCATCTCCTTGGAAATCGGGGCAGTTACTTTTATATTCGACGGAGTTAATTTCTTTTGTACGCGTACAGTAAAGGACGCGAAAGATCTTGCGAGTGTCACATCGCGTAATTATTTACACAGTCGATATTCTCTCCTAGTCCTGTTGAGCACAAGTCACAAAATAGCAGAACAAAATTATCATGAAGCGTGGGTAACAATGTCAAAGCGATCAATAGTCAATTTAACGATAAGCCCCTACAAAATATGAGATTAGCAGCTAAATTGCTACATAATTGGCGACCTACCTGTCACCACCAACCAAACTGTTTCGTTGTTCTATACATTTATCTTCAATTTTAGTTTTTTTTTGTTTCGTTCTCGATATGAGCGTACCTTGAAACTAAAATTATTATCAGGACTACCCGGATTCTATTTTACTCTAAATTTACAGCTTTGCAGCTATATGCAAATGTGTATTTTTAGGCCGGTCTATGCATTTCTGGATTATTATACAGATCCATCCTCTTAATGATTTTGAGTAATTTATATTATTAATATAAAAATAAATTAAGTAAATATAAATACCTATACCTGAAATTACATCAATAAATATAAACTATATTAAATTTGCTTTTTCTCTCAACATATAGTTTTAATATGATGTTATTTTTTTCATTTCATTTCATTTTTTTTTTTTTTTTTTTTTTTTAAATTTTAGGACGCTCTGTAACATCTTAGGTATCAGCATCCCATTCTATTCAGGGCGTGAAACGGCTGACAAATTTTTCTCTTTCATGCTTGAGGTTCTTTTTCGTGCCGTAAAATTACGACACGAGACCCACGGCTTTACTTCCCTTCCGAAGGAAGCCATACTTAGGATTTTTAAACCCGAAAAAATCCATCGATCCTGGCAGGGTTTGAACACGCGACCTTGGGTTTAGAAGGCAAGTATAGTTACCACTACACCACCAGGACCGACTCTTTCATTTCAAAACTTTCCGTCTGAATAACTATCGAAAAGTCATAAATTTAAATATTGGAATAAACTTCAAAACTAATGTTGATAACCTTTTAGGTCTCATTCCTTCACCTCCAGTCTACCCCACTTTGAAATTTCAAGTGGAACCTGCGATTTATTTTCATTAGCTCAAATTCATTGAAGAGGAAACAAATATTATTACGTCTTTTGTTTTCTATAGTTACCTGGCAGCCTGGTCTGTTGCTATTGTTATTTGTATTGAGTAGCAGAAGCAGTAGCAGTAGCAGCAGCAGCAGCAGCAGTAGTAGTAGTAGTAGTAGTAGTAGTAGTAGTAGTAGTAGTAGTAGTAGTAGTAGTAGCAGTAGGAGCAGCAGCAGCAGCAGTAGCAATAGCAGTAGCAGTAGTAGTAGTAGTAGTAGTAGTAATAGCAGTAGGAGCAGCAGCAGCAGCAGTAGCAATAGCAGTAGCAGTAGTAGTAGTAGCAGTAGTAGTAGTAGTAGAAGCAGTAGTAATAGTAGTAGTAGTAGTAATAGTAGTAGCAGTAGTAATAGTAGTAGTAGTAGTAGTAGTAGTAGTAGTAGTAGTAGTAGTAGTAGTAATAGTACAGTAATATTTATTTCAATGGGAACATTAGAATAAAACTTTAACAGGTGTACGGTCTGTACTTTTATAATCACTAGATTTGTTTGATTTAAAACAGAATGTTTCGTTAACTTCATTCATTCAATACAGGCAATTTCAGAATTTCTACTAATCCACTTACATACGTTCCTTTTTGTATAGTATACAACATTTTAAACAATTTATTACCAAAACACAATTATTACATTACCTACTCAGTAGCTTTTATAATATTATTCTGTCCAAATTCAAGCAATATTAACAACACTTTGGACTGCAGGGCACGACAAAGAAAACAAAAAGTTTGATAACAATTCTAGCCTCTTTAAATTTAACCAAGGAGTACAATTTGAAATTTCAAAGTGGGGGTGACTGAGGTGAAGGTTAAAATATAATCAACATTGGTTTTTAACTTGCTCACCAACATCTAAATTTATATATTTATTGTTTAAATTAAATTAATGCTCAATGCTAAAGTTTTTAAATGAAAACTCTGTATGCTAAAAGCAGGAAAATGGTGTTATATGAAACTAGAAAACAATATGCACGAAAAGGATGATAAATAATGTAATATGTCATTACTTTGAAACATTTACTGTTCTTTTCCATGACATTTAAATTATTTAATTTCCAGTTTTATATTCCATTGGGCTATACTTTTGTTTGTTTGTTGAATGTATAAATACGTATTTTTACAAACGTCATCTGACTATGAGAAGTATATCAAAATAATTGTTTAAAGGTAGTTCATTTTCTTATAATACCCCAAACAATTTCTTTCCTTGTAAGCACTACGTTAGTTTTTAAAATTAAGCACCCTAATACTAAAGTAAAGATCACAGGATCAGTACAAACGTATTCCTAGACGTGTTAACAATTGTTGAAGGAGTATTTTAATCTCATTTTAGGACGGAATGTTCTTTCTGTTGTTACTTTTATTTTTGATTCGTGAATAAGTTCATCATTGGTTTTTATTCTGATATACATTTCTGTAAATGCTTTGATGTGTTGGCTGTGTGTAGCAGAAGTAGCCGATTCGTGCTTTGAATGCGGTGAACAGATTTCGGCTGAGCAAGCGACCACAGAAACCCCGGCACTAATCTTGAGAGACATTGGCTGACATGTACAGGCACGAACGCTCTGCTCAAATGGGATGAGTCCTAATCTAATTCTTTGGGAGGGCAGACTTTGGCTGAAGAATTGCACTCTCTTTGATCAGTCGACTGACAGATACATTGCAAACTGCTCAGATGCTATATTTTTCTCTTTTGAATGTTTAAACTTTAATTAAAGTAAGTGGATTTTCTTAAGTCTTCCATTTATACATTATATTGCTCTAGAATTTCTATATTATCCTTGTTTTATCTTATAATCTCTCCTTTGCTGCTGATTTACTATTATCTACTTAACAAGCAACTTTAAATGTTTAATCTGCTGCTTAACATTTTAAAAATATGCCGAGTATTTCGCCATACGGCATTTTACGTTGACATTTTAAATGTTATTCAGTTGTTCGTAAATATGTAAATGCCACAAAAGCATGAAAGATAAATACAATAGTATACAATGACGCAACATTACTGATATTTCCAAAGCAAATTTAGGTGAACAGAAATGTAAAAAGTTACAACTCTAGCGGGACGGATAGGTTTAATATTTTGAGATTTTATTTTTTAACCTTATTTCTTTTCTTTCTTTTTTTCCGTCTGACAAACGTTGAGGCTGCCGTTTCTAGCAATTTTTCATTACAGTTATGGTACCTGTCCATTTAGTAAACAACAGTATTGATAATAGGACTGTTGAAAAACGTGTATTCGTTGTTGTTACAAGATTTATTACATATAAGTCACTCTCTTACGTTCAGAGAAGATTTAGAGCAGAATTTAATGAGCCAGAAATACTGGCAACACTGGACTTTCAGATGGATGATAATGATGAATGAGTTTTTGTTCCAGCAAGATGGTGCCAAAGCTCACATCGCTCGTGAAACAATGAACACTCTACGGATCCTGTTTCCTGGACGCATACTTTCTCGATTTGCTGATGTTGCTTGGCCAATCCGATCTGATGGCTGCAAACTGTTTTTTATGGGGATCGTTTAAAAGTAAAGACTAAGTTAATCTATCGTATAACCTCGGGCAAATCCTAGAAACCGGTGGACCCAGTGGTTTAGCGAGTGAATGATTGTAATTGTGGCAAATCTTCTTTAACTCGGCCAGATATATTTGGGGGAAAAAAATCACTGAGGTGGTAAGTTCGAAACCGCTATCTTCATAACTATAGCATGACACTCTAACCGCCTGAACTATCATGTGACTGCTTGTGAAGCCTTATTATCTAGCTATAACTGTGCAAGTCACTACCCTCGGCTTTCTCGGCTCTTTCCGCTGTCACTCGGAACGATTCCATGATTCCACTAGCACCACTAGTGCCTTCAGCCCTGCTTGTAACGACAAATAGATTTTACGGCTGCGGATAGCTTTCTGCATTATGGTGACAAAATAACATTACAGATAATAATCCAATACTTATGCAGAGAATATAAATCAAACTGCACTCATGAGTAAAATGGAAAACTACATAAAATTACTTATTAAAATCAAACAAATTAAATTTGGGGGTGGCAACTTATAAATACTGTTTCATAGATGAACAAAACGCAATAACACAGCAACACTTTATTGTTCCAAACCTAAAGCTCATCGGTGATATATTTTTACGAAGAGAATAATTTATAATCCTATTAAGCATTTTTATTGTATTAAATCTGCTGTTATTCTAACCACAAACGGCGGTTATTTTCTTTCATGATTCCTTCTTCGTTCCCCTCTTTTTTTCAAAGAGTTTTAGGAAAAGGAAGATTGAGACTGTAGGCTACAATATACAGTCTTTGACATATTTCAGATTGGAGGAATGTAAAGAATTTTGAACCATTAACAAATAACAATATAACGTTAATAAAACATTTTACACATACTTGGAATACAGAACTTTATTTCAGCTTGTACATGTGTAGTTTTGCTAAGATTTACTCCCCTGCCAGCATGTTCTTTTTTCGGGCACGTTTGAGTGAAGTCATTCATAATTTATGGCCAACAAAAGAAATGGAAACCTCCTGGCAGATATCAGAGAGGGGAAGTAGTTTTCAACGTTTCCTGCTTGCTTCCGTGGACCACTTTTATGCTTTTCTCTCTACATTAAGATTTACATCCTGGACATGCTTTTAGCCGGGTGTGCAAGAGAATCAAGAAAAGGAAATAGAACAAAAATAAAAATTCATACAAATCCAAACAGAAAAATGTAGGAATTTGTTAAAACACTACCCAACAGTTTCAATTATCCATGATATTGATTCAAAGAAAGTTGTAGCAAAGCTTCCCTTCCTCCTTTTCTTTTTATTTTCTTGCCTGTTTCACTTAACTCCAGAAAGCCTGTGCTTGAACTGCAGCAATATCACCACATTCCACATGAGACAATTTTTGCGCCCTAGTTTCAATCTCCCTTCTTATCCTTCTTGCCACTGTCCCTGATACACACTTTTGTAAGTTAATGCAGTGTGCAGGGTACAGAGTTGCATGACTGACTTGGTGGTGGATTTTACTGGCTGCCGCAGTGTTTGAGATAAGCTTTCCATCTGTAGGGTGCCATCCCCGCTTTTAACCGCGCAAAAGATTCGTCAATAGAATAGCAGTGAGATATTCTGAGTTTCGGTAGCCGACACTGTAAATGGATCAAGAGAAGAACAAATACCAACTTTAAAAAATAATAATCACAGGATTAGGATGTTGTTTTTACTACAGGCGATGGACGCCACTAATACATGAGATGAAAGGAAATATTATTTAAGGAAGGAAACGTTCTAAGCCTAAGTTTATGGTACCTCCCTGACATTTTGCCATTTATAAGGACTGAGAAAAACCTGGAAAAAATCTCAGTCAAGGAGGACGGTCCTGGCGGGATTCGAATCCCAGACCTCCCGCTGACGAGTCCGCGCCTTAACGACCTCGGCCACCTTTGGCGGTAAGATTAGAATGTGTCTGGTGGTTTTAAAATAAAATAAATAAAAAGAGAATGCATTTCAAAGTAGTTAATGTCCTTTTGATATCTATGGCAATATTCCCTATTAAAACAAAAAACATTTGTATACGTCCTTAAAATATAATATTGACTGACATGAGCTGCAAGCAACAAACCATTATATCCATATATTCTTATTTCACAATTTAACGTAGGATATACTGTAAAGTTGTTATTAGTAAAAGAGATCTCTATTTTGTAATTTCAGTGATCATAAAATGTGTGTAAAATAGGAATGAATTCTTTTATATAAAATGAAAGAAATAGATACATAGGTGCACATTTAATGCAATTATGAAACTGAGTTTATTGAAAAAAATAGTCAAAGATCGTGATTTAGAGAAAGCTGCTCTGGTTAAAAGGTTTGAATTAGGAACAGATGTCTTCAGAGCAATTCAAAATGTATTGTAATACAGTTATTCCTATCTTTTTAAAAACAGAACAATGCTCAGTACTGAGTTATAATACATGATTTCAGAAATTATTATTATTATTATTATTATTATTATTATTATTATTATTATTATTTGTTTTATTTACGGACGCCCTTTAACATCTCAGGTCATCAGCGTCCCATTCTATTCAGGGCGTGAAACGGCCGACAAATTTTGCTCAGAGGCCTCTTCTTTCTGGCTTGAGGTTCTTTATCGTGCCATAAACATACGACACGGGACCCACGGCTTTACTTCCCTTCCGAAGGAAGCCATACTTAGAATTTTTACGCCTGAAAAAAATCCATAGAGCCTGGCCGGGTTTGAACCCGCGATCTTGGGTTTAGAAAGGAAGTATGGTTACCACTACACCACCAGGACAGACGATTTCAGAAATGATTGTAGTGAAATTGTGGCTACTTTCAGTGTTGGATAAAGAAATAATGCTGATGATTATTGATTTAAAAAGGAATTTACCTTGGAATAGTTTTAGAAGACGATTGTGCTAAAAATTCAGTCTAAATTTACAACAGCATTCATTCACCATTATGCCCGTAAAATCGCGAAGTTTACGAAAACTATTATACTACAAGAACCCGGTGCTATAAGTTTTAACGTTCAAAGCAGAACATTCAGTTATTAAATGGAACTGATCGGATAATATAAAACAACAATTATGGTTAATTTGTGAAAGAAGTCGTTCTTTCTTTCTTAGTTTCAACAAACTGCCATTGATTGATACTTAAGTTTTTCATTAAACTAGATATTGTAATACACTTTGAAGGTAGAGCATCACAATCCTGGAAAAAAAAGTTGTTAATAGTTATATCTTCGAATGCAACATGTGAACTTCCAAACTTTAGGATGTACAAGTATATAAGATTTTCGACCATGCGTCCTGCACTCTACAACAAAATAGTAACATATTAAAACTATAGTCTTTGGTATTTCGAAAAGTCATATTTTCAAGGTTTGAACGTGGACATCAGCTGAGATAGGCGATAGCTTGGCTATCAACAACAAGGGAACAGCATTTCCAAAAACCATATTATTATTATTATTATTATTATTATTATTATTATTATTATTATTATTATTATTATTATTATTATTATTACTATTTCTAAAAGTACATTGCCATATGAGCACAATACAATGTCTGCTAACGTGCATGCAAAAATTATGTTTCACACAATTATTTTGTAATTAATTATCACTATTGCAGAAATCGTGTGTTGAAATAAACTGAAAAATAAAAGGCTTTAACTTATAAAAAAGCTAATTTTCTGCCCATTTATTTGCCGTAGTACCATGTGTCAGCAAATAGCTAAGCTTGAATGTAAGAAAGGAAGTGAGTATATAAAAAAAATTAAATATATTACGGCATCCAGAAAGTAAGTCCCAATCGCGCCTAGAGATGGCACCGCTAGTCGGATAGGAATGCGCATGCGCAGGAAATGAGAGGAAGTATGTGGTAATAATGCAGTAAAATTTCAGCCTTGTGACGGCCGTGGTTACCGCGCTGTGCTAGGAGAAAATGGGTGCTCTGATATTGTCTCCCGCCAAATGCGAAGTTCGTGCAGTCATCCGAGGTTTGCACGCTCAAAAGCAAAGTCCAGCAGAGATCCATCGCCAATTGGGTCAAGCTTCCGGGAGACAATTTCGTGCACAAGGGAGCGAGACATCTGGGGAATTGACAAGAGAGTTATGAAATTGTGAAGCGCCGGTTCTGCTCAATTGCTTGCCACACACTTCCCAACACTTCTGGCGTCACCAAGGACTGTCGGCCACTACGGTCGTCGTCGTGAATATTGGTTCGTCCTTCAGTGAACTGCCTGCACCATCGTCTTACCATAATGTCGTGTCTATACACTTGACACAATTGGCGATGGATCTCATATTTATCGGTCTTTACCGCAAGTAGTTTGAATGAATGACGTATTTGCTAGTCAGCGCACCTTGCCTTAAGAGGTATCGGCTTCGAGAGTACAATAATGTACAGCCTAGCGAATGGTTAAGGAACTAACTCGATTGTATTTTGTAAACCTACTGACTTACATCCACATATTGAATTTCTTCACCATTTATTTCTATTGTCTCCATCTGTTTCAAGACAATAGAAATAAATGGTGAAGAGATTCAGTATGTGGATAAGTACATACGAGGATAGGTCCATAAGTTTCCGGCCTCGCCGATAAGGATTATCGCCTTCACAACATCCTTATCTGGTGTCATATCTTATCTGTTAAGTAATAATTGCAGCTCTAGCTTCCGCTCCGCTATATTCAGATGTTCAGATATAGTTGCATAAAGAAGGCTGTGTGTAGAAGACTGTGACATGTTCACAATGGAGTATCCAGTTGTTATTAAGTTCTTCACAAAAGAAGGACTTACTCCAAATGAAATTAATCAGCGATTGGACGGTGTATATGGGGAAGCATTCCCCTTATATTCTACCGTAAAAGAATGGACCAAACTTTTTCGAATGGGTGCAGAAAGCATTGAAGCCAAAGAGTGTGCAGGTCAGCCCTTGGAGGTGCTTACTCCTGAAAACATCGCCCTTGTGGAAGGAGAAATTATGGTAAAACTTGCGGCTCACAGTTACAGAAATAGTAGCAAGATTGGGCCTTTCTAAAACAACAGTCCTTCGAATTATTCATGAAATTTAAACATGAATAAGGTTAGTGCCTAGACTTTTTTCCTCAGTCCAAAACAGGAACAAGTCATCTGTTGTCAGGCATTTTTGGAGCTCTGCCGTGGTGGCAAGAGAGAAGTTCAGCAAACCATTGTTACAGGAGATGAAATTATGGTCCTCTACTATCCAAAAGAAAATCAATGGAGTGGTGTGGCGAAGCATCGCCTCTAAAGGCCAAGGTCACTGAGTCAATCAAGAAGATCATGGCCACAATCTTTTGGAACTGTGAAGAAATACTCTTCATTGACTTCAATGAGAGGAACACCACAGTAAATGGAGAGTACTATGCTGGCCTACTGCACAGACTATGGGTTTCCATCAAAGAGAAAAGACGAGGAAAACTAAGTGGTGGTGTGCGCCTTCTTCACGACAACCACCTGTGCACACACAGCTCTTGTTCAAAAGAAGCTGGGAAGAAATGTGGCTTCATGAAATCGACAAAGCCCAGTGACTATTTCCTCTTCCCAAAACTGAAGGAAATTTAAGTGTGATAGAGAAGTGATGGATGCTGTTTATGTCTATTATGTAGACAACACTTCTGACTATTGGGGGGGGGGGGGTAAAATGTTAATTCAAAGATGTGAGAAGTGTATTGCAATAAAGCGTAACTATATTAAAAAGTGAAATATAGTTTTTGTCTTTATCATATGTAGAAAATAGTTAGGCCGGAAACTTATGGACCTTCCCTCGTATATCTAGGCCAGAGAGTCTCATTTGATCATAAAATGGATAAAGAGGTTAAGAGGAGAAAGCACAAGCTTCGAAAGTCTTCTGGTCTCTAAAGTTCATATTGCAAGACGCATCTCTAAACAACGAGATACTCAACTCGTGTCTTTCTGGTGCTGATATATGGTCGCCAAACCTGGTCACTTACCGACAGACAGCAGCAATACGTCAAAGGAAAATAGAGAGGAAGATCCTAGGGTATCACCCTGAGAGACAAGATCTCCAACACTAGACTGCAGGAAGTTACAGAAGCAGAAAGCATCGTGGACAGAGCTGCAGTGATAAATAGAAATGGGAAAGGCACATGGCAAGGCAACCATCATGTGGGACTCCTACGCAGGACAGAGAACTCTAGGACGACTGAGAAGGTGGTTAGACGCATTCAAGGAACATGTCGGAGTTCATTGGTCAAGCATCGCCAGCAATAGAAGTGATTGGAGCGAGAAATGGCAAGGACTCAAAAAGGACAAGAAACTATAAAACATTATAATTGTTATAATCACGTGGAATAGCTTAGCACGTGAGTCACAAAATGAGCTATACGGGATATAATGGGCTCTTTCATTCATTTCATTTCATTTCACTGACTTATTAAAGATGGTGGCACCGACTTTTCTCTTTCCCTTTCCGCGGCGTACTCTCGCCCTGGAATTCTCGGGACTGTATTAACGGATTATGCCGATAGAAACTCCCTTCCCAATTCATTCATTCCAAATGACTCGTGGTAGAGTCCGATTAAATTTGATCATTCGGTACATTATATTACAAAATAGAAATTCAACATTTCATTTACCCCTCCTGAATATTTTGTACTAATTGGAGTATGGTACAGATGCGTGCTATATTTGAACCGAATTTCAAAACAGCGTAAGTAAAAATGTTAATGACAATAAATTGTAATTACAACAATAAAGATTTTGAACAGAACAGCCCAATATAATTCAGCATTGAATAGAGGACTTAAGCTTTAGTAAAATAAATGAAAATGCTCGATTTAAACAGCAAAAAAAAGTAAAACTGATTATTTACAAGAATGAAGGCATTTAGGAGTTTTCTATGTTGTGTGTGATTGTAATTTTGAGAAATAAAAATATCCTTGGCCCACAACAATGTTTTCTACGGAAAGCAACACTAGAGCATTTACCATGGTTTAAGTCCAGTTGCGAGTAATTTTTGCCAACGCTAAAACAAAAAAAGCAAAGAAGTTTATCTTTTAGCTCCCTCTCTCGTTCTCTGTTGCTGTGTGTACGTTCCTCTATTTACAGCACGCATGCAAATTTTATTTAAACACTGTTGAATATGCATGAATCCATACCGTCGGAAACTACGAAAATAACACCGACATAGTTTCAGCATTAGATTACCATAGATTTTCTGCGAAAAATTTCTTTTTTTATAAAGTCAAAATACTTTTACTGTTCTTATGTATAAATATCGTGAATGCTGAGCGCCATCCCTGTAGCATTTTACCTCTTATTCGAGCTTTTAATGGGAGAGCAAATGCCTCACAGAAACGATTTCTTTTTCAATTTTAGATAATGCAAACTGCAGGTCTCGTACCATGTAGAACGTGCTTAATTAGTTAACTCTACACAACCAGCATTGATATATAAGGCCCGTCTCTCCTGCACGAACTGAAATTTAAGCAAGCAGAAATTTCCGCTCGTTCATTTGAATAGCATTTTACATTTTTTATATTAAATGCTACAGATATTTGGAAGCTCATTTACGCATTGTTAGCATTCTTGTACCAGAAAATTTATGATAGTATTTAAAGGAAGAAAATAAGGTTGTATTATGTAATAATAAATTTATTCCAAATATTAAAAATATATGTTGAAAGTTATCAAAAATTTACTGTTATACAGTCATACGTACCTTTTCAGTAGTATTATAAAACCATAAGTATATTTAGTATCAAATTCATGAACTATTTTTTCTATTATTTCTCCCCCATAATTTACATGATAATTAATACTGAACGGGGTTACGAACGAAATAATTTACACAATGAAGCCGCAAGACAAATCTACATTTAGGGACTATGAAATGTTCATCGGGATTATATTTCTTAACATTTTCGTTCATGTGCACGACTCTAACGCGTCTTTTGGGCTGCACAGACATTTTAAGTAATTTTTTCTACATGCCATGTTTAAGTGATATACCATGTGTTGAACCTATAAGAAAAATACGAAAGCAGACAGTATCAGCTGATTTCACCATCTTAAGTAGATGTGTTGTTGAGTTCTCGAGCATTTTGTTTCAAATTTCACTGAATATGCAGGTATTTTTTTAAGTTATCAATTACATTCGATTCAATTATTGAAGTTTCCAATAATTCTGCTTCAAATGGAGAATAGTTTGAATTATCCTATTAGGGATGTGTGCCAGATAATTCTGGGAGCCTATGGTTATATTTTTTATAATTGTTGAATTCATTTACTTAATATATTGATTGTATATTAAGTCCCATTATCTAATGATACTCGTATTCTTTTAGTTTTGGAGGTGTAAATAGTAATAATCATAACCCTGCACACCTCAGGACATCCACAGCAATATCTTCAACGGAGAAACGTGGTTTCCGCTTGCCAAAATGCTACATATTGTTTCATACAAAGATATTTACTGCATCAAATGCACTTTTTCACGTTAAAATTTATAAAATTTAGAATAAATGCATAAATTAGTGTAATAATGATGTTAACATTTTATTTCATACACTCATGAAAAGCGTTCTTTTCAAAAATGATAAGGACATTTACCAATTTGAATTAAAACCTGCACAAAATGTTTTTAAATAGCTCTAAAATACTTGATTATTTGTATTATCGATAAATATATGACAGAAACTCATTGTTACCAATAAATTAGTAGCCTAAGAGTGGACTTTGTATATTGAATACCCACCTATACAAATCATACATTTACGAACATTTTAAAGCCTCTTCTTCGACTAAGAGTTGCAACAAGCGCATTTACTTAAACCCAAATTCTTCTGTGGCATGTTTACGTGTAAAACAGTTTAGAACATATTTCTACTGTTATACACATATAACAGCTTCATAACCAGTCCACGCCGAATACAGTGACATAAAGAAGCAATTAAGTTCTCCTGAATGTCATACAGGCATCTATAATATTATCGTCAATACTCTATTGCAAGATAGGCACATCTAAACCTGCTTACGATGAACGATTATGTACAGTAATGATAAGAAAATGAACTACTACACGACAAACTGACAATGCATGTCGATAAATATGCAAAACAGCGATATTGTGAGAGCGCTACTTAGAAAATATAGGAAACAATCAATCAGCAGGTCAAGCCGGGCGTGTAGAACAGTCATTTGTTTCCTTTCAATGATACAACGGAAGTTTATACGGAAGTGAATTGCTTGAAGGAGAAATGTAAGTTTTGTTCCTATAGAATGGTTTATTTCAGCACAAAAACAACTTTAAACACACAATTAATAAACAAAATGAAAGCAAATGCAGCTTTGTTATAAAAAGTATAAATGAAGCACCTCTTTAACAGACAAATGTGGGAATGCCTAATAATAATAATAATAATAATAATAATAATAATAATAATAATAATAATAATAATAATAATAAACGAAAACATAATTAAATGCATAGATAAAAAAAGGAAATAAATAATGTTTTAGACAAATAACCAAATGTTAACTTAAAAAAGTTCTCCTTGATGTTTTATCACAGGTAATATCAGAAATTCAAGAACGCAGGGGTGAATTTATCTTGAAAGCTCAGACCCTGGAGTGACATTTAATAGGACTAATTCACGAATAAAAAAAGAAATGAAATATTATTCCCCTAAACTGGCCTTACAAAATTGTGTATTTGTATTATAATTTCTTAAGCTTTTCAAACTATCTTGCAACAGACAAATTTCGATTGTCAGTAATGTGAATAGAGAAGAGCAAATACGGGTTTAGGACTATTTCATGAATAGCATAAGAATAAAAGTAATATACATACACACACACACATTTGAAATTCGCCACAGAATATTAACAAATGTATCACCAAAACGCTTTGAAGTACTCTTCGTTTTGCGTTATCATTG
This sequence comes from Metallyticus violacea, assembly GCA_030762175.1. Lineage (NCBI taxonomy): Eukaryota > Metazoa > Arthropoda > Insecta > Mantodea > Metallyticidae > Metallyticus > Metallyticus violacea. Next base: position 87,282,740 of record CM060834.1, read on the forward strand.
TTGCTATCAATACCTTCCCACCGCCTTTGCTGCTATTACAAAAGTCATCAGTGATGGGTAGTCAGAAATGAAGGTAAGGGGTATAGAGTTGGCTACCCTGACCATAAAACAAATACACTTCGTGCGGTAAAGGGATTTAGTAAAACTTTACTACAATTTCACTGCGATATCTGTCTGTGATTGGTCAAAATTTAAAATTCTGTTTCATTTCCTTGGTCGATTTTATGATGACGTCACATAAGTGAAATAATAATTTTAATTATAAAAAATAATAATAGTAATAGTAATTAATAATATAAGCAAAGATACAAAAAATTTACTTTTATTATTTTACTGCAATCATACTAGTTCACTCACACATGCAGAGCCGCTATTGGATTAGGTTGGAAACGGAGGAAGATATTTCGGTACTTCAGTCTTGCTCAAGGGCTGGCCTTTTGAGTCTGCGCTCTCAGTGGCGGTACCTCTATCAGTGATTCTTGATTATATAATATTTATTTAGTTGTTAGAACTCTTTCCTAAATAAAACTGTACAATATATAATGGAGGACTGGAAAGAAAACATGGCATTTTTAATCTTACTTTAGAAAATTTTATCTATTGCCATTGAAATGTAGAAACGAATGTTTTCCTTCAACTGCTTTAAGGTAGCGAAAAAGTCGACGAAGAAAGCTGCGAAGGAGATTTAAAGCCTTGCCTTCCTCCCAACAAAAAGGAATTGTAATAAGGAAGACACTGCGGTAACAAACCGTTAAAAATATGCAAAATGCTATAATTCCTTCTCCGAAATGTGGAAGAGAAAGAGATTTAACATTAAAACTTAAGTTAAGTCTGTCGCTGGTGCAGAAACATCATAAAAAGAAAATATATTTTTCCAATTCTTTACATCTATAATGAATCCTAAAAAATTAACATAATAAATTATCTTTTCACACAATAAATTATTTTATTCTTCATTTTTCACATAATAATACTGTCTTCGCACAAAATATCTTGATCCAACCGACATACAAAGGATAATACTATGAATTTGCTAATGGAAGCCAGACCAAAAGCTGGCATATCGCGCCATTCATTTGTTTGGTCTCTCTTTCCAGTGATCGACCACCATGCGCGCGCACTATCACTCCAATCCACTCAAAGCTGCCAAGTTACTGTAATATTGGCGGACAACACGTAATAGATGCACACGTTCTTTTAAATAAATGATGATGAACTTATGGAATAGATAGTACAAATAGTATAAATTGCTGTTTAAGACTTGTGAACTGTTTAAAAATGCCTACGTTTTCAAGGGACATACTAAAATGTTGCTGAAACATTTGCTGCTAGGACAGCATTTTGCGATCTAAATAAATTTCGATTTTCTGGCTACTACCTTGGTTTTATGTTTTTTTGGCTCATTCGTTTAATGATCGAGAACATAATTTATAAGTTCTGTATTTTAAATATCCATTCATAAAAATCAATGGACCTAGAGTTCAATTTTAAACGAAAAACAACACAACACCTTTCTAAAGCTATAAAAACACAAACAACTGGGTCGATTCTGGTAGTGTAGTGGTAACATACTTGCCTCCTAAACCCAAGATTGCGGGTTCAAACCCGGCCAGGGTCGATGAATTTTTTCGGGCATAAAAATCCTAAGTATGGTTTCTCTCGAAAGGGAAGTAAAACCATGGATCCCTTGTCGTACATTTACGGCTCGAAAAAAAGAATCTCAAAACTGAAAGAAGAGGCTCTGAGCCGTTTCACGTCCTGAATTGAATGGGACGCTGATGACCTGAGACGTTAAAGAGCGTCCATAAATAAACAAAAATCTTCGTAACATAGACCTGATAATTGCATGATCTCCATGACTAAAGATAAGAGGTTACTAACAATATGCTTTGTGAACAAAAGACGATAGATATGGTTCCATCATATTATAATGGCGTAATGAATTAATAAATGTTTAAAGATTGCTTTGAAAATAAAGTATTAATGTTTAATAGAGTCACTGTGAATGATATTAGAACCAAGTCGAACCCTCATCCTGTTCCCACCGTCTCTTTTCCCATTCTATTGTTCTTTATGCGCAGCAGCAGTTATATTCCCACTGTCTTTTCTGATATTTGTCTTCTGTGTAAACATTCATTCATGGACAGGAAAACCAAATGAAGATGATTGATGAAGTAGTTTTAATCCTACGGACTTTTTCTAGCACTGTGTTCCTAGTCAGAAAGAGAGATATTATTCCTATGTAAATCCTTAATTGTTTTTTTTTATTTCCTAGTAATGATAATTTAAATGTACTATGAAGTTTTCATTATTATTAAGAAGCCATAAGGAATATGGCATCTTAAAAATAAAATATAAGAAAGTATCAAAGACCAGTGATTAATAGTATAAATTATTTCAAGGAAGCATTTGGAAGGAATCTTTGAACATGACTGCATTACACAACTGAACCAGAATTTGGGTCCTAACTAATTTATTTTACGGATAAATTTGAAATAACAGGAATGCAAAAAATAATAATTTGCTGTTTGGCATAGATTCAGAACATTAGCGAATAAAATTAGCCAATAAGAAGGTTGTACTCAATTTTAACTTAGTACCCATCACGCCTCCCAGCTACTGAGAGAGATTTAGCATGTTTAGGCACGAAATGGAGTGATGCATCGCATAACTATCGGCTTTGGAAGGGTATTCAAACTAGTGACGATTAAAGTGGATTTGGGCCATGACCTCTCTCCCAACACAGCACCACATCGTGGCAATCTTTTTATTATAAGAATATGGCGCATTCAAGATCGCTCTGTTTACAAATGTTACCAGCTCAATGTTATATTAAGATGATGCTTTAAGTGAATAAAAATAAAAAATATTCAAACTCTCAAAGATTATATTTCTTTTTACTGTGCTATTATTACTATTGGTACTATACATTCAAGTTGTGAATATGGAAGTACATAACCATAATAATACTGATAATAACTGAAGCGGTTTGTTATAGGCTCCGGCTGATTACCCCAATGTTGGTCGCCAATTATAACGAATTAGTTGCTGATCACTGCGTATCATTAATTGACTATTGATCGCTTTGGTGTGGTTGCCCACACTTCATGACAACAATATCTCTGGGCCTTGTTTAGCTATTTTGTGACTCGTGCTCAACAGAGTGGGTGAGAATGTCAACTGTGTTAATATTTACGCCATTTATAAATTTGAATATGTGTGGTAATTTATTACTTACAAGATATTTCGCGTCCTCTGGTGTTCTGTGTACGAGGGAATTTAGCTCCGTCGAATATAAGTTTAGCTACCCCGACTTCCAAGAAGATGAACTGAATCTAATTATCTGACTATCTGAATTGCTCTTATGAAGTACTTTGTTTGATCTGGTCATCAGGCTATCTGATATATCAACTGTTTCTGAAATGAGTATGTGAACTCCGTCCTTGCAGGATGTAAAGCGTCAAAATTAATGTCGCGTCGTGTAGATCTTGCAACTGAGTTGTCGAACTGCGTATACAAACTGGACTGAGTACCGCGAAACGGCTCCTTAAATATTCGATTCAAAGTGCTTCACTAAGTCACGGGGATCACACAAGCACGCGCAAGTTCCGCGCCTTGCTTTGAAAATTCAAAATATAAATCTTCTATTGGCTGGTTCAAATTCACCAACCAACGCATGTCCTATTTCTGCGCACTCTCCAAATACTATGGAAATGAAAAAAAAAAAAAATGCAAAATGGCAGAAGAGTATATAAACAGCAAAAATCAAACAAGAGAAAAAATTCAAAGGTCAGAAATCGTACATTCCTAGAAGATCCCAGAGAATCAGGGAAAGGCAAGAAAGATATTTACAAGTAAATTAATTGAAGAAAAAGACGATAAAGAAGATGACACCCAATTTGAATCAGAAGAAGAGAACAAAATTGACAGAAGAAAGGAATAATGGCAGTTTTCCGGCAGAAAGGAAACAGTTGAGAGAAGAAGAAGTAGGCAGAGATCAAAAGAAGGAGAGAAGAGAAGGAAACTACACTGCCAACACACCAGGTCCAGTATAGCTGCTGCTCGAGACCGGCAGCAACTCCATTGATGTCCAGGTCCTGATGCCAGGAATTCCAGTGGGGAGCAGCCCGGATACCGAGCGTTAACAGAAATGAAGATATATATATATATATATATATATATATATATATATATATTAAATTGAATAAAAATTGTAAATCAATTACTTTTAAGTGTAACTATTGTAGATTTTTAAAATCTGTAGAATTAAATTGTAATTTAAATTGTATTGAAATATATAAGAGGAATAAATAAAAAAAAAAATCTGGAGTATTACGTCCTGATGTATGATGATGATTATTATTGTTCAAAGGGCGCAAAACTACTTAGGTAATTAGCGCCCAGTCCTGAAGTAGAAGCAAGATATCAGGAAGTAAGTATTGTAGAATAAAAAAAAAAAAAAATAAATAAATTATCCCCAATACCATGTACGCGTCACTCGCTGTTTTGTGGTGTTTATGTTAGTGTGAATCTCATATTTTATGCATCTGAGTGGATGCGTGCGTATTGGAATTAGTGGCAACTCTGCATTTCTAGAGAACAGTTACATTCTTTCCTTTACTTTCCAGACTTAAATCTGTAAAACCATTTTCCTGTTTGTAATTGTTTATATTTGAAGAGTACAGGGGGAAAACAATCAAAGTCCACTTTTATTGAAATTTGAGATTTTGGTGCCATGGATTGTTGGTGTGTAGTACTACATTTCAACACATTCATACAAAAGAAAAACTATATGTTGTCCATAAAATTCAATATCATTGGATGTTTCTACAATGTTTCTAAACCGTGGTCATATCTTAATAAAGAATACAGAATACAGAAAGACATGTCCAATGTGATGTAAAACTATTCTCCTCATTCGTGATAATGATCATAAGTTCAACATGTTTGAATCAGTAAAAGTGACTTTTCACATCATAGGTCACAGTTTTATGGAATGTAACAAAGACATGGATTTAATAAATAAAAAAACATGCTGCAACACCCAGCGATTGGAATGAGTACATCAGGAGATGCCGCGTCCAATGAAGATAAGAGAAATACGAGAAATTTTAAATGACAAAACCTGTTCTAGAACTATAACCAGTTGAACAACCTGCAATGGCTCCTGGGAGTCTCGTGTTATTGTTGACAAAATGTGCCGTACACAGACTGACAAGCAGCCTACCCTTTTCTATTCTAGTTTAATTCCACTTTCCAAGGCAAAATATGATGACCTATAATACCTGAAGAGATTCTGTTAATGTTCCTCTTCATTTTCCAAGTTTACCTACAAGAGACAATAAATACTTTTGTTTGAATGATTATTTTCAATAGTATTTCATTAATGTTTATAGTTTCCTCAGCAAATATCTATGTATAATTTGGTACATTCCATAATATAGTTCGTGAACTTTGATTTTTGTTTTTAATTAGCATGAACAAATTACAGATGGCACTAATTTCAAAACAACGATCTGTTAGAAAACTACGTTAAGAATTTTTATAGAAAAAATCTCTATTCCAATATGCTTTTTTTTTTTTTTTTTTTTTTTTTTTTGCGTTTTTAAACTTCAAATTACATTCCTGTAAAATATTAAAAGATGGACGTGGATGTTTTCCCTTTGTACCCTTCATTTCATTTCCACTATCAGACAAAACGGATAGCAGGCATACTAATCACCTTGGCCTTAGATCCACCTCTAAGAAACCAGTATAAAGTTTGCCCGAGAAAATCAGTCCAGGGTGTTAAGTTATGAACATTCCTAAGGTTAAGGGGTGGGTACCACCTAGTGCCATTGAATCTTCGCCTTCCTATCGGCTATCTCTGTACTAAACCATCATGGTAAGTTTTATGCTAGAGATTATAAGTTTTTTAATATTTATTTATTTGATCAATTCTTAGAACATTATAGAGTTGTTCGAGAATTTTGGGACACACTGTATGCATCATGTATAAAAATTAGGTTATAACTGCATCTCAGAGGTCTAGCTTCTTTATTAAATTCATTTAAAATTTATGTATACTTATATATGTAAAATAAGGGTATAATTATTTGCTACTTACAAAAAATTGTATTTTCTGAAAGGAAATAAACCTTTGTATCATCGTTCTACATGCTCTTTAAAGTTTTAAAGTAAATAGATGTTTTCAATTTTATTTTATATTTTTTTCAAATGTATTAAAGAATTTTATCTATTTCATATGAAATTTCCATATACTGAGAAATGGTACAATGCTTGTACTCTAAAATGACTATCGATATATTAGTACCAGACTATTTTAAATTGATAGACTCTTGCTTTTAACATAGCTGACGTCAGCTCACCTTTGACAATCTTTTGTTCATTGTTGTCTGTGACTTTAGAGATAAATTTCTCCTATAGCTCAATTAAATACTTGTGCGATTAAATGTATAAAAAATAGCCTGTTTTAAGTAAAAGAAATATAGGAAATCCCTAAATAATTGAGGGAAATAAAACTAAATAAAAACACAAAACTAGACGATAAGAGCAAAATTATTTTCAAGAAATCATTCAGAGTTTTAGTATAAAACTTTTTTTTTTGTAGAATATGTCGAGAAATTTAAGTTTTATGCTGAAAAACAAGTTTTGTGAATGAAAAACTCCAAATTCTCCAATTATTTTCCTTTCCCCCCCCCCCAGAAATCTTAGGTGATGGTATCTGAGGAAAATAAGTCGTTAGATTTTTCATGGGCATTAAAGACAGGGAGAAAATATACCAAAGTGGATGGAATGTATGAATAGACCAAAGTCTGCACGCAGAAACATTGCCTAAATGTCCCTACAGAGTTAACGAACGCTGTAGGATACCGTCAGTTTACTTAACTGATGTACCTGCAGGTTCATATGGAAAATGAAATACGTCAGGTGAGAGGATCTCTGACTTGAAGTAAACAGGACGCGAGGTGGTTAACTTCATAAGTTCAATGCCCGAACTTCCGACAAGCTACTAGCCTGTTGAAGACAGGCAGCAATTCTTGAGAAATACCTGAAAAGCGAGAAAGAGTAATTTCATATCACGTTGAGGTTTGATTTTGGTGATAAAAGCAATTTTGAAAAAAATTCTGTGACTTTTTATTTTCATTTTCAGTTAGTTTCTGAGTATCTAGAATAAATTATTTGGACTTCCTTTGTTAATATATAAAAATTAAGAAGTTGTACTTAAATATGGAAATTTATGCATATTTCTTCATCGTTGTGGTTTGATTTATAAGAAAAATTATATTATAGGTTATTTTAAAACATATTGTCTTAATATTGAGAATGTGGTTGTTGATGTCGTTCTATTTTAAACTGTCCCCCGTTAGGCGCCAAAGGACATAGTAATCTTTTTGTATTTGCTCGACACCCCGTCTCAGTGTCTATCGCTTGATTTTGTTGAGTGGAGCTCAGCGGGACTAAGAGGGAATTTCTGGGTGTAAAGGAACACTCGACACGACGTAATGCAAAATTATTGATTTTAAATCACTTACGGATTTGGGTGAACCTTGTCGCTTAGGTTGGTGATGCGAACTCGATGGTCACGAGTAATATGATCGACGCTTATTAAAAAGCTTGTTAAATAGACCGTGTTAACTTAAGAATGAATATGTAGTTCTGGTGGAACATAAACGTTACTCTATATAAAATTGTAGCGAAATTAATGGCGAATAGTGCTTGACTAGGAAATACTTTACACCGTACTGCCCACCGCCACGGGTGGCCGAGGTCGTTAAGGCACGGACTCGTGAGCGGGAGGTTTGCGGTTCGAATCCCGCCAGGACCGTCCTCCCTGACTGGGGTTTTTTCCAGGTTTTCCTCAGTCTTCATAACTGGCAAATGCCGGGGAGGTACCTAAACTTAGGCCTGGAACGCTTCCTTCCTTAAAAAAAAAAAATATCCTTTCCCAATTTATCATTTCATCTCATGTATCATCAGTGTCCACCGCCTGTGGTGCCTCAGTAGTAAAAACGGGCGTTAAACACTACTCAAAAAAAAAAAAACCGTACTGCCTCGAACTTTAGCCAAAATGCGTGCTTTATTGGGGCGAATGGTCCTTTATATTCGAAATACAAATCCAAATTCATAAACCCACGTGTGATAGTTTGGGCCGTTTTCATAAGAATTCTTGTTATTGGGTAACTTTAATATTCTTTCTCCAACATTTCATTCGCCAGATTCGTATATTGTTAATCGAGCCTAGCTAATGGTTTCCTTTTAAGTTTTTAAAGGGGTAACGCCAGTATAGGTTGTTGTACTCTGCCAGTGGTCTGTTTTCGCATGCGGTGTGGCTTGTTTACACAGCAAAAGTAAAAGTTTTTCCCTTTAAACCTCTGTCAGGTCGCTGGATGGCTATCCGGTCTGTTGTTAAGGTTTATGACCGAATTTTGAAGGGCAGCTGCCTCATCGAAAGATTAACCAGAAAAAAAATCTTACTTACACTAAATAAACTAAAATAATAATTCCATTATAATGACATTGATAGTGTTTAGTTATACAGCAGTAGGGAAAAATATTCGTGGTAATAATTACATGAATAAATTCCAATTACCTTGCTGCAAGACAATTCATACAAAATAAATAAATATTATATAAAGTAATTATATACACTAGAGGTAGGATCAAAGGAAGTTTCAATAACCACTATTGTAATGTAATTGTAAATCTTAAAGAAAAATGCATAAATAGTTAATATTTTGCCTTTTGTCTGCTTTTTAATGTTTTTACCAAATATGCAGAAAAATCCAGACGGGATAGAAAAACGGTAAGATTATTTTTTTAAATGAAAAGAAAATAGAGATTCAACGTTCCCCATTTTCATTCACTCGTCAGATCTTGTTTTAAATAATCTTAGTTGCGAGGAATTTGATATTTGCAGATATATTATTAATATTAGACATTACAAGCATATACAATATTGAATAATTTCTGTACAAATAACTTATATATGTCAAACTCATGTTAGACTCAGAGTCTCTTTTAATGCCACTTGTTGGCATCTCTGTCATCCTTTCTCTTTAGCAGTTGTAATTCCTGTAACGCGACTCGAGAACGATCAACAGACACGGCAGGAGATGTACGAAAGAATAGTTCAAGACTAACCTCGGAAGCAGTTTCGACCCGCTGCTCACGAAGCCTTCTTACTAACATGTTATATGCGAGGCAGGCTGTTTTCGGCTCATCACATTTTTAAATTGTTTCGTTAATGAAATTGTGCTCGCCTCTGTTCAGTAGTAGTAAACCTTTAATTAAGAGGAGCCTTACTAAGGTTTGTCAAAGTGTTTGATTAATTTATAGAGAGATAAAGTTTTACTTTGGTGCATTAGTAATGTAACCACCCTTATATTAAGAGAACGACAATTAAGGCCTCTAGGATTATGGGACGTCTCCAGGTGTGGTCGCCAAGTACTGTTAGACATTGCCTATTTGCTGGTCGTCTGACTTAGTTACTGCCCCATTAAAACGGTCAATGCATAACAGCACTCGACGATCGTACCTGAATAATTCTAGATGTTTTGGTGTTGTATATGAAGAATGAAAACTATAAGAATGCGGAATACAAGAACTGATGGTTTTAGCATTATCAGTTTAAATAAATTAATAATATAATCTAATTTTGCAATTGTTATTTAAGTCTTAAATACAACAATGAATTGTGCATTTTATTTGAATAAATAGAGTAACACATACCTAATTAGTCCTGAAACATTCATGTAAATTAAGCCTAAATAAGATATCCCTGCTTTTTAGGCTAGAACTGCATGTTCGCATGCCTCAGCCTGTTTTAGGTCATACTCACATTTTATGCCTAGCTAAAATACTAGAGAACAGGGAGAAGATATAAATCATAAATTTTAAAAATCAAATCGAATCAAAGAATCAAACCTGGGTAGAAAAACAGATGAAGTTTCACAAAAGACCATAAACACTATTTGTTTAGAAGTGAAAATTGTCTTTGACAAGAAAAATAAAAGCAGAATTCAAACGAGTGAAATGATACTCTTAAGTTATAGAGTCGGACAAACGAGATGTTACAATATAGTAAGAGCAAGATTTTAAACAAAACAATTGATATTTTAGAATATATTAGAAAGAACATATAAATATATGGATAAAAACGGGCTTCTCCGCTACATACCTGCCTACAATCCAATTAAAAAAGTCATTATCGGCCTGCTAATAAAGAGATGAACAGAACCATGAAAGAGCCGTAAAAAATCAAATTACCCAATTGTTGAAAAAGAAGAAAAACTCCTTCTTTCCAATACACTTTTACTTGATTGGTTTGATTATATACATTACGCAGTAAAGATGGCCTATAACAACAACAATTGTACACATAAAACTTATAGTAGCTCCAAACTGAACTTGCCCCCCAATTGCTAGTTGAAACCCAAAAAAATGAATAAATAAATAAACGAGGCTCCTACGTAAGAAAGGCGATTTCAATTGTATTCATCCAGTCAATTATATTGGAACATAAAAGTTATATAAAAACTTTAATGATAATTTTATTAAAAACTGACATTTAGGGAATGCTAAAGCAAATCAAAAGAGATGTTTTAATACTTACAAGCAATTTAGTTATATCTCTTACTCTTTTGTCTTTTTGTACCTCAAATAAATAGAATCTCTGCACCTTTGAACGGGTTATATGCGAAATGTTATAAGGCAATTAATATAACAGTAAATTAATTTGTTATCTTTATGTGTAGTAAACTCTATTTATTACTTATGAGGGGGTTCAACTTACTGAAGAGTCATATTTTTTAATCTGATATTTGTATTTAAAATGGCAGTTTTCATTAACAACAGTTTTGAATTTATTTGCAAAATCATTGAAATATTTTCAGTAACAACTGTTGTGGGCATATATTTCCCAGTGCATTTTGGTTTGATTATCATTTAATAATATAGGTTCCAGCTGTGTTCAATATTACAGTTTAGTAATTGCAGTGGTTAATTGTAATCAGGGCATTCTTCACTGGTGTTTTAGACAGGCATAAGGTGAATGTGGCCATGGATCGGTTGCCAGGTAGTATCTACTGTAGTAGAAAACAGTTTCATAGTCGAAAACACAGCATTGTTCATGTTTCGAATTTTCTTTACGTTATATTATATATTTTTTATTCGTTTATTCTTAGGTAATATAAAATGCAACACAATTTCCAAGCTGTTGCGAACAAATATGCTTGAATTACTCTAAGCACTCTAAAACACCAGTGAAAGGAGTGTAAATGAGAAGACACGAAGAAAGTTGTTGAGAAATTCTTGCGATATTATTTTCAGATCAACACAATCAGAAAAGTGCCTAAAATGGTGTTATATGCTATAAGCAATCTAGGAATTAAGCCTTTTTCTACCCAAAATCACAAGCAACACCCTCTTTCCATCATCGCAGGAACACGCTTGAACCCACGTTTTGTTGCGTGCGCACTTTTACAAAATGAGAAAAATTCATTCTATTTTCTTTTACTATTTTCTTTTTAATAAGGTCATTTTTTCATGCCTAAATAATTGTTTTGTGCTATACGCAGCAGTCCAACAAACCAAAAATATTGTTTAGTAGGTAAAAGTTGATCATAGGCATTAAACTCATCATTTTAGAATTATTTTTCTTAATTAGGACAGGATTTTTAACAACTTGCGCAAGAGAAACAAATTATAAACCCACTTAATGCATTCCAGAAAGAAATCCTATTTGCATAAATTATTGTGGTGTAAGATTGATATATAATTCTATATTGACAGCTGATGTACATTAAACATTTTCAAGCTAGTTTCTCTAACAATGTAACTAACCTAAGTAAGTGGATGTAACATCAGATATACAGAACTTAATAACTAAATATGTTCACCCATATTGATTGTACTTTAAATATAACTGCATATTTACTTAACACCACTTGACTATTACCTTGTAAGTTCCTAATAAAATGTAACATAAATGTAGATCGTGCTTGTAAAAACATATTTGCAGTTGTGAATTTAGAGTACCAATTCAGAGAAATTCCCAAAACAAGCATATAGCTCAGGAAATATATTTTACACATTTTTAAAGATGAATTTTCTTGACGTTGTGATTTTCTCTAGTGAATTCCTTCGATACAATCGATTCTTGTGTTTCTCTCTTGAAGCTTATGCAAAAACCCTGACAGGAAAGAAAGAAAAGTTTCGTTCGCGAGTTACTGCGTGATGAAATATGGCAAATATCACTTACAGCCGATGGAATCCCGGGTGACTGTCAGCTGCTGCTTAGCTTAGATGCACTCTTTTCAAGGAAGATTGCTCGCGGGAAAACATGTCAATGCTTGTCAACATAGCGGGATATTCAGCTGTCAGAATGGAAATCTTCCTAGCTGACGCTGCCGAGCGTTTCTCAACCATTACATGCAGCAACTATACGGCATACAATGGCGTGCCAAACAATGGCGAGGAAATAGAAAACTATATGCAAGAGCAGACGCATAGCAACGGTGGAATAATATGTCTTGATTTTAAACTAAACTTTTAAGGGAGTGAAAATGCCCTATCCCCACCAATATTAAATTTAGTCAATTATTAAATGTATCATAAATTTACTAAGGTACTATTAAATTTAGTTAGCTGATTTTTTTAATGGCGCACTTATGAATGAATTTTCATATGACTGATAAAAAAAGGAAACAGCATCGAATTGTAATAAAGTTGGTATTATTAAATATAATGTAGTATTACTTAAAATATTCCCATTATAATTTTTTAAGAAAGTAAGTGCATATAGTATTTACCATTACAAACGTAGACAATTTAGTTATCAGTTTTTAAGCTAGAGTCGAACATAACAGGCATAATGGAAAAGTAAAATTGGAATATATTTTATGCTGATCTATACATACAAAACACCTTAAAATGACCCTTTTGTTCCATATTTAATACTTTTAGGAAGACAAGTATAGCTGAACACTAATATAGTAACCATTTATCGAAGAGAGCTGTATTCTTAATTTCAGTACATGTTAAAATGCTTAGTTGGCCATAAGATAAGATTTTTCATAACAGATTCGGGAATAGTAGAATTTACTTTTTAAAGTTGAGGGGGCATTTACATCTTATATGACCGCCACGATGGCCGAGGTTGTTAAGACGCGGACTCGTGAGCGGGAGATCTGAGGTTCGATTCCCGCCAGGACCGTCCTCCCTCCTGAGGTTTTTTTCCAGGTTTTCCTCATTCCTCCTAAATAGAAAAATCCGGGAAGGTACCCTAAACTTAGGCCTGGAAGGCTTCCTTCCTTAAAAAAAAATATCCTTTCCCTATTTATCATTGTCCACCGCCTGTAGTGCCTCAGTAGTTAAAACGAGCGTTAAACACCATTCAAAAAAAAAAAAAAAAAAAAAAAAAAACCATCATCTTATACAAAATTAATAATGTGGGAATGCACGATTTTGTTAAATTTTGGTACTTAGATTTTACTTATATATACACCTTAAGATGATAGGGTACACGTGCTGCCAAAAGTAAAAATACTGTAAAAAGCAAACATAAAAGTTAAAAAATTGTATGAAAATTGTTCTGTAGGTAAGCTTATTTGGCATATATGCCTTCTTATATAAAATAACTAAAATGTTTTATTTTTAAAAATTAATTTTACTTTTAAATAACAAAGGGCTAAAGTAAAATAAATATTTTAACTATAACAGAATGAGCTATATTGACTATAAGATGACATGTTATTTACAAGTAATAATTATTTTAAAAGCTACTCACTGAAATCGATACTGGGAATATTAATAAGTCTAATGATGATTAATAATTTATATTTTAGCTAAAAAAAAAGTGTTATGGTGCCAAGCTAAAAACAAAAGCTAACCCAAAATAAAATGAGACTATTTTGCACTGAACATAATATTAATAGTGTGATAGCATTATAACGCGACTCATTTGCCGCAAACGCGAGGCTATTTTTAAATGAAATTTATTATGTTTATCCATAACGGGAATAGACTAAGAATTGGTACACTTTGTCAGTCACAAAACTCTATCGAAAATTGTAATTATTAGGCAAGTAAATCACAACAGCATGAGCACATTGTCATTTTGTCTATATTACATGCTTATAGAAAGCCTAATTAGATATTCTGTTAATAATTACCACTTTTTCTTTGTGTACAAAATTGCACGTGTTTCGCTACAGTCAATTTGTGAACCATAAAGGCCTTTAATAGGTTTACACAGCGGGATACAATCTGTAACTTTATGACCTGTCAAGCGAAACAATTAAAACCTGCTCCCGTATGCAAAAATCACTTCATTGTGACACATTTACAGCAAGGGAAATAAATGCAAAAGTGAGACAAGAAACGTCATTTAAAAATGTGTTCGTTCGTGCTTTACTACTATTTTACTTTATTTGTTTATTTATTGTGTTTAACGCCCGTTTTTACTACTGCGGCACCACAGGTCGTGGATACTGGTGATAATTGGGAAAGGATTAGTTTTTTAAAGGAAGGAAACGTTCCAGGCTTAAGTTTAGGGTACCTCTCCAGCATTTTTCGTTTATGAGGAAGGGAAAATCATGGAAGACGGTCCTGGCGGAATTTGAACTCCAGACTTCCCGCTCACTAGCCCGCGATGATCTCTCTCTTTTTTTTTAATTGATTTATTTATGGGCGCTCTTTAACATGTCAGGTCATCAACGTCCCATTCAACTCAGGGCGTGAAACGGCCGACAAATTTTGCTCAGAGGCCCCTCTTTCAGGCTTGAGGTTCTTTATCATGTAAATGTACGACACGGGACCCACGGCTTTACTTCCCTTCCGAAGGAAGCCATACTTAGGGTTTTTACGCCAGAAAAAATCCATCGGTCCTGGCCGGGTTCGAACCCGCGATCTTGGGTTTAGGAGGCAGTATGGTAACCACTACACTACCAGGACCGACTTGACGATCTCGGCCACCCGTGGCGGTAATTTTGTTTATACAGAATGATAGGTGTGTAATGTCATCAGTTAAAAGAATAGTTCTATATATACACATAAATAAAAATATATATAACTTTAGATTTTGAAAAAGTATTACAACAAAAGTTTTGGCCATTTTTTATGGTCTCATAATTAAAATCGCAATGAAAACAAGGCACGAAAACAAGACACAGAAGGTCATCACATTTTGTTTATGTTCATTTTCTTCCTTAAGCTCATTTTTCACCACAATTTAGCATTTTTGTAATGTATATATCGTAATTCTTAACCGAAGCTCGATATTGCGATAGTGCCTGACAGTCAGGGGTTGGGGGAATTCCAAGACACGTACTCCCTGATCTTGTACACACTCTAAACTGGTTGGAGTGCGCTGAGAAGATCGAATACTTGCACGTTTTAAATTGCAGTTCAGTACACAGTGGATAATCGTTCAGTCACAATTTGACGCTTTAAATATTAGCACATAGTCAGGGCACCATGCAACGAATTCTCAATTAAACGCATTTATCTGTTTTTATTATTATTCTCTAATTCGTTAAATCAAAATATTTAGCTTTCAATACTTGGTTGCATAAAAGCATGTATGATTTATTTTCTTTCATTAATAGTTAAACTAAAAAGTATAGTTGTGTATCAAGTATAAGAAAGCCGACATACAGGGTGATTATAAAGTCTCGATCCATTTTTGAGAAAACGGGTGATTATGTGTTTCTTATATAGGTGATCTCAAAGCTGCTATCCACTGAAGAAAGAATGACTGGGTGTATGAACGTTTGAGAGCATTTATTACCAGAAGGTTCAAGCAGACTTTGAACGAGCATTCCATAAACCGTGTAGCGGAATTATGGGGTGACGCCGTCGTAGAATTTGTGTGTCGTCGACGTTGACGTCGTTCTTACTACCATCACAATAAGCTCATCTAGTTCAGGGTTTGGTATTACAGCTGGAGTTTTAAGATTGATACTTCTGGGACGAAAGGAGTGTGATTTTAAGTATAATAAAATCACAATGTATAGAAATCTAAATTTAAACAAAAAGAACGTAAGTCAATGAAGAAAATTAAAAGCAATGCTTATTAAATTTAAAGTTTCAATCTCTCAGTTATAACTGATCTTTATTCTGTCCAAATGGTCAAACAACAATAACACTTGTTCGGATTCCCAGACAACGACAGTAAACAAAAATATCTCAGCAATTGAATACTTTTTAACATTTAAGCATCAGATAGTAGGAATACCATTTGAAATTTCAAAGTAACGGTGACTAAGATTTAGGAATGAAAGCTTAACTATAATGAACATTTTTTATGCTTAAGGTCGATATTTCATTGTTTAAAACTGGGCAGAATAAAAAAGTAATTTTGGGATGGATAAATGGCTAAAATTATCATTATTAATCGTGTAATGCAACATATTTCTAAACTTACATTCTTTTCTTTTCGGTAGGGGTATACCATTTTGAAAAAAAAAATCCAAACTTAATTACTATGTTAAAAACTCAGAGCTTTTAAAGTGTTATTTTGTCCATAAGATCATCTTATTTTATTGCGATTCAATTTGAAATAAGAATTTACATTTTTTGTAACATGTTAAAATTACTTTACCTGTGAAATTAAAAATTAAATTTAAATATAGGCTATTAATAAAACATTTTGTCATGGATTAATGGTTTCCTTATATTAAAATGTTCATTGTAGAATTGTATAAGATGTTTTTACACTCTGTATAATAGATACGCAATTACAATGCAGAGGTTGCAATTAAAATGGGCAATTTTTCCCCTCTGTGCACTGGAAATAATGTACATGATTGCGCATTTTCACCATTTCCAATTGAAACTCTTTATGAGGTGCAAAAACGATTATTATATACGTTAAACTGTATGCTTCACCTTCTTGTTTAGTTTTTCGCTCATCACTCAGTTATTTTGTTGTGTATTTTTTGTAGTGGGTTTTTTTTTTTTTTTTTTTTTTTTTTCCATTTTTCATCTTACAAAAACACAAATCATTTCTACGGCTCTATATTATAAATGGATTTTTGTAGGAAATATTGGTACAGAAATGTTGTTGTTTTGAAAAACTGACTTTAATGTATATTATGTAGATGACGAACATGGGATTATGGATTTACAAGCAATCAGATCAAGGTATTTGGCTGCTGTTTATGCAAGACCATGTAATATCTGAGATTAATTTTTTTTTATATTTTATGCAATTTAAATTGTCATGCAACTTATGTTGATAGGTAAATTTACAACTCTTTTATTTCCTTTTGGAAGTTGTCAGGGGTTTCAGACAATGACGTTCTGTACATACATTAAATGAGTGGTATTGTACAAGATTCTTTGTTTTCTAGCCGGAAATTATAACAATATTAAGCTCATATTATGGTTATTATTAAAATTAATATTTTATGTGTGTACATATCTGGGCAGATAGGAATATTTTGTGCATAACGGAGCAAGATGGAAGTATTGTATTCAATTTTCAGGTTTTACTATTGTAATGACTGAAAAACACCCGTATGAAAGCCTTTTTTGCAAGAATTATTGTATTATATGTTTAAGGAAGGTTTGTCGACGGTTGACCTGGGGGAAGCAGGTAGTGGAAAGAGAATAGAGATAGGCTAAGATTTGTTACTTTTCATCTGTGTGAATATTTTAGAGCAAACATTGCCGACACTCTGTAAAAAGGTCATTTCCACTCTCAGGGTAACAGCTAGCTACATTGTTTGTCTAAAGGAACAAGGGAGACAAAGGGAGGTGCGCCACACGTAGAAAATACAGATTTCTGAGAATGTATCGAAGATGACAGATATGAAATAGTATAGGAAACTTTAAAGGGTCTTGCCGCAAAAATAACATTTTCCGAGGAAATAGAGATACCACACAGATGGGTAAAAACGTGCGTTATCTATCAGAACATTTGACGATCCAAAAGTATCTAAGGGAGAATGGAACAGGTCATGCATGAAAGGTAAACGCCGAAATTTATAACCGAGGCCTTTTCTGGGAAAAGAACGGACTGGAAAATTTGTAGCAGTATAAGGAAAGAAATAAGAATAACCAATGAACACCGTTCTAAATCGTACAAATCAGAGCCAGTCTGCGTGAATAGATATTAGGGGATATCCGATAAGGAAGCCCGGAATGCACTCTGATATCAGAATAATATAGAATTAAAATTCGCATAAGGAAGGGGTTAGGAATAAAAAAGCAAATGTTAGGACAGTTTAGAGGGAAGTAACAAGAAGTAAGAATTCGAAGTCAGGCAGTAAGAGAGCTCAAGAGTTGTCTAATAGTCAGGAGATAGAAAAAGTGATAGCTAGAACTCAGGTCTTCGTGGATAGTCCGACTTATAATGAGAAAATATTACACAACGAATAAATAGTGAAATACAGAAAATGTTGTGTGTTCTTCTCTGTGGCCAATGTTCGAAACCTTCTCGTCCCGCTGACCTCAACGGATCACAAAACAGCCAGTGAATGCGACCCTGAGAATTTATTAGCCACAACACCATCCTCCTCCCAAAGCCGAGGCTTCAAGAACTTCAAGAACTACAAGAACCTCAAGAACCCCAAGAACGCCGCCGTACACACCAAGCACGGCACCCACCTACACATTACTGCTTCAAATTGACCTCCAACGTGGGGCATTAATAATTATCCAACTTATTAAACCACTAATGTCCCTCTTCGAATCCTGCTTCAGTTTATTTGATGATTTTGATGATCTATAATATCTTAAAAAGCATCAATAAAATGACATATAATTCTTTAAAATTATTTACAAGCGGGTTTTAAAAAGTTTATTACCCAAAACATTTTATGAATGATGCATAAAATGATCCAAATGTAAAGTACCTAAAAACTACTTTAAAAGACTATTGACTTAATATCCCATTATGAGTTACTTTACTTCTGCAAGGTTAAAACTGAAATTAATTGATCGGCTGATTAATCTATTTAAGTTCGTGATTTTTCTGATTTAGGGAGCCTAGTTCTTTGTAGCTATAGGCAAATGTTTGGTATAAAAGTCTTAATTTATTCAGAATTATTGCAATAGGGGAAAATCAAAATGTGGAGATTGTGGAATTGTGAGGAACACTTTTTGAACAATACAACAATAAATTATCACAGACCACATATTTATATTGCAATAAGTATAAAAACATAAAAGATTAAATAAAGAAGCACATTTTATTTTTAGATACGTTAAAGTATGTGATAAGCTAAACAGAAAATTTTTATATCGTATTTTTCAGAACAGAAGTATACAAATTCACCTTATCAAAGTTATTAAAAATATGTTAATAAATAGAAAATTTTACATAGCGGGAACTCTTCCAAATACAACAGAAGAAATTAATCTAGATATTATTCAACATATACATAGGCAAAATGATTTTAGTCAAGAGATAAAAGATAAATTAAGATTACAAAAAAAAAAAAAAAAAAAAAGAAATACAATTTCTCATGTATATTACAGCTACACAAAACGTAGATTGCAAAGAAAATGAAGATATCCGCTCAAAGTGAATTTTTTTTTTAAAAATTAAATTTAAAAAATATTGACACATACAGGAACAACTGAAAATTATATTTGGAAAGAATGGACCCCACCAGACTCGCAAGTAAACTTTAGGAATATCGTCCTGTTTGCAAGAGAAATATTAAAATACATTCATGACGCTGGAATGATTAAGTATAGTTGAAATGTCTAACTAATGAAGGCTGAATATGATGAACAATAGGAAAGATTCTATGAATTTGTAACGATGTTCTACACCTTTTGTTTGCAACCATCTTTAAGATATTTGGGGTAAGAGATTCCAAAAACACAATCTTCATTAGAGAATAAAGATTGAAGGTAGGGCATTGTTCTTAATATATGCGCCTTTGTGTTAGTTTTCACACGCTAAAAAAAAAAAAGAGTTCGTTTAAGTATTTATTTTGAAAATGCATATATTTTGGGTATGAAACATTCTCATTTCTGGATATTCTACCCTGTATGAAGAAATTTTGAAATTACCAAGAATTTTAGTTTTAAAATTCTATAAATCTGCAGACCAATTAGTAGTATATGTATAGAAAGGGGAGCCTCTCAACATTATAAGAAAGCAAAATTGCCAATTTAGTAAATCCATTATAAATCGACTTGAGATTTTAAAAGCTTTAGTCAAATTCTTCTTTCATCTTTTTTTACTCTTTCACAGTGTAATGAAAAGCTACAATTTTAATCCTGATTTGACCTTTCCCTATATCTAAAAAGAGGGCATAGATTGTCGTTTAGAACGGATATATTCTCCGATTATATTTTTAAATACAGTTACCCCCTACAAAAGAAAGATCTTAGTACGAAATGGTAGAAGAACCACCAAACCTCCATGCAGTAATCCTTCAGACCCAGTTAAGAAACTCAAAAAATTAAAGATTGTATTAACACCCTGTGGATTGAATGAAGTTGACAGTTTTACACGCTGTCTTGAGCACATGTACAATTTTCAGCACATGTAGCAAAGGTACTGCTGAAGAATAAATGTTGCAATTCTGGTTACTTTGGATTAGTCTTACGGAAGCATCATCACAGTGACTTATGTATGGATATGGGTTTTAGAATTCCCCATACAACTTTACAAATGTATTTCCCAGCAGTAATTCCATTTATAGAAATCAGTTTCAAAAGTTTCAGTTCCTTTAAAACCTTCTCGTGGAATCAGAGAAGCGGCCAATGGACACAATGAGACAATTATTGTCTAGCACCGAGCCCAGGTCCGCTTAGAAATAAAATTTATATATAATATAATTACAAAAGGGTCATAGACATATGGTTTAAACATGTTGTTGCAAGTATAAGAAAGAAGACAAAATACATTCAAAGGGAAGGTTTCCCCGAAAAGGCACGCATTGTAATCTTTTTGGCTAATCGGGTCTCTTTGTAATGTTACTTCAGGTCAACTAGAACTTGAAAAACAACCGGATATTGAATAAAACGCGATCTCAGGAATTTGGAAAGGACGAGTGATTCTTTTGTTAACAGTGTAAGGAAAACTCGGGCAATAAATATCCAGATGGAGTCATAAAACCTCTGTTATCTCATATATTATTTATGTCAAGAATCTAAGACTCAAGATTTTGCTGTGGGTGGAACCGAATAAAGAGCCTATGAGAATTAAACGATAATAAATTATCATAAAAGCCCACCAATAGGAAGATAGGTGTAGGAAGAGCAAATCATGTGACATTTAGAAAGACATGTTGAATATATTTACAGCGCCTAGTTCGACGGACAGGCGAATTAATAAAATTAGTTATAATGGATGTATTACTTGTTACTTGTTTGTCACTTGTTTATTACTAGTTTGTCGTTAGTGTTGAAGTGAAAGAGAGAAGTGTTAGATAAAAGCGAAAGTGTTAATAAACTGTGAAAACTGGAACTACGGGTGTTGTATTTTTGTTTATCATCATCTTTCCCTGTGAAAGTGCATCACAAAAACGTTCAGCTAATAAACTGAGCTTATAGCCGAAGAAGAAACATTACTATATTGCGGTACTGAATGGAGGGAGGTTCGACCACTCACCCCTGAGATACCAATCCATTTATAAAATTTGATCACCTCCTTATCCACAACGAATCCAAACCCAGTCACAACCTGTAAAAAATAAATGTACCACAACAAATACTGCCACAACATCACGAATATCAGTTTCGTCAAGAGCTATTGCTAGCGATCAGTTATCTCAGTTACTCTCTGAGCATTGAGCATCTTGAAAACGAAACTTCTTGAAACATTACCATATTTTTGAGGTAGAAGTTTTCACCCCTTTTAACGTGCTTTCCTTAAGTGAAGGAGCCTTCACTGAAAGTGAGAATGTAAGGGAAATAAAACAGACAATTTCATAACTACCCTTCACTGTCTATTCATTACCTTTGTCAAGTTTTATAAATATACGTTGCTGCTTTTGCAATTTGTTCTTCATTCCCTTTGGTTTTTTTACGTTAATTTACTCTCAAAGCAACAAAAGTTGATTTGTGCATAGTGTATTTAACTATGGACAACACTTATGGGTGTATTACAATTACATCTTCTACCTTCAGGCAAAAGGAAACGATTTCCCATTTTTCCTGTAAATTTTTCTTCCTTTGTCACTACCTTTTTGGGGGGGGGGTTGGAAAAACGATATCTCGCCAAAACCATTTGAATCGGAGCTGAAAACTACTTATTAAATTATTTTACTAATTACAAATTGGAAACAAACTCGCGTTACAATGTAACCAACTCAAATAGTAAGAAAACCCCAGTAGAACTGCCTCTTAGCAAGAGAATTGGTGACTTAGGAAACGCAGTTGAAAATACATTTGTTTAGGATAGAGAAATAGGTGGGTCACAGGCGAAAAAATCAATTTACCGATAAAGGGTATCTGTCTTAAACAGTGAGAGTAGGCAATCGTATTGGTATATTAAGAATGACGGTATCGCATAGACTTCTGCAACGAAATTGAGTAAAATACAAATATATATTTGTTCTTTCATGGATGTTGTAGCGCTGTAGTCGAGGTTAAACTATACTCCTCCCACCCAGGTGGCCCAGGTTTGATCCCAGCGGACCTAAGGGTGGTTAATGGCAAACGAAGCGGAACTTGGGCATTTTTATTATTATTCAGGTACTCTGGTTTCCCCTGTCACTCATTCCGCCGTTTTTCCACCATCATTTCATCTTCAACTTCATCACTCAGCGTTATGTAGTCAATAGATTTTTGGTATTACAAATCAAATACGCTACTACTCTTTGCAGTGTGTGGAATTTCAATGTCTGACTGGTAAGTGAGATGGTATTCGTAACTCACTCACCTTCTGGAAGTGAAAATAGGTTCAAAAGAACAAGTAAAAGACTATAAGATTGATATAATTGATATAACAGTTGAAAGGAAAACGTGGGGCGTTTATGGTTAGGCACATAAAAGAAATATACGCTTAAGCAAGCAGCAGTTTCGAATAAAGCAGCTCCTTTGATTTCAGTATTAAATTACATAAACTTTGATACAGTAAAACGCCATTATGGTTGTGTACACAGATATTTTCATTAAATTGCAACAGTGCGTTACCATAAAGTTTTAAAACACTTTCACTATATCTTCTGTTTAAGTGCTAATGCACTTACATCCCAGCAATAACTTAAAACATCTGTGTTGGTAGCTGTCGAAACATGCTATACAGTTTCCAAATGTAAATAATTTAATGTTATCGTGAAATGTTTGCAGAATTTTTACCATGTGTTTCGTCGATAAATGAAAATACTAAAATTAGTTTGATGTGCATTGGCATCTAAATTTACCTGACATTTTCCCACGGAATACTGAACCTAGATCTACTATTGGGTAAATAATTGCTTTAGTAGGACTTTGAACTTGCATCTATTGTGTGGGGTATAGTGCTGGTCGTGTTCCATTTTGATGTTGCTGGCATTTAGCCACGCTCTTGATGTTCACCCTTGCTGGAGTCTTGCGTGCACGAAAAATGTCAGGCTGTGGGTGGTTCTCTCCTTTGAATGTTAAGTGCTCACGTAAACGGTCTAATGAAATGACGAGAGTGTGTATGATAGACGTGTTTGCGCTCGAGCTATAAGAGAGACATATTATAAAGTGTTTGGTTCTTCTCGTTTTCAATATTCAGTGCGAAACGGCTAGCAAAGCCGAATGCGATATATTTCACACAATATAAGGCATATAGTTCTCTCAAAGAAAGAATGAATGTAATTAAATTAATAATCAGATGGGGCGTAAGACGAATATACATACGAGAGTAGGTCCATAAGTTTCCGGCCTCGCCGATAAGAATTATCGTCTTCACAAAATCCTTATCTGATGCCATACCTTATCTGTTAAGTACATAATTGCAACTGTAGCTTCTGCTCCGCTGTGTTCAGTTGTTCAGATAGAGTTGTATAAAGAAGGCTATGTGTAGAAGATTATGACATGTTCAAAATGGAGTATCGAGCTGTTATTAAGTTTTTCACAAAAGAAGGACTTACTCCAAATGAAATTAAACAGCGAATGGACGGTGTGTATAGGGAAGCATACCCCTCATGTGTTACCGTAATAGAATGCGTCAAAATTTTTCGAATAGCTCCAGGAAGCATTGAAGACCAAGAGTGTGCAGGTAGGCCATGGAGGTGCTCACTCACTCCTGAGATCATCACTATTATGGAAGGAGAAATTATGGTAGACCGGCGGCTTAAAGTTATAGAAATAGCACGATTGCGTCTTTCTAAAAGAACAGTCCTTCGGATTATTAATGAATATTTAAACATGAATAAAGTTAGTGCAAGATGGATACCTAGACTTCTTTCCTCAGTGCAAAATCAGCAACGATCCATCTGTTGTCAGGCATTTTTGGAGCTCCGTCGTGGCAACGAGAGAGAAGTTCTGCAAACCTTTGTTACAGAAGATGAAACTGTGGTCCTCTACTATGATCCCTTGCCATAAGAGAATCAATGAAGTGGCGTAAACCTGGCGAAGCACGGCCTCTAACGGCCAATGTCACTCAGTCAACCAAGAAGATCATGACCACAATCTTTTGGGACTGTGAAGGAATACTCTTCATTGACTTCAAGGACAGGAACACTACAGTAAATGGGAAGTGCTATGCTGGCCTACTGCACAGACTACGTGCTTCCATCAAAGAGAAAAGGCGAAAAAAGGTGAGTGGTATGTGGGCCTTCTTCACGACAACGCGCCTCAGCACACAGCTCTTGTTGCAAAGGAAGCTATGAAGAAATGCGGCTTCAAGGAGATGAACCATCCATACTACAGCCCAGATATAGCTCCGTGTGACTATTTCCCATCCTCAAAACTCAAGAAGGACCTTCGAGGAAGGAAGTGTAAGTGTGACGAAGAAGTGTTTATGCTCATTTTGCAGACAGGACTTCTGACTATTTGGGAAGGAGGGTTGAAATATTAATTTAAAGATGTAAGAAGTGTATTGCATAAAGGGCAACTATATGAAAACTGAAATATAGTTTTTGTCTTTATCATTTCTAGAAAATGGTTAGGCCGGAATTTATGGACCTACCTTCGTAGGTATAATAAATATTTTTATCTCTCAAGGTATACATGAATGATATAAAGTCATATCTAGTTGTATAAAGGCAAATTCATATTACTGTTTAGCCATGCTATTTTAGAAACAAATATTTCAGTTCCACAAAAATATGTTAGAACACAAGCGAACAAACAGTGTCATTCATTATTTCGTCAAGTTTTCTTTCAATATCCTGGGAAACCTCATGTAAAATGCAACACATATACTGCCTTCTCTAAGCGATTTATTGCATCGCTGAATATACCTACTGTCATAAACCTCCTGTAAACCTATAGGCTACGTGGTCTGAATGCAAGTATTAGCAGATACACGGAAAATATTGAGCAAATTATCGATGTTTTGTAGCTCTGTCTTATCGAATAACAAATATGTCACTTTTTCTCACATTATAACTGTGTAAGATATACTTTTTTCCCCCAACATTTTCGCTTCTCCAAAAATGCTACAGACTTTAGAAGAGTGTTTTTATTTTTCAACATGATCTTCTTTAAGAGCAATGCACTTATTCCAGCGATGTTCTAGCGTCGTTATCCCATCCCGGAGGCTTTCTGGAAGCATATACAACCACAATTGCATCCTGGCTCGAAGAAAAATGCTGTCCCGTACGGAAATCCTTGAGTTTCGGGAAGAGATGAAAATCGTAGGGAGCCAGAACCGGGGAGTAGGGCGGATGTTCCAACAAATGCTAGTGAAAGTTCTTCAGTTTTGGAATTGCCAGAACATTTTTGTGGAAAGGAGCGTTGTCTTGGTGAAAGATGACTTTTTACTCCGTAAATCGGGCCTTTTGTCTCAAATGTTGCATCTGGTTAGAAGATCAGAGTAGCACTATCTGGTTATTGTTTTACTTTTTCAAGATGCTCAATCAGCAAATAGCCCTTTGCATCCCAAAACACCGATACCATGACCTTTCCTGCTGGTGGAACTGACGTTGCTTTCTGGAGATAATGAATAGGGACAAAAGTGATTTTTTTTTTTTTCGCAGATTGGTTACAATGGGTGAAATTTGGATTCACCAGAATCCAAACAGCAATCAAAACAATGGACAGAAGCCGGTTGCTCACTGCCAAAGAAGGCACAATATAGAAGGAATTGCAAATTTTCAGAAACGCTTATATCAGATAATGGAAAAACATCACTGCGCTGCCATTCCTGTTCGAAGCCGAGAACCTTTTAGACGGCTTTCTATGGTTTGCCTGGAGTCAGTGTAGAGAAGCGGTTTAATGATCAAGAAACCCAGTATATAATGATTCTTTTGAGGAGTGATTCTTATATGGTTTATTTTAAATACAAGTATGGCAGAAAAGTCAAGGGCGAAATATCATATTTAATATGTTGATATTTACGCTCAACAATTACAAAAATTTGCATATTTTAGAGACGGTATTTAGGTATTATAATGTTGGTGTTATTGTAAGAATATAATACTGTAATATGCCCTGGGAGGAGTTGTCATAATATATATTAAGAAATATATGATTGAAGGAGAACGCTAGCGCATGCGCGGTAAGACATGACACACTACTTTCATAAAATTAAGCCTACTTCCTTCTTCTTCTTCTTCCGCGCAACGAGGTACTGAACGGTCGTGTCCATATCCTGCAAGGCCATCTATGGATTAGATGCCTATTATTAGCACAAACTAACTTTATCATGAAATGATCAGTATAATTGGGTTTGTAACGATAATTAGTTTTAAATTGTCTTCTTTAATTTAGAGAAAAAGACGTGACGAATTAAAGATTATTTAGTCCGGCCTACACCCTCTAACATTGTGTTATTAGTTACTATTGAGTTTAGAAAAATAGCTACTGTTCTTTAAATTAAATTAATTTGGTTTTAGGCAACGTGACAATATGAGTAAAATATTGATTATTCTAATATATGCACTTGAATTCCTCATTTTAATTTCAAATGTATGAACCATTAATTTCATTTTACGTACATTATTGCTAATATAATCAGCTCAAAGTAAGTACTGCCTAGACAATTAGTATGTAATACAAAATGGTCTTATAAATCTTCCCAACATAACCAAACTTGAATTCGTTAAATAATTACTCCAACATTAGTAATACAAGTTAAAAGTTTGCACATAATTCCAAATAATCTTATTGCAACAAGGTGAAAATAGAACTAGTTCTTTCACGCTAGCCATTTGTAAAGGTAGAATCGTGCTTTGAAAATCTTGGGTCTCGGTTGGGATTAGAGCCACGGATCTTCAGCCTTCAATGCTGGCTCTGTAACAAACTGATCTATCATATGCTCCTCCAAGCCAGAGTCACGAGTTTCTCTAATCTTATTCTGTGTATCCCGGAGACCCTCTAAGATTGATCTACTTTGAGAAATTAATTCCTTAACAATGCTACGAGTACTTATCACTGCTAGTTCAACAGTGACTCGAATTTTTCAAGTTTGAATCTTGTTTTCCAATTAATGTCCTACACAGGGCTATGTTAAAGAACTATTTCTATGTATAAATTATCTCCTATGTAGTTGGTGATAAAACCAGAAGCATTTTACGCTTCTTAAGGAATAAATTTCTCAGCACAGAAAATCTAAAGTATGATCTAATGCATACAAGTGTATTAGTAAAGTATATATACCGCCATGGGTGGCCGAGGTCGATAAGGCACGGACTCGTGAGCGGGAGGTCTGGGTTCGAGTACCGCAAGGACCGTCCTCCCTGACTGGGGTTTTTTCCAGGTTTTCCTCAATCTTTATAACTGGCAAATGCCGGGAAGGTACCTAAACTTAGGCCTGGAACGCTTCCTTCCTTAAAAAAAAAAATATATCCTTTCCCAATTTATCATTTCATCTCATGTACCATCAGTGTCCACCGCCTGTGGTGCCTCAGTAGTAAAAGCGGGCGTTAAACACTACTCTACCCACTAATAGCACAATGGGTTCAATTGGCTCCCAAAATCATTAAAAAGATAACAAAGTTCGCGCTAATATTTGAAGTTACCAATGTTACTACACTTGTGCAAACGAAAAATTCACTTGTACATTTGTAAGAATGGAGTTGTAAAGTACAAGAGTAGCAGAAACCTTTGTGAAACAGAATTTTATTGATAATTGCAAGTTACCAGTCCGTACATTTGTAACGTATTAGATCATACTTCTGTGAAACATGACCCAGAAAGCTAATGATATTCGGTTCGAATCCTGGCCGTTACCCGTATTTTTAAAACTTAGTTCTTCATGTTTAAGGGAAAATATAAAGTTAGAGAAATGTATATTTATACACAATAAGTATATAACCATCTAGTTCTCTTTATTGCAGAAAAACAAGTCGGGCTCCTAATTTATCAATTAAACCTTGCTGAAGAATATTGTCCTACTCAGCCAACGATGGTCTTGAACAAGGACAAGCCTGGAGTTCAAAAGAAGTTAACTGCCTCTGAAATGGCACCCTATTGAACATATGCTGGCAAGTGGAGCAGGAAACCATAGCGGTAAGAGAAGGAAAGAAGATATCAAAGGTTCCAGTAGAAGGCAAGGTTCAAGCGGAGCATGAACGCACAAGTTTATCCACACAGTGAATGGCTATATACCACTACAGTTTTTCTCAGAAGTCTATATTTTATGATGACTGCGCTCAATCTTCGTTATTTAATATTTTCATTTTGTTTTTACCCACTATTTCAACATATGTGAATCACCATTTACACAATTGGTATATTACTTGTGTTTCCTGATTTCTTTACACTAATTATTCCTGTAAAATATTACGGTTCATCCTCCACAACTTAATTATATCTATGTGACTATCCGATAATTCTGAAAAGTTGTTCTTGCTAGCTAAGACGTCTACTTGCATTTTGCGACAGTATATTCTCGAAATATAGTTCAGAATATGTAAGAATGTTGCAACAAAATTAACATTACAGAACAAGTAGTGGTCGTGGTGGTGGTGAATAGAGGGTGGTGGTGAGGGTGGGGGGTGGTGATGGTAGTGGTGGTAGGGGTGGTAGTAATAGTATTTATTATTCCAGTTAAATTTTACATAAATTGCCCATCACAGTCGCATGGGTCGTAAGACCGTTCATGAATTTCATTTCTGAAAATTAATTCTAACAAAAGAAAATAACAACACAATCCAACAAGAACGCACTCTTACACATATAAAAAAGACACATCTGCAATAATTCTCATATTCACAAAAATGTTCCTATTGTTTATGTACATGTTTATAGTAATTTCTTGTCCATAAAACTACTTATTTCATTTAAGAAAATGCCCGGGTTTAGCTAATTTTGTCTATTTACAATTAAGTCTCAACATGCCAGCCTCCCCCTACTGGAAGTCCAAAATGAATCCTGGAGAAAGTCCTGTCATCTTCTGTTTGTGTACACTTAGCCAAAATGTGCACCCAGTCTTCTGGTTCCGAGCATAATGAGCAAATCCTTCTGCCTTTCTCGTCAACAACATTACGTACCTTCCAGTCTCCCAGTCTAAGCCAAGGTATTCCCGACCTCTGTCTCATGCCTAGCTTCATGATATAGATCTCTTTACCCCATCTAGTTTTAATTTCGCTCTGCAGGTCCAGAGATGACATCTGCATGCATCGCGCCTCTATTTCTTCCCATTTATGTCAGACATGCGTGTTTGGAATTTTTTTCATTAAGTTATACCTGTTTTCAATACCTTTGTGCCAAATATCGTTTATGCCGATTTTTGACAATTCCCGCTGTACAGCCGCCGCCCACCATTTTGGATAACGCATGTTGTTTCATTGGCGCTGGTAGCATATTGCCCTCAAGGTTGTTTGTTGTCCTTTAATTATTCTTAACCAGTATTTAATTATATTTATTTTGCTGTACATTGCCACGTTTTCTCTAGATGATGAACATACACTGGAGGAAGCGAAGACTAGCCTCAAAGGGAATAGGCGTTTTTGAGATTTGTGTACCTATCTATACTTGAGCTCTTAAATGTTAACACACAATAAATGTTTTGTTTGTGATTGTGTTTTATTAATGCACCTCTACTATATTAAACAATTCTGTATTGATTTAAACCCCAATTTTTTAAATGAAGTTATTGTAATGAAAGTTTAGCAAATGTTTTACTAATGTAGCACAGTTTGCCTTCTATTTTAGGGTTGGAAGGCAAATTCCTAGCAATTCTAATAGATGCGGCATTAATTACTTAAGAAAAGTAAATCACACATTTTTCTTGTTTTGAAATGTACATTCAATTCTCTAAGAATAGAAGCATGCAGCATCAGGAGTCAAACTTAAACGACGTCACACTAAACGCCATCTTTAAGAACATTTTCTCGTGTTTTCGAGTCAGTTGACCCCTCGAAAACAGTGACAGGAGAGTGTTAAGCTGTTACATGCTTCATCTTTAAGTAGATTTCCGTACGTGGTTGTAACTCTTCATAATTTAACTTGCAGCTACTGTCAAGAACAGAAATGCGTTATTGTGTTGCAGTAGACTTTGCACAGACTTCCGAAAACGTGAAATTGTTCACCGCTCTTCTTTCATTGTGACCTGCCACTCACTGGTCTAGCCCATAAACATCTATTTCCTGCATTCGCTTCTCACAACAAAGCACAACAGAACTTTTTCTCCTTAACGCTGAGAAAAGTTGTGTATTTTCTCCATATACTCTTGCAGTTTTCCATTATTTAGTTTTCTTAATGGCATGTCGGCACAGATGAAAGCTCTATAAAGATCTCAAAGAAGCTATGAATGTTTGAAGAGGACTGTCCAAGCAATAACTAGTGCTTTTTCTTCTCATGCTGTAAACTCTGAGCCCGCACTTATATTTTTCAGTATTCTGCATCACGGTAAACTTCCTTTCAGCAGCCTCGCTTATGTCGCATATAAAACGGCATGAACTTAAAACAAATACCTTGCTGCCAAACAAAGAAGATAACTCTTTCAATTAGCGAATGGTATTTTCTCCTCTTCAGATGTTATTAAAATACACATTAACACAAATTATATATTTCAAAGATGCTGCTGCTAAAATGCACATGTGATTTCAATGAAAGATAGTCGAACTCATTATATTTATACCGGGCAGTCCTTGCTTTTTAACAAAGGCATGGGCATGAATGGTAACCTAATAGATGACCAGCGGATACATTTTTAAGATTTTACTGTTGACAGTCATATACGAGGGTAGGTCCACAATTTTCCGGCCTAACCATTTTCTAGGTATGATAAAGATAAAAACTATATTTCACTTTTCAATGTAGTTACCGTTTATTCCAATAAACTTCTCAAATTTTTGAATTAACATTTCAATTACTCCTCCCAAAAAATAGTCAGAAGCCATGTCTGCAAAATGGGCATATACATCACCCATCACAATTAAATTTTCTTCCTCGAAGGTTCTTCTTGAGTTTTGAGAAGAGGAAATAGTCACCGGTAGCTAGATCTGGGCTGTAGGGTGGATGGTCGATATTCCTGAAGCCACATTTCTTCACAGTTTTCTTTGCAACAAGAGCTGTGTGCAGAGGCGCGTTGTCGTGAAGAAGGCGCACACCATCACTCAGCTTTTCTCACCTTTTCTCTTTGATGGAAGCACATTGTCTGTGTAGTAGGCCAGCATAGTACTCCCCATTTACTGTGGTGTTCCTCTCCATGAAGTCAACGAATAGTATTCCGTCACAATCCCAAAAGATTGTGGCTATGATCTTCTTGGTTGACTGAGTGACCCTGGCCTCCTTTAGAGGCGGTGCTTTGCTAGGTTTATGCCTGCCACTCCATTGGTTCTCTTTTGGACAAGGGTTCATAGTAGAGGACCATAATTTCATTTCTTGTAACAATGGTTTGCAGAACTCTCTCGTTGCCAAGGCAGAGATCCAAAAATACTTAACAACAGATGACTCTTTGCTGCTTTTCAACTGAGGAGAGAAGTCTAGACACTAACCTTATTCATATTTAAATGTTCATGAGTAATTCGAAGGGCTATTGTTTTAGAAATGCCCACGCTTGCTGCCATTTCTGTAACTTTGAGCCGCCGGTCTTCCATAATTTCTCTTTCCACAAGAGCGATGTTTTTAGGAGTGAGCACCTCCAAGGGCCGACGTACTCGCTCTTTGTCTTCAATGCTTTCTCGACTCACTCGAAAGAGTTTGGCCCATTCTCTTACGGCAGAATATGAGGGAGATGCTTCCCCATATACACCATCCAATCGCTGTTTAATTTCGTTTGGAGTAAGTCCTTCTTTTGTGAAGAACTTAATAACAGCTCGAAACTCCATTTTGAATATGTCACAATCTTCTACACATAGCCTTCTTTATGCAACTATATCTGAACAACTGAACACAATGGAGCGGAAGTAACAGCTGCGATTATTTACTTAACAGATAAGGTATGACACCAGATAAGCATTTTGTGAAGGCGATAATCCTTATCGGCAAGGCCGGAAACTTATGGACCTACCTTCGTTCTTACTGTGTGGTTCATTTAGATTGCAGAAGTGTTGATTTTGCATTATTGGGAGAAAGTCGGTTATTTGTGCTATTCTTAAAAAATCATCTTTAACCTGGTTTATGGTTTGCAGCTCCCGCACTTAAAGGAATTTTGCAGAATATTAATAGTTCAGCAGTTGGGGACAGACTACCGAGCAGTTGGACGTAGTGCTATTCACATCTTTTCTTGCTCGGAGGAACCAGTTGAAGAGCGGTCAGTCATTTTATCAGTAATTTTATTTGGTAACCTCATATAATGTAATAAATTTATAATGGGAGTTAGTGAATTGCGGATGTCCGATTTAACTACATTCCTCTCCCTGCCTAGACAATCTACTGTGATAAAAGTTATGTAGGCGCTTTTCAGTGAATTAATTGCCGTAGGTTTATGGGAGATGCAGGTCATGATAACATTAACCCCATGCTGAAATCTTGGAATGATGGGAGAACGTTAGGGCAGATTTGTAAGGTATTAGTCAAGGTGAGGAATTTGTTGGAACCGCAGTTGCTTTGTAATTTATTATTCACAGTATCAGGCAGAAATGGGGGGATAAAACCTTATCTGGTTTCTTAGAACAACATTTGCAATGAAAACAGCGAGCAGAGTCAATAGCTAAAAACTTTATTAAAAACCATAAAAACACTTAAAAATAAAAATAATCCGGTTAATAGTTAAATAAGAAATAAATAAGAAAAATTTTCCAAAATTATGTCAAATATTTTCCTCATTTTCTTCTAAAATATTTTTTTTTAAATATCGAACAACATATGCCCTTTCAGAAAAAAATCAACCGAGTGGTAGCCGAGATCGTTAAGGCGCGGACTTGTGAGCGGGAGGTCTGGGGTTCGAAGCCCATCAGGACCGTCCGCCCTAACTGATTTTTTTTTTTTTTTTCAAGTTTTCCTCAGTCCTCAAAACTGGCAAATGCCGGGGAGGTACCCTAAACTTATGCCTGAAACACTTCCTTCCTTAAAAAAATATCCTTTCCCAATATATCATTTCAGTTCATGTATCATCAGTGTCACCGCCTGTGGTGCCTCAGTAGTAAAAACGGGCGTTAAACACTACTCAAAAAAAAAAACAGATCACGTGGGTGGTCTATAATCTTTTGTTTGTTGATAATGCAAAATGTGTAAAAAAATTTAACATAATTATAAATATTAAATGTAATACAAGACGCATGGAGCGTCTAGCATGAAAGTTGGTCTGCCATACGCCATATTTGCATCTCTTAGAAATAAATCTGATATTAAAATGGGTATGTACTCTATAAGCTGTTTGTTTTTGTTTGTGATCAGAATATGTAGTTAAAACTCCTGAAGTTTAGTAAAATCTATTAAAGTGAATGAAAATGTTATATATTTTAAATACTGGCGAACAAAAAAGAGTAGATTATAACCTACAAATTCAAATGCACACATTTAATATCAACTTAAAAATGTCTTCTTCTAAAACAAAAATTGGGCTTCAAAGTAAATAAAATGTAAATTAAAGCAAGTTACGAAAGGAAAGTTTACAATGTAACTTTCTACGTTTAATAATTGCTGGGAAATTTGGATAATAATTGTAATAGAAATAATTAATATTATTAATTTATGTATCAAATTAGAACTCCAATTTTAAAAAAAAGCTCAACCGAATGTTATAAAACGATAACAATAGTAATTCAAGTGCTCACATAGTGAAACACACAAAAAAAAAAAAAAAAAATAGAACATTTAAGAAATAGATTAGGAACTAAGAACACGATATCACTTTACACAAATTTGTAAAAATATTGTAACTTGTTACTCCCTTTAAAAGTCATATTATTTTGATAATCTCAACGAGGTTTGGTGAATTACGGGTGTCTGATTTAACGAAATTCTTCTCGCATGCCTAGTGAAACGAGTGTGATAAAATCTATGTAGACACTTTTCATTATCATATAACACCCTCCCTCGATATGCTGTCTGTCTTGGTTCCGCCTGAAAGATCAAAAAATATTCTCTGTCTCACACTACTTTTCGAAATTATCCATACATCTTCCTTATCTTATCTATCTTCTCGTTTTCAAAATCTACCTACTTTCATAACTTTAACACACGTTCTGAATCCCAGCACGTACTATTATTACATTGCACCGAACATCACTTAACTCATCACCACTACCCGTCTCTGGAATGCATTACCACTGGATGTCAAGAGACTGCCAAACTTTAGGAGCATTTCATAAAAAATTGTTTATTATTATTAGAAATAATCGATTACCGTAGATTCAAATTCCTTTTGTTAATGTGCATGTATTTATTTGTTTTACTTGCTGTAGAATTATTCATGCTATTATTTTTATTACTATCATAAATGTTCCTATCTACTTCAAAGTATTGTCAGGGTTTAATTTTATGTTTTACTTGTATCTTTATTTCCACTTTCAGGATTTAAGTACGTTGGTATGTTTAGATTGTCATTACTGGTGCTTGTTGTATATTATTATCCTTTTATTTTCATATTTTTTCCTCTTAAGTTAACATTTTTCATTTTATTATCAATATTTATGTATTAGCATACATTTATGTATATACATAATGTTTTACATTTGTCTATATGTGTACAAGTATTGTCAACTTTACTTTCAATGTTGTGATTGAAATATTGTGGCTATAACTTCATGTAATTATTATTAGATTGGTAGAGTGGAAGAGAAGGCCTAATGGCCTTAGCTCTACCA
This sequence comes from Metallyticus violacea, assembly GCA_030762175.1. Classification (NCBI taxonomy): domain Eukaryota; kingdom Metazoa; phylum Arthropoda; class Insecta; order Mantodea; family Metallyticidae; genus Metallyticus; species Metallyticus violacea. The sequence continues at coordinate 87,317,983 of CM060834.1, forward strand.
GAATAAATAAATATTAGTTAAATATATAGAATTACTTAGATATTAATTTGTTAATAAAATAATTTTAAACTAATTAATATATGAAAACTTCCTGTTAGATTCAAAAGTGATAATAGAAATTAAATAACTGTTTTAATACGTGTACGTTAATGTAATTTAAAATAACTGAACGCTAATCGGAAACAAAGAATTAATACACTGCAGACAAGCCAAAAAATCTTACATGCCAAAAAGGGAGTCGAGAAACATGTTATGGTTATTACAGAACCTGAGATAGTTATGGTAAGGGGCGAAAGTTTCAGTCCTTACAGATTTTATGAAACCCTGAATAGAAGTAAATACTTTCCCCTTTATATTGAACATTTTATTCTACATTTAATTGTCTAGGTATTCAAACAGTTGACTGATATTCATAACTGGATTGAGGAAAAAACTATCCCTTGTTTACAAATGAATTCGATTAAGATTACAACTTTCATACTTTTGCATTTCCAATAGAAACTGGAATGAGGCCTTGGTTAACATGGAGCAGCTGTATTCCTGTGTTGTATTTTTCGTAAACAGATTGGTTCGGTATTTTTGTATCAAATATAAAAATCTAATTCTTTCCTGTAATACAGAAAAACGTTTTTAAGCACTTACACAGGCAATGAATGAAAATAGTGTTAATGCAATTAGCAGCCGAGTATTTTACGATTTGCTTTTCTTCGCAACAGCGTCTGTGCAGGTAGTTAACGAACTGTCGAAACTGGATAGAAACAAAGTTTACCGCGTGTTGCAGGTTCTATTTCTGTAACGAGGAATATGTGGCTGATGCCTCTTTCTAAACGCATTTTCCACGAATGGAAAATTTTCGCTGCGCCTCCCCTTTGGTCTAGATCCGTTCGATCTGAACTTTCCGGGAAATTCATTTCTTCCTCGCCGTTCTCCAGAGATTGACTTTGTGACCTTTCCAAGATAAATAGCAATTTTTCTACCTGCAGGCAAAACCAACTTCACAAATGCTTATATGTATCATTGATTAATAATATAAGAATATCAAAGGAATATAGACAAAAACCACAAATTGCTCTTTTGTTTCTGCAGCGATACCAATAACAAAAAAAAACAGCGCAACCGAGCATTCCCTTTATCTGCTTAGTCAGTATCTGCTATTCTATCAGTTCATAGTGAAATTATATGCATTTAACGATAGCTTAAAATCAATAATCTGGTTAATATAGTTATTTTGCTAAACATTTCCTTGACTTTGTGATTTTTGTGCTATGGTCTTACGATGGAACTATTGAGGTAATATGTAAAACAACAAAAACTGAGGTGTTTAATTTTTTCACATTTGCTATAAAACAAACAAATGCAATAAATATCAATAGTTTTTTTTTAATTGCGCCTGGGTAAGGAATAAATGCGGTCGTTATCTAATTTTATTTATTATACTTATGTATTAGCTACGCATTTTAGCTGTGGGCACCATCAATAAATATTCAAGCTAATATAGGCTAGTCCAAAATCAGGAACCACTTTAATATATAATGCATGATGTATGTTAGATTAACAGGTGTTATTATTTATTATAAGAACAATAGAATACAGCAATGGCACATGTATTTCTCATTTCCCGCCATAATGAAAGCCGCTATCTTCAGCTTAAAATGGAAAGGCGGTCATGTGACTAGCAAAAATAAAGCAAATTTTTATTTGTAAATTAACCCAATGATGGAATTAGTTGTTAGATATCTTAATTTCCAGCAATGCACATTAACATTTCAACTTCATGACTAACACGCATCTACAGAGCCCTCGTTTGGACGCGTGGCCGGCTTAACGGAGATTTGCTTGGTACCGGGAATAACGTTGTTTGCCGGTAGAGTTGGATATTCATTGCCCCTTAAATTCAAGCGCATAGATTACTCATTCAAATTATTGCTTGAATAACAACATACTTCGTCACAGATTATGTTGAAATGATGTCCTTGTGTCACAAATATCTCTCACACCTTTTAAGAAAATTGGCATTCACACTCATTAATTCTTCTTCTGGGATTGCAAAAATTTCTCTTCTGGTAGGTCCTATAAATCTGTAAGCATTCACAGCATACCAAATACCAATTTTTTGATCATATAACGGCATTTCGTACACAAAATTGGGTTTTTCTGCATTCCATTATTTATTGTTTAGTTTCACTACATGATCCTGTAAATAAAACCATACTTTGTATTTAAATAAAAAAAATTAAACGCGGGTCAATAGAGCGAACATTATCATTAACCAACAACCATTTGCAGAAATTAACTCTTCTCGCGTTATCACATGGATGCAATTCTTGAACTACAGTTATCATTTAGGATTTCAATTTTAAAACCTTAGTGGCAATCCAAGCCGAGGTTGCGAAATTCCTGATTTCTGTGCAAGCTTTCTCAGAAATTTCTTTGGTCTTCGGTTTAAAATTTTCCCCGATGTCATCGAGTTTCTCTTCTCTAAGAACACGGCGTTTACTTTCGGTTTCTTATCAAGAACAGATCCAGTTTACCTAAATCTATTCACCAGATTACGAACCGTTTTTCAGTGAGGTGAACGACAAGCAGGGTATCTGTCTATAAATCGCCGTCTTACTTCTCTCAAGAGTTATATAGTCACATAGGAATCATAAGTGAAGATTCTGTGTGCTAAAGTATACGACCTTTTTGGCATTATAACAACACTAAAACACTATAACACATGGCCTCAAAATGCTCAACTCCTGTACAGCACAAAGACTTCGCGTCAGCATACAGAGAGGCGGGAAAATGGAAGAGGAACAGAATCGGTTAGAAACAGCCCAGTAAAGGACAAGCCAATCCCCGTCAAGACGGCCACGTATCCAAAAGAAGGCTATGTATAACATATTATATCCCTAGGTGTGGTATATGAGGTGCGGTCCATAAGTTTCAGACCTAAAAGTAAAGGTATTGTTTTTCAACGTAATCTCTCTTTACTACAAAGCATTTCTCATATATCTGAACTAGCATTTCAATCTCCCTAAAGACCGCCACGGATGGCCGAGGTCGTTAAGGCACGGACTCGTGAGCGGGAGGTCTGCGGTTCGAATCCCGCCAGGACCGTCCTCCCTGACTGGGGTTTTTTCCAGGTTTTCCTCAGTCTTCATAACTGGCAAATGCCGGGGAGGTACCTAAACTTAGGCCTGGAACGCTTCCTTCCTAAAAAAAAAAAAATATATCCTTTCCCAATTTATCATTTCACTTCATGTATCATCAGTGTCCACCGCCTGTGGTGCCTCAGTAGTAAAAACGGGCGTTAAACACTACTCAAAAAAAAAAAATCTCCCTAAACGAATAGTCCGAAGCTTTTTCTGCAAAATGCTGGAAAATGTAGTCCTTTTACCTATTTATGTTCGTGAATCTCCGCCCTAGAAGGTCAAGTTTCAGTTTATAAAACAGACAACAGTTACTGTGAGCTCTTTGAAGCCTATGTGTGCATAGCAATCCTGTGGGCTCCTGCGTTCCTCGACTCAGCATTTCACGCCTTTTCTCCTGCAATGTGCAATTGATGCAGCAGGTCCTTCCTAATGACCATTGTGTTCCTCTCTTTGAAGTATATCACCGGAATTCCTCTGCAGTCCCAGAAACTTGTAACTTTTCTTCAAGGAGTGTGTGACCTTGTCTTTTTTCATCGTTCCTCCGCCTCTCTCATGATTCTCTTTTTGAAAGAAGTCATGTACAAGATCGTAATTTTGTCCCCCATGACGATAGATGTCATACTGTCTTTTCGAAGCCAAGGCAAATATTTAAAAACTTCTGACAACAATTCGCACCATTTGTACTTGAACTGCTGAAAGATTTAGGGCACGAATTTCACATTGGCCGCCTTATGGATATGCAAATGTTGATTAAGGATGCGAGGCAAAGTTGTTTTCGAAAGTCTCAGCCTTTCAGCTTTTCTTTTGTCTTCAGACGCTTGTCCCGAAGAACTTAATTCTTGACAAGGGAGATATTTTCTTGTGTCAACGCGTCCATCAACCCTCCTCACTTGGATATTTTAAGGTTCTCTCTCTGCCCAAACGAAATAGTTTTAACCTTTCTTTCACAGTGAAAATTAAAGGGAAAGATTAAGGCATTGTTTAACGTCTTTTTTACTTAAATTTGAATCACTGATGTTATTCAGTTTTGAACGTTATTTCAATGAGATTTTTCAAGCATATTTGCTAAGGGGTGACCTGAAAGTAAATGCAATCTTTAGGCCCCATTCGCAAGAAAATTAAACGTAATGTAACCTTAAACTTAAACGCTAGTAATGTAAATTTTTCTGACTCTCTACACATTCTCATCTGATACACGCGGTCGTCCGGGGCTCTTTCCTTTACGGAGATATCCCGTCGTTTGGATCTGATTGTATCACTTACGAATGTTGTTACCAGAAGGGTTAAGTCCGTCCTGGTGGTGTAGTGGTTACCATACTTGCCTCCTACACCCAAGATCGCGGGTTCGAACCCGGCCAGGACCGATGGATTCTTTCGGGGCGTAAAAATCCTAAGTATGGCTTCCTTCGGAAGGGAAGTAAAGCCGTGGGTCCCGTGTCGTACATTTACGGCACGAAAAAGAACCTCAAGCTGAAAGAAGAGGCCTCTGAGCAAAATTTGTCGGCCGTTTCACGCCCTGAGTTGAATGGGACGCTGATGACCTGAGATGTTAAAGAGCGTCCGTAAATAAATAAATAAAAAAGGGGGGGTTAAGACTAAATCTTCGCCTATACACCTTCTGGACTGGATTATGTTTCGCGATTTAGGTTTTTGCACGCGAGTTGTCTTATTTTGTATATTTCGTTACCATGGCTACAAAACAAAATCTGCGCGTGTATAATTTAAACTTCCACAGTTACTTTTCCGTTTAAGTTATGACTCAAAATTTTATTGTAAACCACAGAAAACTTTATAATTTTAAAAACCTCTATAATCATTGTGTACATCCTGTATAATAAATTAGTAAAAATCCTTCAGTCCCTAAGAAAGACTCGCAGAAAAAAAAAACTTTGAGATAAAATTGCCACCATCATTTCATTTATATCCCCGGTATTATTTCGGCTTACTTATCACCAATGTGAAGCACTCGTGCCCTTCTGTGACATATAGTTCCTTCAGGAACAAAAAACGATACATTGAGGTATGTACTATCAATGAAATTTCATCTGAAACAATATCACTCATAATTACAATTGACTTTACACTTGTAGACTATAACAGAGGCACTAGATAGCTAGTGATAGAAGCTTTACGTTACGAAAGGTCCATATAAAAGCGAAGTGTTTGCTTCAGCGCTACTCAAATGGTAGTAACAGGCAAATCTTGTTCACAGATGAAAAAATCTTCATTGTGGAAGGAAAAAATAATCGATAAAATGATAAGAGTTAAAGCTCGTTGTTCTCGGGAAGCCATGGAAAAACGCCTAGATTAGAAAGAAGAACATACCCAGTTTCAGTAATGATTTCATGGAGAGTATCACAATAGAGTGTAACATGATTCATTCCTGGGAGAGGAAGTAAAAATACGTGCAACTAAATATTAAAATAATAATAATAATAATAATAAAATCAAAACAATCCTGTTGGAAATTAGTGTACCGACTTTATCACTGCTGCTGATTGACTCTCAGGAATTTCAGACCTCATTCCTTTGGACCATCATTTGTGGAATATCTCCATATCAAAATACTGACCTTGATGACAGAATAGTTTAAAGAAGTGTATAAATGCAAACCTTTGACAACTATGAATAATGTATAGGCTATCTAGTGTTCAGTAAGTAATAAGTAGATTATATAAATTTACTTTTATTTATTTTATTTTTCTTCCATAAAAGAGTGTCCTTTGTACGAGTGACAGAATTTATATATATATATATATATATATATATATATATATATGTGTGTGTGTGTGTGTGTGTGTGTGTGTGTGTTTTATAGATACTAAATGCCAAAATAATAAAGTACGTTTTCTGTGGATATAAAAATTTAAATTAAATAAATAACACTGCGAATAATTTCTGAAACAAACGCACATAACGTTGAGAAACATGTATTTGTGTGTGTGTGTGTGTGTGTGTGTGTGTGTGTGTGTGTGTGTGTGTGTTTTGTAGTAATGTGTATTTATTGTTCATTGTTTACAAATAAAGAAAATTTAATTACTGTCAGCTAAGCACAGGCCCTTAAATACACACACAAGCATTCAACTACTCACATTTCCAGACTCAAAGATCTTACCTGATCCAACAAAGCGCTAGTAATTTCACGCAATTTGCAGAGAACAGAACTAATCTTTGAACAGTTGTCTTGCTGTGCAGATTACAACATGCTAACCTATCCCTATTCAACTTAGCAAACTTAACTCCAAGTACAGTCAACCTCCGCTGTTCGGTACATTAGAAAAAAAAGTGCATGTACTTTACGCATCCTCGTCTGTTATTTTAGTCGTTTTCCACGTTCCTAATCTAATACACGATAGACCCGATCTATTTTAAGAACTCATGGAATATATATCGGGTGTATCATTTATCTTGTTCACCCAAAATAACTATTTCTTAAAACTGTTGTTTAAAACATATTTGCATTTGACGCATCAGAAAAACAAATTTGGTGAGATAAATAAGTGGGTCAAGCTGTATAATAGAACACACACACACACACACACACACACACATATATATATAATAAAAGTAGATAAAGATAAAACACAGAGAAAAAGTCACACTTTAGATCGCTATATTTCGAACTACTCCGAGTTCTTCTATGGCAAGAAGACAAGTGAAGGTGATGAAAGTAAATATTGAGTATCGAAGGTAACGTTATGCATGGAAACAGATGAAACTAGATATGAGATTGTGTAAGATTTAAACTAATATGTAAGATTTAAACCAGGTGGTATACGCGCTTTATGTAAAAATATAGCTGCCATTTCTCTATCTCTTTCAGAGCATTGTGTAGGTAACGCATCAATAAGTGTTAGATTAAAAGCATCATTAAAATCCTTACAGTGAGATAAGGCATGTTGGGCAACCGGCAAGGGAGACTTGGTTTTAACATACCAGCAGCCCAATAGCAAATGTATCCCTTGTACTTCTCCTACTAGTAATATTGCTGTTGTTAATTTATCTTCTATTTCAATTTCCAATACTGATACATTGCTTTTACAAAAAGGATTATCTTTTGCCCCAACTCCCAAATTTAGCGCCTTAAATTTGTTTCTGATGGCGTTAAATTTTGCCGTAATTTAAGATGGCGTTACTATTGGTATACTAAATCTTCTCAGCCTACTTCAAATGTTACTCCTTGCCTTCTCAAGTTTCGTTCTCCCTCCAAACTTGAACCTCCATCTTTACCTCCTAGCCATCCTTTAGAAATGTTTATTAACAGATTTTTAACTTCGATCAGTGATTCTAAATTTCTAGATAAGATCACTCCTAAAGACAACTTAACTTTACGTGAGAAATCAGCACTTAAAAGATTATCTAATAATCCTGATGTTATTATCCTTCCAGCTGATAAAGAGTCCTCAGTAGTACTACAGGACATTTCGTCTTACAATGCTGAAGCTTACCGACAGCTTGAGAATGTCACTTATTATGAACTATTGTCTTCCGACCCAACTGTCAAGTTTAATGAAGAAATAGCTTCTTTTATTACTTCTTCTGGTACAGCAGAAGGACTTAGTTCCCAAGATAACACTCTTCTTACTCCTCATGTCCCTCGTACTCCCACCATATATTTTCTCCCTAAAATTCACAAAGAGAACTGTCCAGGCCGCCCAATAGTAGCCAGCTTCGATTCCCCTACTGAACGTATTTCCGCTCTAGTAGATTGTTTGTTACAGCCTTTTGTTACTTCTAGGCCATCCTATATTAAAGATTCCTTCCATTTTTTGAGTTTGCTTAAGAAAGTTGACCTTACGGCACACTCTGATATACTTCTTGCCACTATTGATGTGACGTCACTCTACACTAACATCCCCCATCATGAAAGATTAGCTGCCGTTAAACATTTCTTGAACTCTCGAGCACCTCCTCATATCCCATCCACAGATTTCATTTGCCATCTTGCTTATCTGGTCCTCACTCGCAATGCGTTTAGTTTTGATAATAAATATTATCTACAAATTAAAGGTACTGCGATGGGCACCAGAATGGCACCTTCTTAGGCCAATCTTTTTATGGCTCGCTTAGAGGAGGAATTTCTTAAGTCAGAACCTTTGGCACCATTATTATGGTTGAGATATATTGTAGATATATTTGTGCTTTGGACTCATGGCTCAGAATCTCTCGAGCAGTTCCTTACTAATCTTAACTCCAAGTTTTCAGTTAAGTTCACTTCTTCTGTCTCTCCCAATGCTGCTACTTTCCTAGACATTGATATTTCTTTATGCAACGGCTCTTTCCTTACGTCTGTGCACATTAAGCCTACCAATTTACAACAATATCTTCATTTTGATAGTTGTCATCCATTGCATATCAAAAGATCTATTCCTTTTTCTCTTTCAATCCGTGGTCATCGTCTTTGTAACAACTTTTCATCTCTTGACAAGTATATTAAAAACCTTACTCAAAAGTTCCAAAACCAAAATTATCCTTCCGCTCTTTTAAAATCCCGTATAATCCCATCACACAAAACTTTCCAATGCAAACCTAAAACCTCTAACAAGAACTTCATCAACCTTGTTACTACTTACGTGCCTGGAATTGAAAGCATCAGACCTATTTTGAAAGAATGTCATGATACTTTGTTAATGCACTCATCTTTAAATGATTTTTCTAAAATTGTACCCCGCCTTACTTTCAGAACACCCCCTAACCTTAAAAGTATATTTCGCCGTAACCTATCCTCTCCGAATTTACCACGTCCCTTTGCTGGCTCGTGTCCTTGCCAACGTCCTAAATGTAAAACCTGTGCACTAATTATGCCGTGCAAATCATTCCATAGCCCTAATTTATCCAAGGAATTCAACATTTCTTCATTTGCTACCTGTTCTTCCAAGAATGTCGTATATATGTTATCTTGTAAGCTTTGTAAAGCATTTTATATTGGTTTAACTTCTACTGTTGTTTCGCTACGCATGAACAATCATAGACGTTCTGTTAAAACCAAGTCTCCCTTGCCGGTTGCCCAACATGCCTTATCTCACCGTAAGGATTTTGATGATGCTTTTAATCTAACTCTTATTGATGCTTTACCTACACAATGCTGTGAAAGTTTACTCAGAGATAGAGAAATGGCTGCTATATTTTTACATAAAGCGCGTGGTTTAAATCTTACATATTAGTTTTTTTCTTCCCACACTCTCATATCTAGTTTCATCTGTTTCCATGCATAACGTTACCTTCGATACTCAATATTTACTTTTATCACTTTCACTTGTCTAGCTTCTTGCCATTGAAGAACTCGCAGTAGTTCGAAATATAGCAGTTTCAAGTGTGACTCTTTCTCTGTGTTTTATCTTTATCTAATTTTATTATTAGTGTTAATTTGTTACATTGTTAATAGTGTTTCTTTATTTTTATGTTTCATATATATATATATATATATAATGTAACAAATTAACACTAATAATAAAAGTAGATAAAGATAAAACACAGAGAAAGAGTCACGCTTGAAATTGCATATATATATATATATATATATATATATATATATAATGTATGAAATTAAAAGTAATAATAAAAGTATAAAAGTAGTATTCTATTCTACTTTTATTATTACTTTTAATTTGTGACATTGTTAATAGTGTTACTTTATGTTTATTTTTACTTTTTATTATATATTATGTATGTATATACACAGAGATGGCCAAAATTGTATACACACTTCAAATAAAGAAAAAACTGTGTTAACATAAAACTGAATTCACACAAACTGAAAATTATGAGCATTAATCATCTTAGACTTTCACAGTTACAACAGTTGCTCAAAATATCCCCCATCAGCGTCCATACACTTCTGAGTACGTTGAACTACTGATTGAGCCATGTTTGCGAAAGTGTTCTAGCGATTGCAGCACATGCCGTTTCAGGATCATTCATTTAATGCGTGCAAAAGTCTTGGGATGAAAACTTTCAACTTTGCTGTTTTAATAATAGGACATTCTGCTAATCCCAGTCTCACGTGCACATTGCTTTGTACATTTCTGCAGTGAGTGCTCCAAACGTTCCAAAACCATAGCCGAGGACGTAGGGCTTGCTGTGCGAGGTCTCCCAGATCTGTCCCTGTGAACACTGCTCTCTAATTTGTCTCGAATGCGTGCAATTGTTACTCGCTTTGGCGGTTCGTTCTGTGCACACGTCTCCATTGTCTTTGAACTTCAACAACATTCTCGGTTTCCCAGTACCACTTCAAAATTGCTCTACGTTGTTCAAACGATAATCTTGGCTCCATTTTGTTGTAGCAACGCCTTCATAACGTATTGCTAGTCAGATGTGTTTACAGAGCATCATACTACACATTAATGTTGTTTTTAGGTCCCTTTGAAACATATTAAATCTACTGTGAAAGTGTGCATAGATTCTTTGGCATCCTCTGTATATATACACATCTCATTTGATAATGAGTTTTTTTTTGTCTAAATTAAGTTACATTTTCCCCTTTATATGATGTCGGTTAACATTCCAAAGCTTTTGTTGTACCTGCTTTCAAATGAATTTGCATTTCTTTGCCCCCTATTCTCAAACCCATTCCATCTCTTAACTTCTTTCGATTTTGGCTGCCCAGTATCTTTGATCCCAATCATTAATCTGATGATTTTAGCATAAGGATCTTTAAAATTGTGCGGTTCCCTTTTATTATGCGAAACTAGTACTTAATTATTCTAATTTTACAATGATTAGTTTCTTAATAACGTCCAAATGCCCAAAAGCCCACAGTTTGATGTGTTTTTTTCTTATGCCAAGCAACTAGCATTCCAAGAGTATATTACACTGAATGATGAAGGTGAAGATGTGGATAAAATGACGAATGAAGCAATGGCGAAATGAATGGCTGCTGGGATCGAACGCGGGTGGCCTTGGTGAAAAGCGAGCATCTAACCTCTGGGCAACAGCTCTGCTTTCTTGTTGTGGTATGGTAAATGGAATGCTAAATTAAATGCCTTGGAATAAAAACTTTTGTGCCATTTGTATTACTAGATTCATCGGAAACATAATGGTTACTATATAAACAAGCTATTGGTTGCCTATTGGTGACAGTAAAGAAATCCACAATGAATAAAGACATAAATTCAGTAAGCAAGTGGAAAAGAACATCCTCCCAGTAACAGAGGAATAAAAGATGGTTGGCTTGGACACGGTAAGCGAATAACCGAACAAAGCAAAGAAAATATTGGACTGGCAAGCAGACCGGAAATGAAGAAAGGGAACACGCTGGGAACTGTCGACAGATATCGTACAAAAGTAGATGATAGGATGTGACGTGACAAGGAATCATGCAATAGTAGGAGTTTTTGGGAGGGAAAATTAGTTTTAGGTGAAAGGAAATTTCTAAATAAACTATAATGTCTGAAACGAAGCTGTGGCTGTTGCTCAGAAAATCTATACAGGAGCTTTATCTACATAACAAGAATAAATGTAAAAGTTTTGTTCAATCTTTTCCTTTTTTAAAATTGGCAGTTTCTATGCATTTTACGATTATCTCAACCTCAGAAATATAGCCGATTTATTAAAATCTCCGATTCTTTTTCATTATATACAACTTTTTCTCTTCTTGTACAGTTAGTAAGTTCATAAACCCTAACATAATCGCATTCCTAGAACGTTCCATGTTCCCTTGGAGTTTACAATAATAAAAAATGATTTCCCTGTTCGTTTAATACACACCACTCCATTAAGAAGATCCTATTAAATGATTATATTATTATAGATCACTGTCGTCAATGCACTGAGATTAATGTAATTGAAATTTGTTCTACTACGCTTAAAACATAAGGATTTTATTAGAATTACTTGAAACAAAAAAGAATAAAATGTATAAAAAATAATAGTTTATGAATGTGTTACAACTTACGGAACTTTTGTTTAATATTTATTAGGTATATTCCAGTGTATGTAAATCTACAATTAACGCTACACACGCTGCGCAGTGTTGGCGGTCTTTATTATCTAAAAATGTGGCCATAATTACATGCGCTTGTGCAAAAGTGCAAGTTGCAACTGAACGATCAACTATTGTGTGTCGAAATCAAGTTTATTTTCAACTTAAAATAACGGTTTATTAAAACATAAAATGCCAAATTGTGACGAAACGAAGCGCTTAAAGAAAAAAAAGAAAAAAAAAAAAAAAGAAAAAAAAAAAACGACGTGTTCTATCATATTCTGTATTCATTCCGTATTTGAATTATAAATACATAAAAAGTGCTCAAAACTATTTTAAATGCTTTTTAAGGTCTAAAAAGTAATATATCCTACCTTTATTCTCTCTATACAGAAGCATCTACTTAGCTAACAATGAAGGCGTGCGCACATACAAGACTTTCGAAAACGCTATACCATTTCGATAAAGTAAAGTGTAAAGTATATTAAATTTGATTATCTCAGTATTATTCTTTTTTTTTTTAATTGGTTTATTTTATCATCTCTTTAACATCTCAGCTCATCAGCGTCCCAGTGAAATCAGGGCGTGAAACGGCCGACAAATTTTGCTGAGGCCTCTTCTTTCAGGCTTGAGATTCTTTATCGTGTCATAATACCCACGCCTTCCCGAAAAAACCCATCGGTCCTTACCGGGATTGAACCCGCTATCTTGGGCTTGGGAGGCAAGTATGGTTACCACTACATCATCAGGATCGACATTATTACTTTTATTATTATTATTATTATTATTATTATTATTATTATTATTATTATTATTATTGTTGTTGTTGTGAAAATAAGTATTGGTCTCTTAAACCAAAAATAGTAAGTAATAACTACTTCCGGTGATAAAAGTTAGTTAATTCAATAACATAAATATGTCATGCTTAAATAATTAATCAATAATACTTTTATATTCCCCAAATATGATTTATCAAGTAAGTATTGTAAACACATTTACACAACTTGCATGTAGAGAATCCATTCATAATTACTAGAAAATGTAAGAAAAATGTTGTGTTCTTTAGATTATATTAATATGTGTTCAATATTCAATATTCAAGGAGAAAGCTGGTTTCATATAAAATTTGCAAAAAATGTGTGCGGATCGTGGTAAGAGTTTAATTGACTGCAACTATTTTTCTTAGGATAGAACAGTATCCAAGACGATTCAAGAACCAAGCAACCACAACGACACGGAACTACACGAATGAGATTATCATAAATACCATGTTGGAAAATAGTTATATATACCGTTTCCATATACACATGCTATATTTACAATAAAATATTGATGCAATTCTAAACATAAAAATAAAAAATAGGTTTATTCCATAACCTAATTTATTAATCGAGCAACTGCTCAATTAAAATATGTTAGTGATATATGTATAGTAATAATAAAAGTAGAAAAGGATAAAACACTAAGATATAGTCACACTTGAAATATAGCAATTTCAAGTGTGACTATATCTTAGTGTTTTATCCTTTTCTACTTTTATTATTACTGTTAATTAGTTACATTGTTAATAATGTTACTTTATTTCTATATATAAAAATTAACAAAGAAGTTACTTTGCCTTAATTTTTCAGACAAAGTACATTTTACTACATACATATTAATATAATCTAAAGAACACAACATTTTCCTTACATTTTCTAGTAATTATGAATGAATTCTCTACATGCAAGTTGTGTAAATATGTTTACAATACTTACTTGATAAATCATCACAACAACAACAACAACAACAACAATAATAATAATAATAATAATAATAATAATAATAATAATAATAATAATAATAATAATAATAAGGTCCTGGTGGTGTAGTGGTAACCATACTTGCCTCCCAAACCCAAGATAGCGGGTTCAATCCCGGTAAGGACCAATGGGTTTTTTCGGGCGTAAAAATTATAGGTATGGCTTCCTTTGGAAGGGAAGTAAAGGCGTGATACGTTTATGACACGATAAAGAATCTCAAGCTTGACAGAAGAGGCCTCTGAGCAAAAGTTGTTGGCCGTTTCACGCCCTGATTTCAATGGGACACTGATGACCTGAGATGTTAAAGAGATGACCCCTCCCCCCCAAAAAACAATAATACTGAAATAATCAAATTTAATACACTCTACAATTTTTCTTATCGAAATGGTATAATGTTTTCGGAAATCTTGTATGTGTGCACGGCTTCATTATTGATGTTTATATTATTCGAGTAGGTTCCTTAGTAGAGCCCTGCAAGTTACATATGCAGAAAATTTGTTAACATTTCAGTTTTCAGAATCCGGATTGAAAAGTTGAAAAGTTGTTGCCAAGTGATTTCCTATCAGCTGATAGAAAAATAAACGCTGCTTATAAGAGAAATTACCACAACACAAGAATACAGAACGTGAATATGTATTTGTATACAAAACCTAGAACTATATTGACAGTAAAAAGTAAAGTGCTTGATGAATGCAGCGTAAGGTAATAACAAAAGCGCAATGTCTTCGAGGTTCACTGTAACAGCTTCGTAATACAAACTTTTCTGCAAGATAGTCGGTGTCAAAAATGTTCCGCTATCCTTTCAGTTTGTACTCTTATTTTGAATATTAACGCGCTCTCAAATTTCAGTTTCCTGATTGGAAATTTTGCAAAACTATTCAGTAGTTATCACTTCTTCATATTCCTTATGTTCCAGATTTGTTTCCAAAACTTAAGAGATGTCTGAGGCCTAGAGACCTGCGTCTAGTCTCTTTGAATACACTTTAAGTGTTCGTAAATCATAGCCTTCATTTGAATAAAGCATTTGAATGCTGAATCCAAACAATTCAAACTGCAGTGAAGGCATTTCCATCCCGCTACCTGCAGCAGAACGTGTAATTGGGGTGAATTGCTGCCAAGCAATACTCCATGCACAAATACACTTTTGCAGACTGCTAAGAACTTCTCGCTGTCTAAAAGCAAGGGTTCTACTAAGAAACCAAATGGAATAATATAAACATCAACAGTGCACGCATACAAGACTTTCGAAAACATTATACCATTTCGATAAAGCAAAGTGTAGAGTGTATTAAATTTGATTATTTTATTATTATTGCGATGATTTATCAAGTAAATATTGTAAATATATTTATAAAACTTGCACGTATATAATCCATTCATAATTACTATAAAATGTAAGGAAAATGTGTGTTCCTTAAATTATTTTGATGTATATATAATAAAATGCACTTTATCTGAAAAATTAACGCAAGCTACGTGTAAAATTCTTTGTGTAATTTTATATACCTATTTTATTACCTGTTTTTTGTTTTTCTCTTTTGCATTGCATGGATGATTTATTGTAATCTGTATATATGGAAACGGTATATATGTATATGTATTAGCAATTGAATTTATATATAATTTTGAGAACAAATCATCAAGGAGGTCAGGGATAAATTCACACACATAACGTGCGAGTGGCGATTTTATTGAAACAGTCTAAGAGAAATATTAGGTGTACATTGCAGAAGCTGTGATTTCTAATATAAGACAGAGGTTTGAGACAGAAAAAGCAATAAGACGGTTACCTGCAAGGGAAATTCGGAGCTGTAGTACAGTTATTGCTGCTTCGAATCGATATGAGCTTTGTAGTAGGTTTGAAACAATGATTTCAGCAATATTGCTAGCATTATTTTTTGTTTGTAAGCCCAATGCACTCCAATATATTTCTGTATATGGAAAATGAAAAATATGCTGTTAGAAAGAAAAAATAAAAAAAAAAGATCTGTTTAAAAATGTTTAGATGTTTCACTTAGTGAAGTGAAACATCTAAAATATTAAACTATTTCAGGACTTGAAATCCTTTAGTTATATTTCGTGAAACTACAGATATTAAATTCCTTTTCCGTAATGTAAATATGTAACATAGAGCTATACTGAAATATTTGACTGTTAACACCACACACTGACAAAGCAATGATCCGCAAGGAAATGGGAACACTTTAGTTGACGGAGCAAGTTCCTCTATAAATTTGTGATAGAAGTGATCTGTTAAAAATACCCGAACTTTAAAAATTCTACGCCAAAGAAATGTAGCAAAATGTGTTAATAGCAATAATTAGTGACATGGATAAGACGCCACTTGTTTGCGCGCAGTGTTATCTTATTTTAGTCGGATTACACGCTACTGTCTTTGCAGCAGTGTTGTGTGTTCTGCGATTATTGAACTACTGTGCTCTCGTGAGCAGCGCGATAACATTAAATGTTGCCTGAAATTCAGTAAATCCTTTACCGAAACTCATTGTATGATGAAAGACGCTAATGGAGATGCAGTAATCAATGTACAGGTCTGTGGTTGATGACCTGCGACTTGGAGAGCGCCGGCCCCAGGATTTTTTTCTTTGCAGGACATCAAGGGGACATTACCTAAGAAGGGAGCCACTCAATTACGCTACTTCTTTTCTTTTTATTTTATTTTCGAAAACCATTTCTATATTAACTATACTGCATTAGTGATTTGTTACTGTGGCTCAGTTATTAGATAGCAAATATAATTTAACTGTAAATTTAGCACAAATTTCTGAAAATTGAAATTTGCAAAATTATATGATATATGTGCCACAGATACACAGATACTCTCTCCCGCAAATTAAGTCTATGCTAAGAAATAAACATGGACGTAGCATAAAATAAAAACAAAATCTCCTCACTGTATATATAGAAGGATAAAATAACATTAAGTCATTCGCAGCTGAATGAGAGTTTGTGATTTAAACTTCAATAGAACAGCAATACGTTCAAAATGAAATAAATATACTAATAAAAATTACCACCATCAGCATCCGTTTAGACATTTTTGCCGTTTAATAAATATGAATTTTATTTTACACCTCGATAACAGTCATGACTTGTAGAGACGAAGAAATTTCTAAATGCGATACAGTTTATTGAAAACTATCTTTGGGAAACCGTCTAGGTGATGGAATAAGTGAAAATGAGTTGGTGAAAGATTGGGTGAAGTAAAGTCTCGTGCGGCCGGGCATTATGGTGAAGAGAAATCGGCTCTTTTCTATTGCCAGTACTTGTGTTTTTATTGTAGCTTCTAATGCATTATGTGAATTTATTTAAAATACTTATCGAATTAGTTGTAGTGTATTAAACTAGCCGCAGACCTCCTCTCGTATTACGAACTGTTTCAGAGCTTCTTCGAAATTCAACCAATCGTTTGCAATTGTCGTAGAGAATCGACTTTTTATCGCAGGTCACAATACTGTTCAAATAAAGATTATTTTTAATACAAAACAGCAAAGAACAGACTTAAAACCTATGACGTTCATTTTAAATACATGCAAAATTCGTTTGTCTATTTTTCTTGTTTTCATCAAGTGATTACAGAAAGTTGAAGGTGCAAAACTGAGTTCTTTAGCATGTTCTGTAATAATTTGACATATTTCTTTTCTTCAATAATCTCCCTGTCCATTATTATTATCACCATAATGAACAGGGAGATTATTGAAGAAAAGAAATATTTCAAATTATACAGCAACAACTTTAAAATAGCCTCAATCGTTAATTTTCGAACGATCTAACTCATATACTTCCTTATTGTTTTTAATTTGGGTAAAATTTTGTTATCAAGGTATATATTCTATCTTAAATAACGTTTTAAGTATTAATGTTATAATATTTTATTTTAATTATTCTATTCTATTAAAATCGTGCGATAAAATAATCACATTCACTTAATCATGAAATATAAAGTATAATTTATTGATTAAAATATTATTCCCATGATTTAATATGCAAATCTGATCAAAATAGCAATGCTCTAATACTGAGTATTTAATACCACCAGCATTGAAGTGTTAATTCATTTGGTGATGGGATAGAATTAAATCACCCAGTATGACTAAATACTCACACAAAAGACCCAGTTCCCATACAAAATCGTGTTAACAATAGCTAACATGATAAAGCTAAGTACAGAGCACGAAATATAGTCACACGAAATGTGTGGCTAGATAGAATCAGCTTGTATGTTTCCCATTAGGGATGTTAATGCTTGAAAACATTCAAGATCCAATGTGCTGAATATCTATTGATTACACTGAAGCATATGACAAAGTATTTGTTGATGCTTTGAGAAATAATAATTTGCAGTTACTGCAATTACTGCCATAGTTAATTTGAACTTAAAATAATACTTTTTAGTGTGCAGTATTTTGAAATTATAATATATTTATTTTCATAGGACGCTAAGTTACACACCTAGTTGAACTTTCAGCTTTAAACTTTGTTCCGCACTGATATACTTTACTAAATGGTCAAATAAATATGTTCCCTCCAGATATATAACACATTTCTCACACAGATATATTAATGCAACAACTCATGAATAATTAAATAATTATATTCTCCATTCTGCTTAGAAGATACGACTCACATTCATAGTGTGGCTATCAATTTTAACCAACCCCTACATGTTTCATGTTAAAACTGTACAAATTGTAGTCCCTCACTAAAAACGGACAAACTATTTCATTTCAAAAGTTTATGCATCAGCTGGCTTAAAAAATACATGCTAAAACAACTGTTTATATTAAAAGTAAGCAAATTTTTACTTGATTTGAGGAGCATTAAAAGGTCGGAATATCTTATCTGAAGACTTCCTGAAGATTTGGAATAAAAATGTACATTTTCATAAATTTAATAATTGATTGGTTTTATTTATTTACGGATGCTTTTTAATATCTCAGGTCATCAGCGACTCCATTCAATTCAGGGCGTGAAACGGCCTATAAATTTTTCTCAGATTTTTACATGCTTTACTTCGCTTCCGAAGGAAGTCATAATTAGAATTTTTATGCCCGGGATCGAACCCGCGATCTTGGGTCTACGGGGGAAGTGTAATTATCACTACACCATCAGGATCTACATAATTTAATGAACAAATGGTATAGTATATGTAAAGCATAATATTTGTCTGAGCGTTATATTCTTATAAAAAATTAACTTTTTCACCAATCTGAATGAAATGTAGTGTAGGTACTTTAAAATTGTAGCTTCCTTAAAAAAATCAACATTCTTTTAATTTCATTCCCTTTGACATATGAAATAGCATAAGCAAGGTATCAAATGTGAACCAAATTGGAGAATTGCTCATTAGAACATGGGTATCTTATCACTAGCGCTCTCTTGTCTCTTATTTAACCTTCTAAATTCTGGAAAGATATCGAAAGAAATTTAAAATCCATGAAATTATTAAACTCCGGCAATGGAAGTTACTCAGTCTAACAGCAAGAAATCAAAGTAAACATTTTATTTATTATCATGTTTGTTACTAATTTATTTATAATTGAGGCTTTCGTCTGTGTTTGAATTGGAGCAGATTGACGGAAAAATAAATTTGACATGTAATTCACACTAGTGGTCATTGATAGCCTATGCCAAAAAGAGAAATAACTCTGGGAGGAAGCGGGGAAGCGTCAGGCAGCCAGGAGTGAGCGGAGGTAAGGCACGGACGTGCGAGAGCTGTTCAATAAATAATTATCATTATGTTATGACAACATACCTTTACTTATCCTAACGTTGATATTTCTCAAAATAATCCCCGTATAATGTAATACCACTTGTCCCAGCGTTTCTACCAGTGTTCAAAGATATCTTGGAAAACATTTTTGAAAGGTTGTTCGGAATTGCCTCTGCAGCTTTAACCACTGCTTCTGTTGATGGAAAATGCTCTCCCCCATGAAGGTATTTCTTCAATTGTGAGGAAAAGAAAAATAAACAGGGGGCTAAATGTGGGCTATAGGTAGGGTGCGAGACTCAGTACTTATCATAGATTTTTGTGAGATAGTCAGCAAGCCGTGCATTATCGTGTTGCGGCATTCAGCTTTTTGCATAGAAATGTAACCTTTTCACTTGCTGTGTGTGCAGGTACATCATGCTAGTAAACCATTCCTTGAATATCGAAAAATGAGAAGAGAAGCAATAATTCTTGCTTCTTTCGGACTTGGTGATGACGGTGATTTTCACATAAAATTTTGCCTTTTGCTCCCAGGACTGCAACGATGTAATCAAGTTTCATCAGCAGTGATTACTTTGGAAATAAACTCTTGTGTTTTCCTGCAATACCATCTCCAACTGCGTGTAAATCTGTTTGGAAACGTCCCTTTGTTCGAGAACTCATCGTGCACATTCACGTCTCACGTGTTAGTTACCAAAGTGAGGTTGGCACCGAGTGAAATTTTCATAATTCCTGAAAGTGTTCTTAATGAACACTTCACAATGACAGTGGAGGTTTTAATATTTTCTTCCTTAGAACATAAATTACAGCCCTTCATCCATCTTCCATTTAAATTGATTGCCTGTTCTTTTTAAATATTTTAAACCATCTTAGAGATATGCTATAGGGAAGAATAAAATATTAATATACCTGCTGGAACATTTCAGGGCAACAAGTTTACTTCGCTTGTCAACTCCATTTTGCTGTGGGCGGAACTGAACAACTCTCAACTTGCACATTTCTCACAGGTGGAAACCGGAAGTTACAACATTGAAACGTGTAACATTATGCACTAAGCTAATAAATAATATAAAGTTAAATTTTAGCGCGATAAAATATACCTGTCAAAATTTTGATAATTCTTGAGCATCCGTTGAAATGTTGTCCCTATATCGTTTCCAGATTGAGAAGGAATCCAATCCTTTCAAAAGATCTGTTTTCAACGGAACAGAAACCTTTCCAAGAGCGAATCCATCACCAAGCCGCACATAGCACCAGCCCGCTTCATCTGACATTTACTACCCTGCGATCAGAATCAGCGGAATGAAATGAGATGAAGTGTAAGTTTAGAAAGGAACGATTCATTCCAGCATTGGATTAAGGGACCAGGGACAACAGCGAAAAACTCAAGGTCAGACCCAGTCCCAAGGAATGTGAACTAGGCATCTCCCAATTGCGAGTCCCTAGTGTTATCGCCTGAGCCACTCCACTCGGTATCAGTTTATTTTAAACTATAATGAGATTTTTCTGCTTTTTCAACGTAGATATTATATTAAACATTAATGAAATATAATAAACTTGCCTGAGGTTTGCATCGCGTGTTTAAATATCATCCATATGTCATGCGAAAGAGCATTAGAGATTCGCACGTAAAATGCATCGCTTTCAGGCGCCTTTTTATTCTCCCGAAAGGTTCTCGAGCTCATTAGATGCCATTGAAGGTTAGATAATCCTTCGCTTTCACCATCGAAGCTTTGCATTCACAGAAAAGAATTTAGCACTGCATTTCCATAAAAAAAAAAAAAAAAAAAAACAACTGTTGGGATACACACGAACCTCACTGAGAAGTATGAGGTTTAATTTAGATCGTATGTGGTCAAATAACGCCCCTTAAAACGGAAAACAGAGATTTGGGATGAAGGTTTTTCTTTCTATCGCATGTTAATGCAAAAAAAGGAAGAAAAAAGAGCAATATTATTCTTATGTGTTCAGCAAAATATAGCTAGTATAAAAATGCATCTATAATAACATAAGAACACATTATTATTGATTGCATCTCTTAGGTCAGAAACTATACATAAAACATCAAATTACATAGCCAACGATAGTTTATATAGTTAATTGCATACATAGTAACCAATTACCTTATATTCTTAAGAGTTATTTTATATGTGTTATGTTCTTGTATTATAATGAATACATTTCTTTGTCTTTATTAAATTATTCCGCGCGATGTAACACTACTGCATATATATAAAATAAATTGCATACGCTTTTTACTTTCTTTTGGTCTTAAAGGTAAATATCATATGCTACGGGGTGAACGATCCTTCACGCAATCGGTTTCGCGGCGTGCGGGCGGCCGGCGAGACTGGCTGCTGTGTCGGCTATACGGGTGACAGGAAGTCCGTAGTAAATATAGTGCGGTTTATTGCGTACGTTATTTCTAACATAAATAACCTAAACACTTAAAAAGAAAAGTAAATTACACACGTATATTAAGCAAGGAGATGCTGGAAATTATCAGGAAATTCCTTCTGAAATAATCTCCTAACGCGCTGATTTTGTACGCACGTATGAATCGCTCAATATATTTTTCTCCGTCTATATAATCCTTTCTGTACAAAATAACTAAAGAAGAAATTTAAAATAATTCTTAATAGTGTTAATAAAAAGAGCATTTTAGATGAATTGTTGGGCATGAATACTCTTTGGTGCCCCATTTCACTTGAACACTTTCATTCAATACGCTGTATTGCATATCCTAACAAACACGTGATATTTTCGCAAGATTTCAACTCACACTGAAGCCTCGCGCAGCGGAGGGGAAACATACTCCCTGCTTCCGCCGACATAGCGGTGCCGGCCGGTCCCGCGGTTGCGTAAAGCATTGTTCACCCAGTAGTATGAATACTACAACCACCAACGCCGCCAGCATTTAGCGTATTAATGATATTCGTGTTTCTACTTATTTTAGAAAATACTTTACCTTCTTATCAATTTAAAAGAGAGATAATGAATAACAGGAAATCTTCTAGGAACATGCGAAAGGAAATGAGTCTAGGGAAAAGCTGAATAAAGTGTTTGTAAGACAAGAATATACAAAAGGTGACGGAAAGAGGCCGCACCATCAAGAAGTCAATATATTTCTTTGACAATTTCCATAAAAGCTCACTACTTAATCCGCATTATGCATTTCTCCCAGAGTTGTCTACAGCTCAACAAGAAACTGCAGCCACACCTCAAAAATTAATAAGTAAAGTGCGAACCTCAATACAGGAAATAAAACTGGAAAACGCCAGGGGAGAACGAAATCTCTTAAAGAACCCTTCGAAACTGGCAAAGAAGGTTAATTTATACATTTACATTTCTGTTCAAAATAATATTAGATTGAAATTAAATAATACTTCACTAATGATCAAATAAAACATAAGAAGAGATGAAAAAGAATATCAATTACTATCGACCAAACAGATTACTCTCTATCTACTCTTTAAAACACATAATTTTAAAACAAATAGACAAAAAATACTATAAGAAAACCAATGAAATGATCAAGCAGTTCTAGAAACAATAAGCGTATCTTCTCTCTACTGCAGTAGCGGTAGCATGTGGGTCCTCCGTTAGCAAGGAAAGCTCAAAGGGCAGCCCGAAAAATTTAATGCTTTAAACTTATACCTTCATGGGTTAGCAAAGATTTACGAGGACTTACATTTGTCTTCCTCCAAGATGGGTTAGCCTTTCTCCTGATTATTTCTGCATTCTCTTGGGCCAGTAGGAAGACAGCCCATGGCCAGCGCTCTACTTTGTTTTACAAACCCAAATATTGACGGGTTTACTGACACCACGAATTACTGACTAGGGGTTGCTTTTTGTACTTTATTTGAAATTTGGTGACTTCCTCGCTGTTTGTCAGCGGAAAGTTGACTTTCACAGTTTTAACTGTTAAGTAACATATAAAAGCATATCTATTTTGTGATCTATAGGGGCTTACTCTGCAAAAAATTTTATGGTTTGACAAAACATCTTGGCTGACAACGTGTAAAGTGAAAAACGTCCCTTGTCTGTATAAATGAGATTAGAAAATAAATAATAAGGGTAAATTTAGTTTCTATACAGGACAACGAAATGACACATATTGAAAGTGTTGTTGTGAGGTTTGGATTTCTTTCGGGATCTCCGACAAGGGTTGTTCAGTTCAATGGTTCAGTTTCACCTACTATCGGATCCCAGGGGTTTCCGCCGTCTTCATTGTCTTCACACAACGGGAGGAAACAGAAAGTTCTTTCAAAATATAAACACACGAAGATATGGGAGGAGACAATTGCATTTATTGACTTAAATTCCATGTTACAAAGAAGCTATTTTTCATCTCGGAAAATGAATGCCCAAAACCCTTGGGCTACTAGTTTATTGACCCGGAGCGCTGGCAAGCTAAGTACTTCTGGTGAGCGCGAGCTTCCGGGTTTGAAAACAATCACTTCATCAGCTGATTCACACATCGGGCCAAGGCTTTGCTGATTATTGATCTACCGTACGAGTTTCTCTAGGAGTTAAAGCTTGCAATCGATTATCGCTACCCGAGGATTTGACCTTAGTATCACCCGGCTATGCATTCCACTTGCATGATATATAAGTTATGCGCCCTCGTCGACTGAACGTCCCTACATGACCAAGAGAGAATGAAGAATGTCTAAGAGTGATTTTAGGAATGAATGTCCGTTCAAGAGTTCCCGAAACTGGAGTAATTTCTCCTTTATATACAACCTCTTGGCTTGAGTACCCAAGCCACAGGGTCTAGCCCAAGTATGCTCAGCAGCATCGCGAGTTTTAAAATTTAAAATGCTCACGGTTGATTGGTCGGTTTGTATAGAATGTTCTGAAAGGACGCAAAAATTTAGCGTACTCAGAGTAAAAAAACATGCTCCTCGACACTCGGAAAACCGATTGCTGATAGCTTTGAACGCCAGGTGTTCGCTTTTCACTTTTCCTCTTACGTAACAAGAAAAGTCTGCAGGTGTTATATTAGCATTTGTTTCCTGATTCCAATCTAAAAATCTTAATCTAGCTTTATTATTTACATAATTATATAAAGAAAAATAGCCTACTATTTACATAATCTAATAAGGTATTAAAAGTCACTGCTGAAAACCAGGAAATTAATATTATATTTATAAAATAATAAATATCAAATTACTGTCGAGGCATCATTTATAAATACTGGTACAATATTTATGGCTGTCATAATTTTTTGTGATATTACGAAACATTCATTGGGGATTAAGCGGTTGAAAGATTCATAAAATTCATTACTGATTCTGAACTGACTTATGGCAGAAGGCTTAAGACGTGCTTTAACAATTGAATTAGATAAGATCCCTGTAAACCAGAAGTTTACAGCACAAACGTACGATGGCGCTGCAGTTATGAGAAAATGCTGGGGAGGGGTGTAAGTTTCAGTTTCAGCTTCAGTTTTATTCTGCCATTTGCAATATTATTTACAAAGCATCGTCAATATTATAAAGGATAGAATACAAGTTTACGTTTCAATTAAACAGGTAGATATAAATACAGCTCTGAATAAATATAGATACATATAATAGCTAGAAAACATATGTTTACATTACAATTTCAAAAAGTACCTCCAAATGCAGATCTGAACCTAGAAACCAAATGCTAGAAAATTATATTCACTCATTTTTGTTCCTCTTTGTATTCATTAATTGGGTAAAACGCATTTTTTATCAGATAGGTCTTTATTGCATTAATTTTCTTCACTTCTTCACATATTTGCTTAATTGAGTGAGGTAAATGATTGTAAAGATCTTTCACAACACTTTCAATACATTTGGAAATTAATGATCTCCTTAACCTATTTCTAAAGTAGTTCTGTTTCATTCTCATGTTATGTGCATGAATATTTATATTTTTTTCTTCAGTGTGATTTCTTATTACATGTTTAAGACATTCAAAAATATATAAACAGAGTATTTAAAACTATTTTTACATGTTTGTTTTCTTTGAATTTTTTCCGTTATTCTTATTGCTTTTTTCTGTAGTATAAATATTCTTAGCATACTTTTCTTACCAGCTGCACCCCATAAAATGATCCCATAATTTAGATGTGAGTGAATAAATTCATAATATTCCTTTAATGGGCTATCTTTATTCATAATTTGTGTTATCTGTTTTAGTACATACATGCCCTTATTGATTTTGTTGCTAACCTTTTCTACATGTTTATGCCATTTTAAGTTATTATCTATAACTTTTCCTAAAAAAATTGTATATGTTACTTGGGAAATTTGCTTATTTTGTACAGTTAATGTGATGTTACTTTTTGTATTATTACTTCGTTTAATTTGCATCCATTCTGTTTTGTTTACATTTAGTGCCATTCCTAATGCTTCTAAGTAGGTTCTAATTAATTCTAATAAAGAATTTGCTTTATCTTGCACTTCTGCCTTTGTCTTACCTGTTACCACTATTGTTGTATCATCAGCATATCCAATAGAAAAACCTCCGGCATCCTGTATTAATTTGAATAAGTAATTTATGTACAAGATAAAAAGATATGGTCCCAGTTTGGACCCCTGTGGCACGCCATGTGTTATGCTTTTTAATGCTGATTTGATTTTTTTCAATTGTTCTCCTGTGTTATGTATTATTTCAGTACACTGCATTCTATTTTGTAGGTATGAGCTTATCCATTTTAATGGTATGCCTCTTATCCCATAATTTTCCAATTTTCCCAATAGCAGCTTAATGTTAACACAGTCAAATGCTTTTGATTGTTCAAGAAAGATTGCCAGAACTAACTCCTTTCTATCTAATGCTCGAACTATTTTATCATTTCCTATGCTCAATGTATGTATTGCTGACTTTTATTTTGAAAGCCAAACTGGTTTCTCCATATGATATTAAATTTATTGCAATAATTCTGGAGTTGTTCTAGGAAGAGGCCTTCCATGGTTTTGGAAAATCCTGAGCATAGAGATATAGGGTGATAATTTTCAGTCATTTATTTGCAACCTTTCTGCTTATAAATTGGCCTAACTTACCACCTGTTTTAGTTTCATTGGGAAGGTTCCTAATTTAAAGCTTTCATGTATTATGTGTGTAAAGGTGTCTACTATTTCATATTTACAGTGTTTTATCATTTGATTTGAGTATTCATCTAAGCCACTAAATCTTTTACATTTTAATGTATCTATTTGTTTAATGACATCTGCTTGTGTAATTTCTCTTATTATCGTTCAGTTACATATGGAGCTTTCATTTGTTTTGTGGCCTCTTGTCTTAATTTCCATATTTGCTGCAATATTTGTATAATAATCATTAAAGATGTTACTTATGATTACTGGGTCTAATATTAGGCAGTTATATTTTACAGTTTTCAAATTCTCTACCCATTTAGAGGAGTTTTCTTTATGTATTGTTTTTGTAATATTCCATGTCTCCTTGATTTTATTTTCAGTATTTAAAAGCAATGCTTTGTTTTGAAGTTTCTTTGCTTCATTCATCACTGCATTTAGTGTGTTTTTGTAGTTTTCTATACAACTATAGGATTTTTCATCTAATTTAGAAGCTTTTAGACTGTTAAGAAATTGCATTCGCTTTTTTAGATTTTTCTATTCCATTGGTACACCAATTACAATGTTTTTGTTTGTTACATACTACCATCTTAGCTGGTGCTGACTGCTCTAAGCATGACATTAAAGTATTCGTAAAGAGTTCAAATTTATCATATATATTAGTTGTTTCAATTATATTACTGAATATTGCCTGTTTAAGGTTAGCTCTCAGTGCTTCTAATGTAGTTTTATTTACAATTCTTTTAATTTGTTTTAGAATTTTTAATTTTTCTGCTTGTATGTTTAAGAACTTGCTCTCTGTTAATTGACCAAAGTGGTCACTAAGCCCATTCTTTATTAAGACTATATTTAGATCTTCGATCTTTAGATTGGTATATGCATGGTCAATAAGGGTCGATGTATGCAGTGTTACTCTGGTTGGCCCAATTTTAAGACCTTCATGTTACTCCTTTCGAGCAGTTCCAGTAATAGCTTTTTTGTTTACTTTCTATTTGCAGATCTATATTTATGTCTCCTACAATAATAATTTCATTATTTTTATAATGTTATTTAGACATATTTCAAATATTTTTTAAAAGTTGTCTTTGTCAGCATTTGGTGGACAATAGACACCTAGTATGATAAGAGAGGTAGTTTTTTGAAAGGTAGTTTTAATTGCTGATAATTCACAGCACCTTTCACAGCACAATACTACTGTTTACAGTCAATTTTTTTTTAAATTTAAAACCCTCTTTTGTGTATATTACTACCCCACCACTCTTGTATTTTTCTCTACAGTAACTAGAGGCTATGGTATAATTTTCATAGCTGTTTGCATTTATTTCAATATCTTTTAAGCCCATGCTCTGAGAATACTTTTATATTTGGTTGTAGATCAAGAATTACATGCTCAATAGCTACTCTTTTATTGGCAATATACTGGGTGTTTTGATAAAAAATATTAAAATGTTTTTTTTTCCTCCCCTATTTACTTTTCCTAACATACTATATGATTTTTCATTTTTAAATTTAGTGATCCTGTTTACAATTACTCCATCATTTGCCTCACCTCCAAGTCTTTGGTCTTTAATCCTATTTCCAATTGGTTTTCATCATCTGTGTGGATGCTGGGCTCTCTATGTTGAGTCCTGGAACTCGGATTTTCCCCTGGAACATTATTCACCTTGGCCTCCGGACCTTGCTGGATTATGGTGTAGCAACCATCTTGCCTCCTGACTTGATTGTTTGCCATTTCTTTGGTTATAATGATGCCATCCACCGCAGACCTTGCTAGTTTCCCCTAAATTGTGAGGTTATGACGTCACACAATAGTTTTCCAAATTCATTGGAGCCTCTGCGGTTCAGATGTACTCCGTCTTTGCAAAAGTATTGATTCCGAAGCCAAAAATTGCCATCTACAAAGTCTCAGTGACGTTTTTCACATAACCAGTTTATTTCGCGATTAATACGTTGTATTTTCCTGTTTGTTGTATCTCGTCTCCGTAGCACGCCACTCACTATTACTTTTGCCGTTGGTGCAATAGACCTGACGCTGGTTATAAGATCCATTGTTTCCCCCCATGATCTCTTCTGCGTAGCAGTTTTTCTTTATGCCGTTGCATCCCACTAGCAAAACAACTTATGTGTCATTTTTAACTAAGTCAAACTGTTCTATATTGTGTTTGAGTTCACCAATTTTTATTCCAGGGAAGCAGTTAACCTTATGCCCTTGCCGTTTGCCCAAATCTCCGGAAAACTTTAGCAAGGAGTCTCCTAATAGTACAACTTTGCTGGGTGTTTGAAACACTTTCTCCTTTCGGGATTTACACTCACAATCGCCAGATTTCCTGTCCGTTTGTATCACTTCACTCAAAGGGTGGAATTTGTTTGTGCTCTTGAAATAGACGTTAGCACCGAGTTCTACTTGCGCTTTATTCTGTTTGCCTGCAATTACACTATCCGAGTATCGTCGTCTTTGTTTGCCTCAGACCTGTATAAACTCGTCTTCGTTTTCTAATTGAGATTTAAGTAAGTTATTTTCAGTCACGATATCGTTATTTTTCTTTTTCAGGTCTATTATTTCCCTCGTTAATTTCTCATTTTGGGACTCAAGATTTTTTTTTGCTAGTCGTGCTGCTTGAAGGTCCATTTGCTCAGTAATTCAACTACCAGTTGATGTGACGTCAGCACCTCCGTTTCGTTCCGCGTCCTTTGCCATCCTCCCAATGTAGCGTTACCTGTATGGTCGTTTTTTTTTTTTTTTTTTTTCCATCTTTACTGTTTACCTCGACTTTGCCTTCAATTCCAGACATTCCTTTATACATTACAGTCACACATTTATCCTCTTCTCTTAACTTGGGGCCTATTCTCACTATTCATGTTAAAATTCTGCTGCTTACTACGCGTTACAACACTACCAGCGGCCATTTTTAGTCAGCTGTCTTGATAAGAGAGACCTGCCCACACCCCGATTGGTTGTCATGTAGTTATGCCCTTGGTTCAACCTTCTACAGGGACAATATGCCACCACTGTCTGAAACCATTGTGGTTAATAATGTAAAAGATAAGTATACAATAGCAGTTCACTTGCTACGGAAAGTGTTTTTCTGAAACTAAATACTAGTACACATCTGTTGTCTTCCAGCACCTCTTTTAACATGATGGGGAACATAGAAGTTAGTGCAGCGTTGCGCCAGAACTTTGACACTATAGGAAAGATGCATCGTTTCTCGGAAGGAAAATCTCATTGCCCTGATTGTGCTTCCATAGATCTGGCATATGTGAGGGTAGGTCCATAAGTTTCCGGCCTCGCCGATAAGGATTATCGTTTTCACAAAATCCTTATCTGGCATCATACTTTATCTGTTAAGTAAATGATTGCAACTGTACATACGCTCTGCTGTGTTCAGTTGTTCAGATATAGTTGCATAAAGAAGGTTACGTGTAGAAGATTGTGACATATTCCAAATAGAGTTTCGAGCTGCTATTAAGCTCTTCAAAAAGGATGAACTTATTTCAAATGAAATTAAACAGCGATTGGACGATGTATATGGGTAAGCATTCCCTTCATATTCTACCGTAAAAGAATGGGCCAAACTTTATCGAATGGGTCGAGAAAGCATTGAAGACGAAGAGCGTGCAAGTTGGCCCTTGAAGATGCGCACTCCTGAACACATCGCTCTTGTGGAAGGAGAAATTATGGAAAACTGGGGGCTCAAAGTTACAGAAATAGAAGCAAGGTTGGATCTTTCTAAAACAACAGTCTTTCGAATTATTCATGAACATTTAAACATGAATAAGGTTAGTGTAAGATGAGTGCCTAGACTTCTTTCCTCAGTCTAAAAGCAGCAACGAGTCTGTTGTCAGGCAATTTTGGAGCTCTGTCGTGGCAAACGAGAGAAAAGTTCTGCAAACCATTGTTACAGGAGATGAAACTATGGTCCTTCACTATGATCCCTTGTCCAAAAGAGAATCAATGGAGCAGCATAAACCTGGCGAAGCACCGCTGCTAAAGGCCAAGGTCACTCACTGAACCAAGAAAATCATGGGCACAATCTTTTGGGACTGTGAAGGAATACTCTTCATTGACTTCAAGGAAAGGAACACCACAGTAAATGGGGAATACTGCACAGATTACATGCTTCCATCAAAGAGAAAAGACGAGGAAAGCTGAGTGGTGATGTGCGCCTTCTTCACGACAACGCTCCTGTGCACACAGCTCTTGGTGCACAGGAAGCTGTGAAGAAATGTTGCTTCAAGGGAATCGACCACCCACCCTATAGCCCAGATATATCTCTCATTAACTATTTACTTTTTTCAAAATTGAAGGACTTTCGAGAAAGAAAATTTAAGTGTAACGAAGAGGTAATGGATGCTGTTTATGTCCATTTTGCAGACAAGACTCTGACTATTTTGGGAGGGAGAGATTGAAATGTTAATTCAAAGATGTGAGAAGTGTATTGCAATAAATGTTAACTATATTGAAAAGTGAAATATAGTTTTTGTCTTTATCATATCAAGAAAAGTTTAGGCCAGAAACTTATGGACCTAACCTCGTTCTAAGGCTTATTTCCTATTCCTGGCAAAAACTATACAGTAATTAGAATCTTCAAAATTTAGTCTCGTGAATACATGTTTTTAAACAGAGAGTGAAGTACAAATGGAACAGGTAAAATTGAAGAAACTGTTCTTAAGAAGCAACAAATGGTGCCAGAACTTCGATGAAAAATATGCCAGATATTCTGAATAGAGGCAACACAGTCCGGACCTGAAGTATTTAATCCTGTTACGGTTCTTTGTTCAAGTATGTCCCTGTTACTTCAGTAGATGTTGGAAACCGTCTCTTCTACTTTGAATGTAATTCTGACAAGCGAAGGAGAAACTTAGAGTACAGCTATTAATGATTTTTCGTGCATAAAATTACGGCAGAGATGGCTGTGAGAACGGAGAGTCTGCTTGCATTATACGAGGTACGGGCATTTATCACTTTTAAGGTTTTTGTTTTAACCAGAGGTTTATCTGTTGCAAAATAAATACGTAGCTAATATTTCTCGCCTCCAGTGATAAGGAATATTTGTGAGAATGTACCAAAACATTTAATCACAGTCACAAAGCGATCTACAATTATAGTTAAGAAACTTTCTGGAGGCTCTTTCGAACAAATTTCAAAATTATTTATAATATAATTTAGTAAACATGTAATACTATTGTACAACACTGCGGTTGTTCTATATTTCCTGTAGTGAAGTGAAAGACCATTGGGGATAATTTGATAAAATTAAATTATTAAACAGAAAATATATCCACATTAGGAAGAATTTTTTAAGACGTAAAAATTATCCAAAGAAAGAAAATTCCATATTATTTCTCTATATCAGAAACAAATGGTAAGCAATAAATACATTTTAGAATTGAAAAAGAGCAGGCAATGTTTAGGAACTGCGCTTTTCTGGAATACCGTATTAAAATGTTATTTAAACTTTGATAAAAAAATATAAAAATTAGGAGACATCGGAGGATATATTTCACTTGTGTGACGTCATCTTAAAATGGACCAATGAAAGGAAACAAAAGTTAGAATTCTGACCAATCACAGCCGGATATCGCAGGGAAATTATGGAAAGAAATAATCAAATTCATTTTTACACGCGACGTGCATTTGTCTTGCGGTCAGCGTAGCCAACTCTATACCTCCACTGTATAATTCCTTTGCACTCATCACTGGCCACTTTTCTGTGTTTTCAGTAATTGTAAATTTAACTAATTTAATGCGTATTCAATCAAGCAGTTGTTTTTGCGTATTTATCCAAACAGTCTGAAATCACTTTATAAATTATATAATAATATCTACATAAGCAATCATAAATCTTAATAAACACGCTGTTGAGAATAGTAAAACATGTTTTGCTTTTTTTCAGTTGGTATTAGTAAATCGAACGGTAGCGATTGTAATAGTCGACTTTGATCTATTTCATTCTTACGGTTTCTGAATAGGTAGATATTCATAAATGTAACATTTTATTTAATTGTTAATAATCCGTAAGCGAATTTCAAATATATATTACTTTTATTTTTGTTCTGTTCATGTAAGAGTCCCAAACCTGTATTTGGATATCTTCTCTATTGGCATTACTGACAATAGACATTCTTCTGTTGCTAGGTGACTTGAAAAGGTTAAGTATCTTTCCAGATAAATTCACTAAGGTAATCTCAGACCCTGTTGTAATATGACTTGTGATAAATAAAAACTAAACAATAATGTACGATATATAACGATATATGACGATTATGAATTCCTCTTGAAGCTATTTTAACTGCCGTCATAAAGCTTGAGTAAAAATGAGATGTTTTATTCTGTAATACAGAATTGTATTTGAGAAGAAATTCTCAACGCTTCTCCTTAGCAGAATGCGGTTATGTCAACACGACACAAAAAAAAAAAAAAAAAAAAAAAAAAAAAAAAAAGCAGACCACAAGGGCGGCTGAACTTTGATCCTCGCTGTTTACCCAGTTTCACTTTGATCTCGCTCTAGTTACTCTCTGTTTAAAGCAAGCGCCTCTTTCCGGTTTCCTTTTGTTACAAAATTCTGTAACGTTGCTAGAAATGATAGAAAGCTATTGCAGCATATGTACTGGCGTGTAAACAAACGAAAGGAGCTGGATGAAAGAGAATGAACAAAATTGCTTGAGACACTCCATTATGTTACAGCACAAATTAAAACAAAAAGACGTACAAGCTTAATTACATTCGCATGTTTCTCCAAACAGAACATATTTACTTTATCAGTTGATTACTTCTTTATATATTCTTCACTAATTTTAAACAGATTCTTAGATGTAGGCTCCCTCGTTCTTCCTGATGTCTCTAAATACTTGATTACATTTGACTCAATTTAGAGACATCGGGAAAAACGAGCCTCAAGAGATTACCCACGTTAATGACTAATGAATTGAAATGTCAGTTGAAGCAGGAAATAAGGCTGCCTTTATTAATTTAATAACTAAAGGCTACAGAGTTATATTTATAAAGGCATTAGATTTGATAAGGGTAATTGTAATATATATGTATAAGGAAATATTTTAGTGATAGGTATAACAGAAATTGAAATAATTTGTAACTTGTACTTATTTGACAGGTGATTGTAGCTTACAAAAGGATTTTGTATATATTTTGTGGCAAAATATGTGAGAAAGAGACGGAGATGTATACCTGACGACTCGTCCACTGACCACTCCTTAGACAAGGCTGAGGAAAGGGTAAACTATCTTTTGTTAGGTCACGAACCTTCTGCCCAGGAAATACTTAGGAGTTGACAATAAGAGAAACATGTGGCCGTAACGGGACAGTATTTAACAAAGTCAGACGTAGCAATAATTTAAGAGAAAATGAAAATGTCAGAACGGAGACGAAAATGTTTTATTACAGGAAAGCCGAAAACAGCCCATCAACACGTGCGTTATCTCTGAGAATATTTGTAAATCTACAAACTAAGGAAGGCAAAAGATTTTTCAATAGAAATAAGCATGTAAGCAAAGTGCCGAAATTTATGACAGGTTGTTCTGGGAAAATTCAAGTTCGTGGGAAGACATTAGAACAGGGGGGAAAGAATAATTCTAGCCAATGGTCATCAAATAAAAGTCAACCAATAAGGAGAACTTAGTTACAAATAAATATTTTTAAGATAGCCAATGATGAAAGTACAACACGAAAATAGGATAATATACGAGGGAAGTTAATTTAGCGAGAGGCGTGGCGATGTGGTAGAAAACTGGGGTACGGAAATCAGAGAGACAGTCTCTGACACATTCAGACATTCACAGACTCGCACATTCGGACATTCAGATTCAGACATTCAGTCATTCATTCAGACGAGAAACGGAGGACATCATACGAGAAGCAGGCAGCCTGAGTCATTTGAAAATAATCGGTCTAAGTCATTTCTAAAGTCAGTTGAGGGTAGTGTAAATCATTTTCTAAAGTCAGTCTAAGTGAGTAGTGAGGTCAGCTACGGGCCGTCAGGAAGTAACCTGCCAAGTTGTTAAATAAATCAAATGTTCAAACAGCGCCGGACTTATTAATACAGTGAACAATCTCCTTCCCCCCCTAATGACTTTTAAGTCGTTAAAAACAGTCCTGAGAACCCATCAATCCCCCCTGCATTGGAACAACTATATTAACCGTTGCAAATTAACGACCAACTGTGGGGACATAATAAAATCCCGTTTCACAGTCATATACAGTCCCTATAAATGACAACGTTAAGCTGTAATCTCACTTAGTCCTTAATTTGGCGATACAAGTTCAAATTAAGATTTTTCAAAAAAGACTTTAATTAATTTTTTTTATTATTTATTCTTATGTACACTTAATTTTTTACAAAATCACAACGAAGTCTATGGGTATGATGTCTAAAAATATTTATGTATTGAAAGTGATACAAAATTACGAGGGTTAAGTCATAACTCATACCAAATATTTTTTTTCTCGCCAACATAGAACTACATGAAAAATCTGAGGTACGCGATTGAAAAAGTATGGAATGTACTTTTGAATGAAGCCATCAGAAGTGACAGTGGTCAGGAAAAGAGGTCTCAAAAAGCGAACAGTGCATATGTGAAAATAACATTTCTCCGCGCCAGGAATGAATGAGAATGCCACACAGAGCGACGGGAAACACTGGATGCGCTTGCCCTTCCCTATCATACAGGCGAGGTGGACAGAGGACTTGGAACGGTGCAGCATGCCGACTGACGATCAGCCGCGCAGTGGGCGTCCTGTGTCCGCGAACAAGGATATACGGTTGATGGTGGTGAAACAGTGTTCACGCGTTGATAGTCGCTGGATATTTGTATAAATAGAAAGCAAACAGACATTTCGGCCAAAAATTAAAATGTGCACATCATTTTACGGAGGACCTGAACATGCAGAAAAGGTGTACAAAGTGGGTGTCACATCAATTAAGTCAGGCAAAGAAGTGGACTCGCTACGTTGCATCTGGCGAGATTTCAGGAAGAAGGAGATGCCAAGGGCGTATGAACTTGAGTCACCACGCAAACACAAGTTCCCTAAAATCCTTCACCAACAAAGCTAATGGTCATTCTGGCGTATGACAACCAAGGTGTGCATGTGTGTCATCCAGTGAGGGGACTACCATGAATGCCCAGTATTGTAGATCGTTTTTAGTGTCACAATTGCGCGCCATGCGCACTAAATCTTTTTTAAAAAATTTGAACCAAGTGCTTCCGGCTCTGTGTGGCGTTCTTGTATATTCCTGCCATGGAGAAATGCTATTGTTACATACGCACATTGTTCATTCTTCGTGACCTTCATTCCTGTTCACTATCGCTCACCAACTGAACTTTTGGGAGTGCTGAGACACGCAACTCTGCTCACATGCACCCTCTGAGGGCTTCATTCGATATTCTATATGCTTTAAATCGTATAACTTAGATATTTAGTGTTGCCTCTTGTTCGCGAGAAAATTAATAGCTTGTTTTATGATTTATCTCTCGTATTTCCTGCTTCTATATGCATGGATTCTTTCAAAAGTAACTTTAAATTTTAAATAAATCTTTATAATTTGTCATGTTTCATTTATTAATGGTGCAAATGAGCTTGGAGTTCTTAGCGCTTTAACGCAACCCAAAGGAATTAAAAAAATCATTCTCATATATTCGTACTATAGAGACTAAAATAGATAAACCTAAAGCCCCTTCACAGACAGAAAAGGTTATAAAAAACATTGTCAAAAATAATTCACCTCTTATTATAACAGTATCTGGCATTGTTTCTTTTTAAAGTCTGTAGTTATCACGCTGTTATCAGAATTTGAAGTCGCAAGGCATAGTTATACTATTAAATGTTTCTATACAGCGGGTCCAAACCTATTATGCAATATAGGACTTTTTCAAGGTCTGAGAGAATTCAGAGCTCACATCAATTTAAAAGAATGTATTTCTATTTGAGTTGTATTCGGGATTGAGGGGATTTATTGAGGGACTTTAAAGAAATTAGTTCTGTTACTAATAAAGAAATCAATCATATCACCTTTGCTGAAGTACTTCAAATAAATAATTAAATAAGTAGAAGTTATTATTGTTATTGTCATCAAATTAGTAGTGTTAAGTAAATAAATCGGTATTTGCATTCTGGAAAAGTGACAATTGGCAAATGAACGATTTTATTTTATTTATTCTAACAATGGTTGAAGTCAAAAATGATAGCCTAGTCATATATTTCTGAACATATGAAGCACGCTTAATCCTAATGGTGGAAGTAACTCAAAAAATGCACAATTTGGCCCGAAAACTTAATTCAACAAGTTCTCCAAAAATCCTAGGGTTACTGAATAGTGTGGCTTCATTTTACAGTTCATCATTGGCCCAGGTTTCTTTGAAGAACAAAATAATGGGATATTTAAAACTGATACAATAAAATGAGATTTTGAAGAACTTAATCTTCATGCAAAATAACGCATTCTCACTAATATTTACACGGATATTTGGCGATTAAAGTTAGCAGTAGGTCCTTTTCAATAACATGACCTCCACAATTCCTAAATCAATCTGAAAGACTTATGGTTATGGACTTATCTGAAATAACGATCTTTTATGGCACACCCAACTACCTTGCAGCAACAGGAAGGTGTTATATCGCAAGAAAGGTTTAATATTTCAGGACATTGTTGGCAAAATGCTGTGCATGGTGTATTTGAAAAGCGGATATATTCCCATAGTTTTGTAAAATCCATACCCCATTGTTTGCCCAATACAGTGATGTTTTTGTTGCTTCGTCTACCTCCATTATTGTAATATTTATGACACTACAAATGAATTTGACTTTTGAAAGAGTATATATATTAGATATCTTTAAATGCTTAATTCAGAATCAGTCAGAAGTCCCTAGAATCAGTGTGATAAATGTTTATATTTTAAAACCAAATAAGGACGCAAAATTACGTTATGGCTGTGCTGATACTATAAATTAAAGTGTATATTTGTTGTATGAACTGGATTATTTTATTAGAACCCAAATTTTACGAAGATGAAAAACTTACTCAAATCTCTACTAAGAACAACTTCTAATATGCTACATAATTTTTACAACCGATATTTAATTGTTTTCATAAGATTAACTTTATTGCATTGACCTACTTCATTATTCTATTGGATAATGCAGAGGGTGCCAAAAACGGTGCACACGCTTCAAGCAAAGAAAAAAGTGTGATAACATAACAAAACTGAATTCATACAAACAGA
Source organism: Metallyticus violacea (assembly GCA_030762175.1). Classification (NCBI taxonomy): domain Eukaryota; kingdom Metazoa; phylum Arthropoda; class Insecta; order Mantodea; family Metallyticidae; genus Metallyticus; species Metallyticus violacea. The sequence continues at coordinate 87,355,881 of CM060834.1, forward strand.
AAATAATTAGCATTAATCATCTTAGACTTTTACAGTGGCAAAAGTTGCTCAAAATGCCCCCCCCCCCCTCGGCGTCGATACACTCCTGAGTACGTTGAACTACTGATTGAGCAACGTTTACGAAAGTGTCCTCAGCGATTACAGCACATGCCGTTTCAATTTCTTCCCGACGTGCTGCCAGTGTAATTAAGTTTTCTACGGTATACAACATACAACACTGCTAGCATAACGCATTGTGTGTCACACCTGATTACAGAACATCATACGATATTCTTGGCTTCATTTGTTCATTGTTGATTTACCTGCCACTAGTAACGCTAACATAATATATGTGACTCGCATCTGTTTACAGAACATCATACTACACGTTGCTGTTGTTTTTCTGTACAACTTTGAAATATATTAAATAGATGTCTACTTTGAAGGTGTGTATACATTTTTTGGCACCCTCGGTATTAAAATTATTGATTAAATTTATCTTTTTGAAGCTGCCATATGAAAATATTCTTCAGTGTTTTAACAAGTAAAGATCCCTAGGATTTCGCGAATATTTGACTAGACTATCCATATTTTACATTTTATTTTTATTTCCACTTACTTCACACATATGATCTACCACCATTTTCATCTTTTCGCGTGTCTAGATAATCTTATATTTCACACGGTACATAATGTCCAAATATCTAGACATCTAAATGTAAAATTTTAACTTATTAATCGTATTGCTTTTGTCAACAAATAGCAAAGCTGCTTAAATAACCCGCCTCAATGAAACAGATGTTAAGTGTTAATTCATCTACATCCGGTAAAGAACAGAAATACACAAATATTTTGCCAAGCTGTGGAATACCTGAGCAAAGCACGAACGGAAGAGCTAAGTTAAGCCTTGTGCGGATTTTACACTGAGTACAATGGTGCGACATTTCCCCAAAAGATTCATAGTTCTTTTAAAATCACAGATTATGGTAGACCCTGTTCCTGGCGCACTTCTGTCCATCGTTTCCTAGGTCATCCTATCGGTGTTCTATTGACCTGTATTCCATAATTTGTTTAGCGATTAGATTAGATATCATCTTTCTAAATATGTTTCCTTATACTACATAACTTTCTCCACTACTGGTTATCTACCAGTTCATACTAACATCTTTATTTCTAAATCGATTTTCTACTGAATTGTGGTCTTTCCTTGCTTTTCGTTTCACTGTTCTGCGAAATTTGCCATAATTGTTTCATGACGTGCGTATTTCTCATGTATATCTCACCGCCACGGGTGGCCGAGGTCGTTAAGACGCGTACTCGTGAACGGGAGGTCTGGGGTTCGAATCCCACCAGGACCGTCCTCCTTGACTGAGGTTTTACCAGGTTTTCCTCAGTCCCCATGACTGACAAATGCCGGGGAGGTATCCTAAACTTATGCCTGGAACGTTTCCTTCCTTAAAAAACCCTTTCCCAATATATCATTTCATCTCATGCATCATCAGTGTTCACTGCCTGTGGTGCCTCAGTAGTAAAAACGGACGTTAAACACCAATCAAAAAAAAATTGTATATCTCCATATATTTCTTGATTTACGTTAAAACCAGTCGAGCGAGCTCAGGCGGCAATATTTGGGACGCGCAT